>VZTB01017535.1:0-91341 GCA_013397245.1 Thryothorus ludovicianus | reverse complement strand
TTTTTTTTTTTTTTTGGATTTAGTTGCAGTGAGAGTTAGAAATTCCTAATTTGAATTTTAAAATGCATTGGTGGATATTTTTAGAACAGTTTGCTCACATAGTGGGGTTTTTCTCTTATGTATTTCTTAGGCATGTATGTGTTACTTTATAGTTTATAATGATGCTAAAATAAAATGATATTTTATTATAGTCAAAGTACTTTTATTCTTTCCTCCTTATATTTTATATACTTGAACATTAAACTGTTATTGTTCCAGTTGCCAGCTCAAGTTCATCCATTTTGTTCTGAATGATACTTTTTTACTATTTTTCTGCAATGATGTCTCAGTTTTGTGTTATTTTAAAGTTAACCACCTACAGCTTCCTTCTTTTTATTTTTTTTTTTTTTTTTTCCCCATTTAAGATATTAAATGAAGTGAATTTTGCGTGATATTCTGGAATTTCACAAGTAATCTCCTTTGGATCTTTTAAGTAGCTTTCCCATCAGTCTTGCCTTTACCTTTAGTAAGTTGCATTCACTCCACAATATTCATACACATCATCTTTTTTTTTTTTTTCTTCTTTATTTCCCATATACTATCACACAAAATGTTACATTACAATCCAGGTGGCTGAAATGTGAATGTTTTAAAATATGATTTTGTTTATAAACTCAGTAATATTAGTGATGACAATCAAAACTATTCTTTGTAGGTCATTCTTGGATAAACATGTTTGCTTTTATTCACATTCTCTTGCATAATACTGAAAATTATATTTTGTTCCCACAGTGCCATTGAGTGGACAATGTCTGTTAAAGAAATAAAAAGAAGGATCACTCCCTTATTCTCCTAAAAATACTTTCAGGAAGAGAGAGAGTTCAGGACTAAGAATTTAACTTTTGGAGTTCCAAGACTAAAATCAATACTAAAATGCATTGAAAAAAATTAAATCTCAATTTTTCTTTATTAGTCAGATACCTTTAATTTATTTATTGATTTATATGTGAGAATTGGATAGAAATGAAGGAAAAAGGCAGGCAATTTTACCAGTGAAAAAATTCAAGATGAATCATGGGAAGTGAAATTTACAAAAACAAAATGGAAGAACTTAGATCTAAACTTGAGGGAATAAATTTTAAATCTTCATGGAAGAAACAAGCACAAATGTATGCAACTGAAATGTTGATAGTAAACAAAATAAATAGATTTATATAATGATCAATAATGTTTTAAGTTTTGAAATTATTTGCCTCAGAGTTCTTGTCATTCTTTGAGTTTCCTTCTGCTAAAGAGAGACTATGAAGAGGGACAAACCAAATGAGACATGTCCTCCAAGAGCCCTTGCAGAAGCAATTACTGATAGTAAGGCTTTTTTACACCCTGTAGTAGCTCTGTGCACAGGGTCTGTGTCTAACAAATCTGAGTTCAGCCTCCTGCACTGAGGAACTGGGCAGCACAGTGCAGTGCTTTCTGTTTTTCTGGAGTGCTGTTGGAGCTAACAGAGCCCCTAGTGCTCATGGAGACAGAGGGAGATGCTTCCCTTAGATCAGCTGAAGGCTCACATGGTGCCTTACGTGGGCCATCTGCATTCCAAGGACGTGGCTTCTTTTGCACAAACAAATGGGACTTCCACGAGCTGAAGCTACAAATAATGCAAGTATTTTACCCTCAGTTCTTGCTAGTCTGTCCATCTGGATTTGATTTATACTAATGAAATAAACTTTAAAAAATATCACAATGTACCTGTCTTAAAATTTACCAAACTTGTCAAATAGTCTTTGGAATAATGTTTGGAAATAAGAGTACCTGGAATGCACTATTTATAGTCTCCCTTGGAGCCACTATTGTGTAAAACATAATTAAAGAGTTTCTAAAATGCACACTGCAGTCTAGGTCAGGTAAATACATAATCAGGGAGTTATTAATGGAGCTGCAATTAATTAATATGCCTCCATCGGAGCCATTAAAGCTGATTAATGTTGTGGCACACAAAGAGAATTTGTAGCTAACAAATCAATGACCCAGTAGACCGTATTGTCTCCTTTGGAGCCATTACACTGTACCATATCAAAGCCTCATTAGAGAATTTTTAATTTACTGATCACCATCCCCAGTAGTCATCAGCTGTCCCAGGCTGATGATGCATGTGTACAGAAGAAATGTGAGATAGTGCTCCATCAGGAGATAGATCTCCTCCCAGTTACACTGCTGTAAATCAAGGCTAACATCACTGAATCAATGAATATACATGTTTTGGAAGGAGGGGAAACCAAACCCCAAAATTATACTCCAAGAGTCAAATCAGTTGAGAGTTTTCATACTCTATTTATTTTGCTTATTCAGTAACTCATTTCTAGCCTACCAACTAAAATGTTTGATTTTCTTTTTTACCCTAGAAAAGGAACCCACTCTGAACTTATAAATATATTATATGTAGGCAGGGAAAAGAGGCAAGTTACATATTTTCATGCCTGATGTATTTGAATTTCATCTGAGGTTTATCTTGGGATCTGAATTTTCAGTATGCATTTTACTGGAGACTGTTCATATATACTCCCAGCCCTTGCTCTTTCTAGGCATAGATTTTGTCTGAAAATTCACTATTCCTCACTAAAGATAGCTCTTTCTCTGGCTTTCATTAACTTCAGTGCAGCTATATCTGAAATAATTTTGTGCTAAACAGTTTAAAATAGAATAAATGTTCACAACTGCAGTAACCAAGGGCCCTTTGAGGACAGTGCAGAACAAATATTGTAATCTTTCACAAAGGCTGGGCCCAGGTATTTGTCTGTCTAAATCCAGAGCCAGACTTGCTGTGGGAGCTCACTGTGCCATCCTGAGAGTGCAGGAAGGGAATGGCTCTGGGTACAGGATTTGCTGTACACACTTTCTTTGCAGGTTTTGATACACTGCAATCCCCTTCAGTTTGCCTAAGATTTAAGGACTAGATTCTTGTTTTCTTTTCCTTTTTGAAGCAAGGGTTATTATCTGATAGTCCTGCTCAGAAATGTAGATAAGAGTTCATTTCTTTACCTTTGATGTATTGTAAATGGTGTGTGTATTCTGTCTCACACTTTTTATTTTTACAATAGACAGGGCTTAGAGTATTGCCAAGAAGGAGAGGATTTACTACATATTGTGCTGCTTTTGTTACCTACCTCGGACACTGTGTAGTCATGGGTTTTACAAGAAGTTTGATTAAAGTGGAATAAAGGCATCACAATATTAGTTTAGATTAGGAAAACTAAATCCACCTTTTGCAATAACTCAAAGTTGAAAGGAAACAGCGCCTCCATTGCTTCCCTTTACTTTTTATAACAATATCGGGTCAGTTATTTTAGAGAACATTCCTTTAATTGTCAATGAATTTTTATGTAAATATCTATGTTAACATGTTTTTCAGAATCCTAGAACTCAAATTATTTTCCCATCAGTTAAACTGTGCTCCTGCTCCTGAATTGAATTCATTGCTTCATTTAAATCTTTTTACTCCTACCATCCTCCGCCAATTCTCCTACCATTCTCCCCAATTATAAAAATGCATAGTATTATTTATATTTTTTCACTAGAAGTTGACCAAAATATTGTGGTACAGCCATAATATCCCCATAGTTTGTTATGTTGGGGAAATGAATCTATGTGCCAGATAATGATATTCTTTTAGTACCTCACATTTTAAAAAACTTAAAAGATTCAAGACCATTGGATTTTTTTCTGCTTTGGATAAAGATTCATAAAATATTTTAGATGTGCTATTCCTAGATTTGGCAGAATCAGGAGATAGTCCCTAGTGTCAAGGAAATTTGCATTTTTCTCAGTTCTTGTTCTTCTCTTTCACCAAATTCCTGACAGTTTCCCTAATCTTAGTTGCTTGAAATTTCTGTATTCATACAGAATAAAGATTTATAAGCCAATGGGGAGAAAATTTTAGCTAAAATTAAAGACTTATGCTGGGCAAAATTCCTAACGGGTGTAGTGCGACTGAATTTTGTGAGGCAGCAAAATACTTAAACTTCAGATACCCAAAGAAAAAACTGAAAACAGTTGTCTAGGTGTCCAACTTTTCAGAGCATAGCAGTGAAACAGAAGTATTGTGTGTATTTATA
This sequence comes from Thryothorus ludovicianus, assembly GCA_013397245.1. NCBI lineage: Eukaryota > Metazoa > Chordata > Aves > Passeriformes > Certhiidae > Thryothorus > Thryothorus ludovicianus. The sequence goes on along the minus strand of VZTB01017535.1, from coordinate 87,253 downwards.
TATGTATGAGCATCAGCAAAGAAGTAAAAAAAATGATATAACAAATAATGATTTTTCATAAGAATTCAAGTCCTTCAATAAACCACAAAACATACAGACCAGAATCATCATCTTTGGAGATATTTCTTTCGCTTTTTTAACAGTTGACAGTTCTGTTTAGCAGCAATGGAAACCAGGATTGATATATTCTTCCCTGAAAATCATGGCAAAACACTTTTCCCCTGCCCTAATGCTGGGGTATCTTTAAATATATTTGCAGCACTTTTAAATAAGTATGCTTTTTTGTGTGACTGCTTTTACTAAAATAATTTTAGACTCAAAATTAATCCTGATCAAAGAGTTCTGGAGGAAAAAAAAAATTTAATTCTTTTTCTTATTTTCTAAATGTACAAATCATTAAAATTTTGATTTTAAACTCCCTGCTACACTCCCCCCCATTTTTTTCTCTGTTCCTTTGATTCACATTGTGAAACAGTTTTAGAGTGCATGCACAGGAAGTTGAAAGGAACTGGAAGCTGTGCTCCAGGAGCTCAGCTAATGGACTCGAGATGTTAAAAGATTATTCAGTCCAGAAGACCAGATAAGAATTAATCCAAACTTAACAACCCTGAAATGCCAACTGTCTTTTTAGTGTTCCTCAATACAAACTGGTTCTCTTTGCATATCTATTCTCTTCTGGTCCCTGCTACCTACTCACATAGGAAAAAACCCCCAAAACCAAAGAAATGTCATATTTTCTTTCTCTGTCTCTAGACCATTTTTGGACATCTATTTGTCTATGCTATGTGAAAAGTGAACCTGAAATTAACTGATGTAAATTAAAACATTTAAAATTAAAATATAGAGGGGGAACAATAGAAATAACAATGAGCAGAAAAAAATAGTAGATAATTAAAAAATAACAATAATAATAAATACTATTATCACAAATTAAACATGCAGGCTTGATTAGCACAGTGGCAGGATCAGAATGAAGAGCTCAAAATGAATCCTTGAAGCTTCATCCAGAGATCTATGAGGGTTTTACAGGGGAGGAGGAGGCTGGGGAGCATCGTGTAGAAGAACTGAAGTGCGTGTCAGTTTTACACAGAAGCCTTGCCACGTAGCAGAGCAGCACAGCAGGATGCCCCGGCTGCCTGAATCCGCTGTGAGAAACCCAAACTGCTCCTTCTCACCCAGCACAACTCTGCCCTGCAGGCAGGTTTGTCCAGGCTGGAAGTCCCACCAGCACTGTTTGACACTACTAACACTAATTCCCACAGCCCTCGGGTGTCCACTGCTTTCAGGGAATCAATCAACAAATCAGCCCAATAAAAATATGTAAACAAACCATTATGCTCGGTATTTAAGCTCTCTCCTTTGTTGACCAACAATAGCAGTTTCATCTCCATGTCACCTAACTCTTCCCTCCTGAGAAATCTATAATATCAGCTATATTTTTCCTTTTAGCACACTTCATATAGCACAGCTAATAAATTCACTTCCTACTAGATGTCTCATATTTTAAAAGTGTCAAAATAATTTCACAGTCCTAATTATGGTACTTTGGCAATGTCAGAAAAGCACAAAATGTTTTACTCTAAATAAGAGTTAAAAGAAACTTATTTGTTGTTTTTGGCCACTAGAAATTCAAGTAAACTAAATTTGGACTTTTAAAAGGATAGCTGAACTGAAGAAGTGTATCAAATTTACTTTTTTAAATTTTGGCAGACAATTTTATCATCTGAGATTCTCTTACTTTGTAAATGCAGCATAGCTGGAATGAAATTTCCTAATTTTCTTTATAATTTTCTTTGATGTTAAATTTGTTAAATTTATTAAAGCTTTATTCAGAAATAAGTTTGCATTTTCTGTGAGACTCAGCTGTTAGTCTACTTCTTCTGGGCTGTATCAAAGGATGATGAAAAAGGCAGCAGGTGACTTGACCCCAGTCACACAGAGCAGAGGCTTTACTGGCCTCCAGCTCTTTGCTGTTTCCATTAACAGGATGATTCTGGCCCCCCACCCCCACTGCACCTTTGCAATCCTCTCTGTGATTTAGCACCAAGGACAAATAAAAATGAAGTCATTTACTGTGTGCTCACAAAGAGTGAACATACCAGAGAGGACTGAGAAGCTGAAGTATGTTGGTTATTTACTAGAGCTGAAGTAGAAATGCTGTAAATTCTTTGTCTTTCACCCAGAAATCTGATTAGACTTATGTGAGGAAGTTTCATGGTTCAGAGCAGAATAGAATTGCTGGCAACAACTAGAAAAATTCCTTCATTTTAACTTTGGACCAACTATGCTTACTTTACAGTCATTGATATGTTTAGCCTAAACCTTCCTCTGGTACAGATAACTAGATTTACATAAGATACAAACTTGTAGATTGGTAACATTTTTTACATTTTTTATAAGTTAATAAACTTATACACCATCACTTGCAAACAATTTTTTTTCCATTTTATTTTAACAAGCTTTTTTTCTCCCCTCCAAATGTACTTTCAGCAAGGTCTGCAAAAGGAATGTAGAGCATAAATGGAAAACATGATACATTATTAATAAAACTTGAAAGCAACAGCTTAAATGGTAAGCTTTAAGTAACCTGTAAATCCCTCCAATATGTCCTATGAGCTATGTAAGCACCCTGAGACAGACAGAGGATACAAATTAGAGAGAAGTAAGGAGAGAAAGATCAACAAAAAACATTATGGATTGAAAATCTGTTCCATTGTTTCTTCTGGGTTTTTTTTGGCAAAGAAGAAATTATGTTCTCAGCAAATAGAACAAAGAGAGCACAGAGCACTTGAAATTCACATTTATGTTATAGTAATGCAAAATAGGAACAATTTTGTGAAGCTCCATGAACATTGTTGGGAAAGAAATGAAAAGCAAGCTCCAAAACTCAGCTCTTGAACTCAGTTGCAACAGAACAGATCAGCCACTTGCAAATAACCTACATCTGAATCCTTTAGTAAACTTGCTCAAATACTGATAGAAAATTAGTTCTATAATTAGAACAAAATGAGAGAGATGCTATGTGGCAATATCTAATATACCATTGTTCCTTTCTTGCTTCAAGAGTATTGCAGAACCTCTCAAGATTCATCATACTTGTCCCTGACAGAAAGCACTGGATTTTCTCAGGTAGAGACACCACATCATCATGGCACTTGCCACAGGAGACATTTTTGAGCTCCAAATGAGCTTCCTGCAGAGAGGGAAAGACTGCTTTGGTTGCTCTAGAGACTAAGCTATCTTAGATATTCAGATATTTTAAATAAAAGGAGTAAAGCACTTCAATGTGTAACACACACACACAACCATAGCAACTTGTTGAAGACTCTGCACGACTTCCCGGTGGAAATTCTCCCATCTCTCAGATTCATACTACAAGACTAATGTATTTAGCTTTGATACCATGAATTCCCTTTTAGTTCTGACAAGATTAGTTCACTTTATGTATTGTGCTGCAGCACAGTATTTATACTTCTAATTTTATGAGTAAGATAAAAAAGGTGGAGGAATTCTCCATCCTGCCATTGAAATTCAGTTTTACCATTAAAAAGCCAGCAAGCAATATTTTACTATAACCACAGTTAGTAGATCATATTTATCTTATCTACTAATTGACTCTATTTCATTAATGCCTGAAATTTCAATTTACCCATGAAGCAAGAAAGAATACACAAGGGTAAAGTTAGAAAGGTGGTCACTAATTGATTTTAGTGGCTATTCTGAATAACAGTGTTAAATATACATATGCATCCAGTCCAGTTAATAACATCTTAAAGTTACATTTCAGCCCCAACACACCCAAAGAAGCACAAAATAAAAAATCTGAATTCAATCGTTGTAACCAAGAATAAAATTTTTACTCAACTTCCTCTTTGAATCTTATTTCTGTAACACAATGCCTGATTCAAACACCTGGGCAAACAATAGATAACCCCTTTGCTCCAGTCCAGTGCTTCCCAATTAAATTCAGTGTTTGCTAATGCTGTTCCAATTAAGCAGTGGTGGTGCTTTTTGCTGTCTTAAGGCTAACAATCCCCTGGGAACATCAGTACAGCTATCCATTAGATACACTCTAGAGATTTTATCTATCTTTATAAAAAGGAAAAAACTCTAGTGAAATGGTTATCAGGTTGCAGACTAATCTAAAAATTAACTTGCCACTTTCTACCCACCTCACTAAAATTCTTCCTGTAGATAAAGGATGCCCCGGTGGTGATGTGTTGCAATCACACCTTTATTCACACTTTTACCAAATATCATTGTCAGTGTGCAGGTCTGTCTACCTTGCAAGTCGGTAGCCAATAAGGATGTTCTGGGGGAGAGGGATATGGGGGATTAGGATGAGGATGAGCAGCCAAATTCCTGTGTCCCCATCCTGGAGTCCTTGGGTGTCAACTGCAGAGCTCCTGCTGGCAGGAAGAGGGAATGATACTGGCTGCAGTCTGAGAGGGGAGCCACAGGTGGGAAGGTCAACACACAAACCAGACCTGCAGCTGATCCTTTTTCCTTGCAGGGCCTGCCCAACACCTGTTAAAGGCTTTCACCATGCAGACAACATTCCACCCTCACTCCCAACCCTTCCCTACCCCAACCGGTGCTTCCGGCAAGAACCTTTCCCTTTCCTTTGAGGATTTCTGAGACCTCAAAAAATGTTTCCTTCTTGTAGTAGAAACAACATCTTTAATAAATCTAGAGGGTTTTTTTTTTTGTTTGGTCTTTTTGTGGGATTTTTTTTTGGTTTTGTGGTGGTTTTTTGTTGGGTTTTTTGTTGGGTTTTTGTTTTCTTTTTTTTCCTTGTGAAAAAAAAAATCAGAAAAACGTAGAATTTTTGCTTTAAAATTTACAAAATATAACAGGAGAACATCAAACCATTGTTAGTGCTGTTTTTCTCCAAATAAAATGTAAATTGAAACAGAACATTTCACACATCAGGATTTGGGTTTAGCACACAGTTTACAGTTAGTAGAGAACAGAATCTTGAGTAAAGCATTCATCCCACTTTATATACTTGTGTAAATCTGCTCTTTGAAACTTCTATTTATGCTCCCATTTTCTGTAACCATAACTTTGACTGGCTTGGTCTAAAAAATGTATCTTCTGAAGACTGAGAAAATTAATAAAACTAAGGAAATTAATTCTGCATTTGTCTTTCTTTAATGGCAAACTTTTCCTAAACAGGGGAAGTTTAATCTCTAACTTGGACTAAAAGTCACAAAGGATACTCTAAAGAGCAAGAACAAGAAGTGCACTCACTCTAAAATTAGATGTCTAAGAAAAAAGAATTGTTCTATCAGAAAACATTTAATTACAAATTTGCCAGTTAACTTTTTGGAGGTTCCCTGTTGAGATCTAGAAAATCACATGGAAAAGGAAGCTGAAAACTTAGAAACAAGCTAGGAGACAGATCAAGGTTTTCTTAATCTATTTTTATCAAGTGAAGGAGAATATTTGCAGAAGCTTCATGAAATAGAGGGAATCTTACTCCCTGAGCTGTGAAGCAATAAAAGTAGATTACAAGCATTACTATGATTCTGTCCTGTGCTATAATTCTTGTCCTTTGGGTATCAATGAAATAGTAATGGCTTAAAATTATGTCCACAGACTACAAATATGCACATATCACCCATTTTCCTATCTGCTTCACTGTTTCATTTGGTAAATGGGTTCTTTTGGCAAATATTTAAGATAAAACTGAAAAAAGCATCATTAACTGAGGATGCCAACTCGGGTGGTAGATTGAACTAAAGTGCCTGAAATCTCTGAAAGTCCAGGCATTCCTCATGACTCTGAACAGTCAGATCTTTGTGAAAGCCCAGCCACAACATCAGCTATACAAAAGAACTTGACTAATTAATTCTATCTTTACATCCCTCTCTCCCTCCCCACCCTTATTGTTGATATCAAATCTGTGGGAAAATTATAGGAAAAATAGAGCAATAAGGACAAGGTAATGTTTGCAAGGATATGATAATAATATAAATAATAGCATTAATCTGATCAACAGGAGCATTGTTCCTAAATAATAGCTCCTTTGTTATTTTCCAGTAAATATTATTCCAGTCTGGAATTCACACACCAAATACACCATGCAAAAAGACAATAAACTACTCTGAGTGTGACAGAGGAGAACCACTTTGTAAAATCTAAGGACTAATATCTTTGCCATAAACTGGCACAGTCATGTATTTTTTGTTTTGTTTTTTTCAGTCCTAATCGATCAAATTGAGGCCAAAATATCACTGAAATGCAAATATCTAGTGTAATATAGCACAGATGAAATGTCTTTATATCAATTCTTTTAGACATAAATAAAGAAAGAAAGATATCCATCAAAAGCTTTGGGAACCTTTGGTGATACATCTGGGACCTAACTTGTGACAAATCTGGGTGGAGATTAGGGCAAGACCCTTTTCCCCTCACTCCTACACATTTCATTCTCTGCTCCTTTATCCTCTGGAACTGTCATTTTCTACATGGTTTGCACTGAAGCCAGCTGAACTGTCTGCTTTTGCCTCCAAAACCAGATGATGATTGATTATAAATAAAATGCTATAAACAACAGTTTACAGCTTAACTAACTTCTTTCTTGGGAAGAATAGATTAAGAAATTGACAACATTGCATTCTCTGGCTCCTTTTGATTCATTAATTTTTAGAAGTCTCATTGCCTTCTAATTAGCTTCTCCTATAACTATTCCTTTTTATTTTCTGATTGCGTAATGCAGGTGGCATCTTACAAAACTTCCTGAGGTGCAAGGAAAAAAAATTAAGAATTTGTTTGGCTTCAGGTGTGTCTCTGGAGTTCTTAATTTATAGTAGATATTTGTAACTAAATGTTATAACTAATTTACTACAACTGAAATACTGAAGAGACTATTTTTTTTAAATCTTCGTAATTATTCTTCAATTTTCTCCAGTAATAAGAATATTTTCAGAACTGATGACTTTCTGAAAAGACTTGTCCAGTACATTTGGGTACTTTTTTCTCATTGTTTGTGACCCAAACCTAGGATTTCAGCAATGCTTGCTCTGTAGAGTAATGAATACTCACTATTTTTCATAAGACATTAATGTTTGGTTCAAGCTGTCACATTCTGTTCTGAATATGTTATGTGCTTTAAATTTGATTTAAGTTTAGTTCTCCTCCTGAAAGCACAAAGATAGACACTTCAGGAATGAGGAAGGAAGCTGCTGTACTTCTAGTAATGTAGAAGTAGAAAGTAGGAAGTAAATTTTAAGTTACCTGAACATTGTGAGAAATAAAAAAAGCTATACAACTCTAAAAGAGTAGTAACAGAAGGTTGTGTTTTTTGTTTTTTTTTAAATCAAATTAATAGTAATTCAAGATAAAATTAGAAAGAGAGCTTCTCTTAACTAGTAGAGAACATTTAATTCTGTTTTTTTTCTTTTTGTAAATGATCATCTGTTATGCTTCTTTTGCCAGAGTATACCAATTATATTTCTAAATAAATGTTTCTTTTTTGAGTTAGTTTACTATTTAACTTTAGAACTGTGATGTTAAATGATCTAATCAGTGATGAAATACATTAAAAATACCTTCTAAATAGGGGAGTAATCAACATATACCTTAAAGGAGCTTTCTCTTCCACTTCTTTCTCTCAAATAAAATGAACAACAGTGTCTTCCAGGGCATGCTAGAACCTTCCCAGTTGATTGCCATGAGTTAAGTTTTTAAGTGAACATGCATGGGCAGAGTCAGATGAGAATAAAACCAAGAGGAAAGTTGTTCAAAGGACATCTCTGAAGCAGGATAGACATGGCAAAATTTTTTATTCTCCTTTAAGGTGAAAATAAAAGCAAACTAATGGCTGTTGTTTCTCACTTAGGACATTTTTATTGTATAGTTAAAGGAAAATAATAATTTATGTTCAAGAAACCATGCTGAAGAGAACAAACTTTCCTAGATATTCTTATTTTATAAAAGCATGATATCTGATATTTTCTCATCTTTTGAATTATGATTCATCTGTGACATTATGTATGAAATTCACCTAGAATAAATCAACTATCTTTGCTCCTTTAAAATGTACTTTCTAAAACGTTTTAGATTTTCCTCAAATTTTTTAACAAATAATCTGCAATCAAACTGCAAATCATTCATCAGTTCTAATATTTCTTAGTTATCATAAGTTCAGAGGAAGGCACCACATAAATCAAAAGGTTCAGAGCACTCTCTGACTTTTTTCACTTACTATTTTCCCCTTAAACTGTGTTAAATCACTTATGATGTATTTGAATAATTATCTGTTACTTCTACAAAGAAACTTAAATAGTTCTTTGAATATACAAATGTTTCTGCAAATCCTAACTTCTTTCTGAATTAGATTCTCACTTCATAATTCTCTCTTTGATCCTTAGACCTCAGAATTAGATATATTTCCTTGTAAAGAGCAATGGGTCACTGTTTCCTAAACATAGTTTTACTAATGTGTGTTGTTTTTTTTTTAAGTATGAAACATTTTATTTTTATTGTTGCTTTCTAAATCTTAAATATTTTTGTATGTGCTCCCAGATAATATGCTAAGCTTTTAAAAAATGTTAAATTAGAATGTGTAGTATAATAATGTATAATACAATGAACCATTGTAACTGCTGAAAATTAGTAGTTGTAAATTAAGGCTTTTAACAGCTTTGCACTTCTCAGTCTCCCATCGAACGTGTTTTAGAGTGTTAATCTGTGACATATTGGGTAACAACACATAAGAGACTCAGACCTTGATTTCTGTTTCATTTTCTGGTTTCCTTAAAGTGGGACCCCAGATTAGTGTAACAGCCTCTTCCCTTTTATCCATACCCTGCCTTAAGGAGACTTTGCCCACTTTCAGTTTGGAAATGAAAAGTGTTTGCTACAGAACTGCCTTGAATAGCAATAATGTTATTGAATTTTCTCATTTTAACAACATAAATTTGGAGTGGTGTTGGTAAACCTGCTCTTGACTTGGACATCATTGTCTTGTAATGGCCATAATCTGCCTTGTCAGCCTGCAGTACATTCCTTATCCCTGCATGGATATTGCAGCTCAGCTTTGCCATTCAGCATCCTAAGTGCACTGTAGGAAATTACCATAATGTATCTGAGAAGAAAGCCAGATTACACAATGGACTGTTCCATTGCTTTCTTTTTTAATGGCTTGTTTCCACAGGCAAACTTTCTCCTTTACAAACAGTCTACTTAATTATTTTGAAAACCACAACTACAAATCCAGATCCACTGCCCTCCTGATTTTGGAAGGAAGCCACTAACTTTTACAAAAATGTGCTACACTACTGTTCTGTCTTGTGATTGAATAATTCTTTGGATCAATGACTGTTGTGTCTGCAGACAAATCTATTGTTCACACAAAGCAAGTCTGTCCCAAAAATGTTGGACTCCGTGCATGTGTTGAAATTGTTCTAAATACACAGAGTTGTTTATTGAATTGGAGGCTCATGCCTAGAATAATAGAATTTAGGCAGTAGGTCAGACACTGAGCATGATCTTCTTGCTTTTGGATATGTCAGAGACACATGGTCTGCAAACCATGCCCCTGGAACATGTTTGAGTCTCATTGACATTGACTGGGTGATTGCATAGTGCTGTACAGCACTAAACAGGACTCATGTAATTCATAAAGGCTACATAGGATGGTAATTTCATTCAAGCTGATTTAAATGTTAACTGAGTATATCTCAATGAGACCAGGATATTTTTACAGCTCAGTCACTTCCAATTTTCTTGCCAGGAGAGATTGACCAATCTACTTTTCACATAGAACAGAAGGTTTTTTGGAGAGCCAAGATTAAAAAATTGAGGTTAGACTCACCAGTTTTCTGATTTTGGAGACAGCACAAAATTCCCCTTCAATTAGCCAACAATTTTATCTTTGATTGCCTCTATCATCACCATGGCTTGCAATATTGCCAGTTACTAACAAAAGTTAGGAACACGTAATCCCTTTTCTTCTAGTGATCAAGAATATTGTACAAATGAAAGTACCTCTGCCAGTATTTTATGAGACTGCTTATGGATCCAAAGAGAAATGCAAAACTGTTTATACAATCCAGACTAGTAGTAATCGTGTTTTGGAATTTGCCTGTAAATTAATATAAAAATTCTACTTACAAATGGCTTTAAATTCTCCTTTTTTTAATGGCTTGTTTTCAGTCAAATATAATGAAAATTATAGAAATTTAGCTTTAAGAAAACCTAGCTTTATTGATCAATGATTTAGATAAAGTGTGTTTTTCTTTTTTTTATTGTTAGCAAAACAAAGCTCATTTTTATAATGAAGCTAATGGGTAAATCAGTCAGAATTATTAAGCAATGACCAGATTCCTTTAGAAAAACTGCTTCCAGAAATTGAAACTGAACTTAAAGTACTAATTTGTCCCTGAATTCCTTTTTTCTTCTTCCTAAGATGAAAGGACAAGAAGCAAATAGACAAACTGTTTATAGTGGCTCGCTAAAATCCATTCCTCATCTTTTTCATCCTGATATTGAAGATTAGAGGTCTAAGGATCTTCCTGAGCTAAAGGAGTGCTAAGGCTATTCTTGTATTGCTCCAGTGAGAAAATTAAAGTGGTCACAGAATGTTTTACGTGAGTCTTTATCCGTTCTCTTAGTTCTAAAGTGTAAATTAGCTGAGGATAAAATGGCCAAAATCCTTCCTGCTCTGTAGCAAGCGCCTATGACTATTCTTAGATGCACTATGATTCAAATAGATGGACCCAGGGTCTTAGTTCACAGGTGTCTGACATTACAGGCAAATTATTAACTCAAAAAATCTACACTGAAGTCAATTAAAACCACAAGAATCTGGAATAAATTTGTGAAATAAATCCCAGATTTTTTTTATCCTGTCATATCTCATGAGATACTGGATAAGCAAGTGAAAATGCCGATGGGTTCTTTAAAACCTGAAGGATTTAAAACCATAAGTCCTTTTTGATTTGCACAGACAGAGAATGTATGGAAAATTCTCGTCCTGGTGAAGCAGTTTTACCACTGGTTTTGAGTGGAAAACCTTTTTTTCCTCTACTTCATTGGACATATGTATTTAATCATGATGAGATTGCATCATGGAACCATCCTGATATGGCAAATTCTTCTTACCGAAGAGACATTTTAAAGTTCTAAGCGCTTGAAAAAATCAACACTTTCATATTCAATTTGCTTTATTTTAGGAGCTATGAAGTAAATTGCTGTTACTGTTATTGCAGCCACACACCTGATCCTGCTTCCCTCGACCCTTTGTCTCTGGTTCATTTACAACTGTGGCACATTCAGTGTGAGAGGCAATGAACAAGGATGAGGCAAAGGTGTGGTGGAAGGGTGCCCGGGTTATGCAATCAACAGCATTTTGCATTTTGTTTAAACTCTTCTGGTGGTGGTACAGCTGCAGTTCACAGGTTCCTGTGGGTAAAAGCTCCCTCAACCTTAAAGAGTTTCTATTTTGAGAGAACTCAAAATAGAGTTCTCTCAAAAGAATTGGGTTTTTTTATTCACTATTTTGAAAATAAACCTTTCTGATAAGATCACTTATTGCTCAGAAGGTGATTACGGCACTCAGTTGTGCACAATTCTGAGCTTTGCTTATTGTTAATTCTTGAGCATTAAAAAATAGCAATAAAGCAAGGATATACATCCGTGGCAGCTGAACACCTATCAGTTCCTAAATTACTTTGAATCTCTTATTGTATTTAATGTTTTCTGAGGTAACCAGGACCTCCATGCTTATCAGCATCTATACACAGTGATAGATTTTATTAAACCATTAGGATATTTTATCACTTCTTTTAGATGATGTAGAAACAAAAAATCAGTTAGGAAGTTTCTTATCAACATAATTGTAGTAATGACAATAGCAGTAATAATTTAAAAAAGCAAAAATCTAAGTACATAGAGGAAAAATTGGAATACAAAGGCTATTGAATCAGTACCATTGAAGTAGTGATTGAAGGACAGTGGTCAAACTGTGAAAGAGGTTTTGAATAACAAACATAACAGGAAGTTCTTTACTTTCAGATGTAATACTGCTGCTTAAAAATATTTCTCTTTATATAAATAACCTTAAATAACTATTCTCCCTGCTTACTACTTATGAACAATACTCGAGAAATTGGTTTTTAGTGTATGGATTACCAGAGCTCTCCATTCTGAGAGTTAGAGACAATTAACTCATGGACTGAAGACGAAGATTCAAAATCTCCATTTAACAACTCTCTATGCTTACTCAGTCTGCAAATTTTTAAAACAAACCAATTTTCATTATATGAAATATGTGCAGATATTTATTCATTAACTTAACTAGTCACTAGTAAAATAGAAATAACTGATACATGCAACCATTTCGACTACTGTGCTGAGTATGTTCATAGATATTTTGAAAATTGAAAAATCATAGAAATTAATTTCAAAGGAATTTATATATCAAAAGTCTAATGTGAGCAATATGGAAAATGGAATCTCTTGGCAAGATTCAGAAGTGCAAATCCCGGGGTCTTGCAGAGTCAAGCACTTTTAAAGTAAGACTGNAGTGGTTATTGCTTTGCCTAAGTAACTAGTTTCTTAATGTTTAAAGGAATAGATATTCGGGTATATAATTTAATCTCTTTTGTCTTTCATAATTTCCTCTTCATACAATTAATTTCATCTCCTAGGAAAAAACAATATCTGAGTAAAAAGTTATCAAGCAAATAAGTTGCTTCTGGTGAAATACAAGAGCCCAGGCTGCTGCACTGATAAAGAAAATTGCTTTTTTAGTTTTTTTAAGTATGTTGACCAGATGTCCTTGAATTTAATTTATTAAAGCCAACACTCTTGGAGCAGCTAAATAATTTATAGAGACATCATTGCAGAATTTTGCATTTGGTGACTTATTGAATCACTTTTTATTAATACATGACTTTTAATTAAATATTTAAAACTTCACTACCATATATAACTTCTTTGGGAAAAAAAAATCTTGTAATCAATATGTTTCAAAAATCATATCAATAATCACAACACATTGTGGTGCAATTTCATATTCACAGACATTTCTGTCATTATTCCAATGAAATGAAGTAATTTCTAAATAACACTTAACATTGAAAATGATGGACAATAGATGGACGTCAATTTCAGTTTCTTATTTCAGACGACAGTTAAATGCAAAATTTGTAATATTTTCTTTTCCTAAAGAGCTAGCTATTGAATTCTTAACATAAACTGATATGGTTCAGTTTTCTCTGCTCTTTTGTTTTGGATCTTGTTCACATAAATCCTCTTACAGGCTCACACATTTCTTGTCAATGCTAAGCACTCACATTTAGGGTTTGATTGTGGAATAATCTGAATTTTCAGAAACCATGTAGGCTGATTTGGTGATGCAGAATAGGAAAAGATTCAAAACTGGTTTGTGACCGCAAAGAACTTGCAATCTGTTTCTGTTTCTTTATTCAAAAACTTTCTGGTTTCATTTCCAAACCTGCCCTACTTTTCACCTTCACCATGAAGACTTTTTTCTCTTCTCAGGTAATAAAATTGTCCATAGAAGGTGTTAATTCTTATATTCTGACATAAGCAAACCCTTAGAAGATAGAAGGGTATTTTCAATAACACTGAGAGCAAACTGATCATATCAAAACCAATTAAGAAATTTCACTAAGATTATCAAGTATGCATTGAATTTAAAAATTTGGCAACATATTGGGTTGCTATGGGTAATTTTGTTTGTTAACCATATTGATTCACTTTAAACAATGCAATGCTAAATCTAAAAATTGTACAGGTCCAAATCTTCAGGTCACACAGACGCCTGAACTTTCATTTCTAAAGTATTCAGCAAGTAAACACCACAGTTGTATGGTATATATTATTCAACTAGCATGCCTTTTGGTTTGGCTACATATTATAATGATGCTTGTGTAGATTTTCTCAAGAACACTTAGCAACAACAAAAAATCTCTTTTTGTACATAGGTTTGCTTAGTACTGTAGTTTCCATGGAAACTCCTAGAAATAGCAATTTCATTCCAACCTTTACAAACCCACTGTGAGCTTTTTCATTTCAACTTTTCTTCTTTTTTGCTTTAATAAACTCTTAAATTCTAACTAGTTAGAGCAAATAACATTGATGTGTATTATTGTTTATTAGGATATTCTCATTTTTTTTCTCAAATTAAAAATAATTCTATCACTATCTTTTTATTGCCAAAGAATATGAAGAAACATAATTTAAAAAAAATATTGTTTGAATTGACTGCCACTATGAACAGCTTTGATTAAGTCTTGTACTGCATTTTAGCTCTCTGATAGGATCTGAGTCACACAGAAAAATTATATACCTAACTCTTAGCATTATTAAAATAGCTGCAGCTGGGAGGTGTAACTCCATCACGAATGAATGACAAAATAAAAAAAAAATCTCCTCTGTAAGGAAGCTTCTCAATGAAAATGCTGGTAAACAAGTCTGAAAAAAGGAAACAGATGCTAAGTGATAAGAATGTGCTTGTTCTGACAGGGAACACCACCAGTATGTGTGTGAGATGGGCTGAATGTGTGTCTCTGCAGGGAGAACTTATTCAGCTGTTTCCTTGTTACATTCAAGAGTGAACCAGTAAAATAAGATTTGCTTTTCAGCTGGGAAATGACACTTTAATTCTGTGTTATGAAGGAAATGTCCCTTTCATCCTCCAGTGTAAATTACTCTTTAGGAATTCCAGACGGCTCCGGTGCAGTCAGAATCAGGAGAAATTATTTTTCAAGACTCAGAAGATGTGTACTGTTGTAAAAAAAAAAAAAAAAATCAAGTGGCAACTGGTACCAAATTAAAACAACTGAGTGGCCACCAAGGATGGAACTCGTCGCAAATTTTGTGGAGCTTGATTAACTTTGTTGTCTAGTCAGGTGTTTAAGACTATTCACAAAGAGATCCTGCAGAAATTCTCACACCTGGAAGCCAGCTAGAGTGAGCATGTTATGTTTAACATAGTCTGAGTTATGCCAAATGGCAAAATCATTTTCCATTATGTATTCTATGTAAATCAGGAAGTAGTTAACAAGACAAGTTATAGGAATATTAATCAGACTTAATATTGCCTTTACCAAGGTTGAAAACTTGGTTACATTTTAATGGGCAATTTCAACTTTGCTATGACTGAGTGGATAGAACTTGAATGATTTAGGAAGCACCTGTATGTTATATCCATACCTTTTAACATAATAAGATATATTTTAAAACTGCACATATATAATCCTACTGCAGAATACAATTGCCACTGTGGATTTCCATTTTTCTGGCTGGAAAGCAATTTGAAAACAATGTCCAGTTTTGACAGAACAGACCAGGTACTGCTTTTTGAATAAAATATTTTCACATTTTCCATTTTAACAATGGCTGATATCTTGCTTCGTGAGTCTTCTTGATTGTTGCATGCATTATGCTCTGCTTTTGATCCCTCTTAGAAGAAATATTTTCAATAATATTTTACTGATGATGGAAAGCTGATGTGAAGGGTTCATTCTGTAATCCGAGAAATGTACATGTGGTATCTGCAAAAAACCACTATATGTCTATGGTGGCCACATTTTTAAGGATTTATTTTATATAGGAAAAAAAAAATCTTTTTGCATAGTGTACAAATATTTCCAATTACATATTGTACTCCAGATAGTGAATTAATGTATTTTTTTTCTTTCCTTGAATAATAACAATGATAGTGTTTTAAATCTGGTTTCTGCCTTCATAAGAAATTTTAGATTCTTCACTAGGATTCTTTAAAGGCAGAATAGATACTCTTTTTGTCAGATCCTGAGAGTACTGTATGGCCTCTGAACAAAATGGTACCATCTGATTTCCAATTTCTATGTTTTGTTTAGTCCTGAGACCAAAATTGTTTTCAGTCCATACTTGGATTCAAAGTAAATCAAGCGTTCAAAATAAAACACACGCAGTGTGAAAACCGCTAATGGGAAATAACACAAATTCAGGCACGAACTTTTATTTCTTTAAAAGACATAGATTCATTTTTGATTCCTTTATCAGTATACTACCTGGATTGGTAGGCTACTGTTGAGAACAGAATGACTCAGATAATAAAGACAGCACTGAGTGAATAAACTCTTTCCTGCAGTTGTTAACCAAATATCCTGGTCTTGGTATTAAGCTTCCTTGTTAAATATGCTTGAATCTTACACTTCAATTGATGGAACTCACCTTTTGGGGCTTGGGGGTAGAGATGGTCAGCTCTTGCAGTTGTGATATTCTGAGAAAAACTCATTAAATGTCTACTGTTGTTTCTTCTTCTACCTTTTTCTTGAACTATATAATATGCATCTGTTAACAGCAATACCTCTGCAGTAAACTGGGAGCAGGATCTCTCTCAAACACAGATGGGTATAACTTGTTTTTTCTTGAACTAAATTCCAGCCTGCTTTCCTCTCTGATGTTCCTCTTTACAGCTATAAGTTAGGGCACAGTTTTGTCTTTTTTTTTATTTGATCAAAGTAAAAAGTTTACCTGCAGCTCCATAATAAAGTTTGAGTCCCTGAGGTACAGATTCAATCTCTTGTGTTAACAAGGCTTCGGAGAAAAGACTACAAGGAAAATAACATCTGTTGAACAGTTCTTGGACAGGGTGCATTTTGGAATGAAGTGCTGAAGTCCTCACTCAGTATTGTTAGTTTCTATGCTCAAGGCAAAAGAACAGACAGTGACTTTACCTCAGAACCAGAGTAAAGATTAAAATAACATTGAGCTTCAAGGCCCATAGGTGACAAATTCTTTCTCTTATACTGATATTCAGCACCACCAAGGGTGCTGATCCCTCTTCAGTCATCTCCCACCAGAAGGAGTGGGAATAAGAACTTCTTTTAATCTATTCTCCACTAACATGCTTTGAGTAGCAATATAGAAATGCTTGCAGAGAAATATGAAGGTGTCTTACAGGCCTTTGAGGAGCAGTGGAGGCAATATTTCCAAGTTCTCTGCACTGCTTTTGCCATCAGCAATGATTTAATTTCATAGAGGGCGGAATGGGAAATGTGGTAAGGAGACACTTTTGGGGTCAGTGTATAAGGCTGGGTCACAACAGTCCCAGTTTCTCGTGGTGTGGAGCTTTGTGGTGTAGGCTTTCTTTCAGAACCATAAGCTAAATTGAACAAAACCGTACTTGGGGAGGGCTAAAACAAAAGCTTAGCCTTATACAAAAGTGCCAATTGATTTTTACCTCTCAACATTTGGGCTGAAAGTAAGAAGCATTGATTACAAGTAACTTGTGCTTTGAAAACGGTAACGTCTGCACAGCCAAAATTTGTCACTGCTCAAAATGTCAGTACACGATGTGATAAAGAGTTTTAGAGCTTTGGAATAAGATACATTTTTATGTGATTCTAACAACACACATCTGAATCCTGTAAAGAGATGATGACAGAAGCAAAAACCTTCAGATAGAGACAGCAGAAGTTCCTTGTGATAACCTGCTATTGAATTAATATTTGACCTCATGCCTTTTTCAGCAAAAAAATAATCCATTGCATTTTAACACAACTGATACTTGCATCAGATGCACATTAATTTGGACTGTAAAGAAACATTTAGATTAACAAATTTTCTTGCTATAGTCAAATGATAATTTAAAAAGAAAAGATGATTTATATGGAGAAATTTCCATTCCTGTGGTATGGAATTCCCATAAAAAATTACTTTAACAGTTATATATTTTCCTACATACAAATTATTTTCTATTTTAACAAGAAATATGTCCATTTGAAGGTCTAATTGAGACAGGAACCAGATCCTAAAAAAAAGAAAAAAAAAAGAAAAAAAAAAGGAAAACAAAAGAACAAAACTTTAAAAATAATAGCTAATAATTTCCTTGAAATTTTTTTCAGTGTTAGTGGGATTCAGTATCCACATAAAATTGCCCCAGTTTGAGGTTAACGCAGTCAGCTCCAGAAAGATGAGAATTTTCTATCACTGAAAGTCAGCATAAGTGGACTTCAGTTTCCCCATGATATCCGTGACAGAGAATGTTTTAATGAGGGGTTTATAATAACCCTGTGAACTGTGGGACCTAGAAAAATACACTCCTTCTGATTTCTCTCATGCAAAATGGCAACGAGGGAAACAGAGGTGGCAGGATGACATACCTCCTGAGTCTGTGGTGTATTGTTTCCAAACTTTATGCTTCCTTTGATAAGGAAAAATAATTTAGATAAAAAATTCAGAGCTAAAGAGATTTTAAACTTCACTGTTTATATTAACTTCTTATGCAGAGCCACTAAACCTCTCTTGTATTTGAGATTAATTTAGATTTGTGGCTTCGAGGAACAGTTCAATAATCATCTATAAAGTATCAATTTAGGTGGGAGAATGTTAGATAAGACATACAATTATCTTAAAGTCTGGTTTCACAACCTGTTTGGGGAGAAGAGATACTGCTAACACATCACTATCCTGTGATGTCAGACTGGTGCCTATAATGAATTCTTCTCAAGGTGTATTTGTCACATATTACAATTATCTTTCAGTGATGGATATATTTAACAAGTGAGCAGTTACTCCAAGGAGATTAATGCTACAGACGTGGAAAAAAGATGGGAAAAAAGGGCTGATCATGCAGAAATGCTGAGAGTTCTGTAAAGGAATATAAATGTAACAGGACTTTTTAATCTTTCTGTTAAAAGGTATGATATCCCTGTGTTTAAGTGAATGGGATTTTTTAAGTACCAAGTCTTCCAGAGAAACTTTGCTATGAGCTTGTGCTTTCTTGTGCAGTTTAGATTGGAAACTAAAAATTCTTTTTCATCAGCTATCAAATCTTCTTTTCTTCTTTTATTTAGAACTAGACTAGCCTGTAGTATGCTGGGTGGGCTTTACTCAGGGAGATCAAAATTCCGTAGGTTTCTGGGAACACTGATGAAAATTTTCCTTCTCAGTAATGTGCCTTATTTCCTTCTTTCTCCTTATTAATGCTGTCCCAGCTAAAGCCAGTCAATACCACTATGTGTACTGCTATAAATACAGCCTGTTTCCCAAGTATAGGAGAAAATAAACTTTAGGTCAAGCACCTGTGGAAGTTAATATTCCCCTTCCCAGTCTCTGTGCTGATCAAGCAATGAACAATGTGACATATTTCTCTCCAGTATGAAAGCTGCTTATGTCATCACTGGGTATCCAGCTGTGGGGTACATGGCAGCTCTTAATATAGCACTTTTAAAAAACCACATTTTAGAGCTGGATAAAAACATAAAGTCTCGTTCTTTTTGATCATCTCTTCCAGTTTGGGATGGCCTTGGTTGGAGGTGTTGCATTTTATTTTTGGCAGGGCTTAATTTACACAGATAACTGTAATGATATCTTTTATATCCAGATGAAGGTAGTTTGGCAGTTGCATGCATGCTTGATCACTTTGTATGGCCACAGCAAGAGATATCTGGTATTCTACAACAAACAATAGCTGGTACTGCTTTGTATTTTTTTCCATTGTATTTTAAATGAAATATAGCACTTGAATTGAGGGACTTCTTACCTAAATTTTTCTGAGATTATGCATTCTATTCTCTTCTGCATCTCCATATGACATTTAAAGACAAAGACTATATGATCTTTTTAAAGGAAATTTAAAATAAGCATATCAATTTCTTCCTAAGTGTTAAAAATACATTGAAAACTCTAGTACAACCACGAATTATGTCTACTATTTCCAGCTTTTTTCATTTAGTCTAACTAAGGTCCCTCTGCCTCTCTAGATCTTATTCATATCCTTTTTCAGTTGTTAATAGCTCCAGGTCTAGTCTCCCTTTTAATTCTTCTCTCTGTCCTAAAAGTGTTACTATTCTCAGACCAAACTAAGCTAACTGCTAAACTCATCTGTGATCCTTTAACCAAGGTTCAAATTGCCTCAGACTACTTTTCAGGCAGCCTATAGCTACAAAATACGATAGAAAAATCCATGTGCTTAATGTGACTGCAAGTAGTTTTCCTTTCTTCAGTGTCTCCCTTGGGCACAGTCTGTGCTTTGACCTTAGCAGGTGTGACTGTAGTTGGAACAGCTCTGTTAGCACAGCTGGAAGATGGGTATAGTGCTGCAGTGGAATTGCAGAGGTGACTGCAGATAAACTGATCTGTGGATCTGCTAACAGGTGTTAGCTCAGATGCACAGGATGGTTTCATTCGGGAGTGATGAATGATGCTGTTGTAGCCAATGACTTGTGTGAGATACCTGATCCTGTCTGTGGTATGAAAATTCTGAACCAGAATCTGGTTTGATTCTAGTCATATAGTTTATTTAGAAAACAATGTAAATAAGTCCTTCATCAACTTAAAGAATATTCAATATTCTTCCATTAAATATCCTTCAGACACTTAAGGAATATCAAGACATATCACCTTGCTTTGTAGTCGTGTGGCATTTCCCTGATTTTAACTATTATTAGATTGTTGACCTCACAGAAGAGAAAAAAATGAATATGGCAATGAAATGTCAAAAAACAAAAACTATACAAATAGAGATTAAAAAGTAAAAAAGAAGCATTTTTCCATGCATAAAACTAACATAAAAAAAAATACATAGAAAAGGTGATCTTTTTTCCTTTTTCCTTCCAGTACTGTTGCTATTGTGGGCTTGATGAACCAAGAAAAATTTGAAGTATTTGTTTACCCTTAGATTTATGATTATCTTCATTAGTACTTTGCCTAGATTATCTGAAAAGAATAACGAGATGCTTAAAGATGTATTTAAATGCTTTATTGGCTCTATGCCATAAATCTCTGGTCTTTTCAAAAAACAAAGCTTGCAGCAAGCAGTGTCATCTCATACAAGAAAAACCTTTTAAACTCGATTTCCACAAGGTCACCCTATCCCAAAAAGAAAAAAAAAAAATCCCTAGGAAAAAAAAATGTAAAGGTGGAAAAAAAGCATAAGATTACCAGACAAAATATTAAATAGTTAAAGCATCTCGGCTTAGAAAATACTGAGTGGGAAATACATTTTTGAAGGTTGTTTGAAGGTTGCAGAGAAGATGAATGCTTTATATTTCTAACTTTTTAAAGCTAAAATGCAGCCACCACTGACTGAATGCTTGGACTCAGCCTATTAAACTAGAATAAGACCATGAACACAGCTACAGAATTGAAGTTGTTTGCATGATGCATTTGATGGTCTTCTCCAGCTTTCGCTTGTCCCAGGTTCCACACAGACAATTCTTGCACTCTGTTCGGGGATTCACCTTTTTTCACATGGGCTGTACCCAATCCCAGTGAGAGGGTTCTTTTGAAACCTTTTTTCCAGCCCTTCTTGTCATATAACACCTAGGGGAAGGCAGTGAGCGCCCTCTGTTTCTTGTTGTTGAGCACCACAGAACAGAAACTCTTTAACATTCCAACATCCAAACATTACCTCAGGCACCTTGCACCAAATTAATGCAAGAATTGCTGTCTTGGTGTCATGGGGACCACTTTTCCACAAAGTACAATTTGTGTTATGTAGTGAGGAGGTGGTCAAGCAACTCATGAGGCTAAGAGAATGTAAAACAAACCTTTTTTGTCTTCAAGTGTAAGTTTCTGACTTTTTTGTTATTTAGTAGCTAGAACACATCCATAGAAACCAAATATTGCAAAGAAAATAAGTAAATATTATGTTCAAGGACAAATTAGATAATTATATAAGTCTGAGAAAAACAATAGCTGAGATTGAACTTTCATTCCAGAATTCCCTAAACACATATCTGTTGGAAGAGAGAAGATATTTCAAAGGAAATGTCACTCCATGAAAATGTTCCATGGCAAGTGTTTGATACACTGGCAGAGACCTCTGATCTGACCTAATGATATTAGACAAAAGAATCAATGAATGTCAAATAAATATAGCTATTTCTGATCTCTCTCTTTCAGAACATTTTCCTTTTTTTTTAATTTTTGAATGTGTAGAATTCACATGAACTTTATATTTTTTTGAGTTTTGCATTACTTCATTCAAAAACTCTCAGATCAAGTCATGCCTTAATTTATTTGAACACATCTTTTTTCTGCCAACTCAATATTATAAGCAGTTCCTTTTGGGTTTTATTTTTTGTGCCAAGAAAGTTACTCAAAATAATACCTTAACTATCAAATATCCTGTTCCTTACAAGATACATTTAGGTTAATGACTTCTGAAGATCTATCCTCCTTCCGTTGTTCAATTAAATTATTTTTTAGAATTATTATGATTTATTTTGTTTTATCTTTATTCTTTGTGTTGTATACTTTTGGGCACACATTCGCTACTTTACATCACAAGGTATATTTATTCTGTTTTACACTTTGTATCTCACAGAGAATCACATTTTTTCCCCCTTGAAAAGCTTTTCATTTGCACAACAGCCCATTACTGTGGTTTTTCACGTCACATGACATTCTGTATGGTACTCTATGGAGCAAAGCTGTTCTGTTTTGAAATACCAAGAATTCTTTTTACACTAACTCTAAAATGTTTGCAATACCTTAAATTTTAACTCAAGCAAATCTTAAAAAAACACAACACAAAAATCCTTAAGACTAGAAGCAGAATTCCACATTCCATTTGCTGCAATGATAACATAGATTAATGTGTTATGAGTTAAGCTCTGCTCAAGGTGAATGCAGGCTGTACCTCTTAATCCTGTAGTCTTGGCTCCCTAGTTTAAGCTTTACTTAGTAGGAGTTCTTCAGTTCATGTGTTGTGCTGACAGGAAAAACAAGCGAACAAACAAACCAAATCCCAAACCCCTCAACTGTCACACAAGTCTTCAAAAAGAAATGTGGCATTAGAAGTTAGAGTGAGTCTGGGCAAGATCTTAACTGAGCAACTTGCTCAACGTTTTCAGTCATGCTATTAGAATGTCTTGATACTCACATTTGAAAATGGAATTTTTGCTAAACATTTTACATTAAATTGGTTAAATTCTCTATTGATATCACAGAATCACAGGATTGTTGAGGTTAACTCTGGAGGTCATCTGATCCAACACACTGACTCAAGCAGAGGAACCTAGAGCAGGTTGTCCAGGATCATGTCCAGACACTTCAGAATATTTCCAAGGATAAAGACTCCATAACTTCCTCGGGCATCTTGTAACACTGCTGTCACCCTCACACTCCAAAAGTGTTTCATTATGTTCAGGTACAACTTCCTGTTTTTCAGTTTGTGCTCATTGCCTCTTGTCCTGGAGGCAGATGGTCCAGAACTTGTCTCTGTCTTCTTTACTGCCTCCCTTCAGATATTTATACACATTGGTGGGTTTCCCTGTGAGCCTTCTTTTCACACTGAGCAGCCTGCTCCCTTCAGTCTTTCCTCATATGAGACAGGCTCCAGTCCCTTAATCACCTCAGTGACTCTTTGCTGGCCTCTCTCCAGTAGCTCCATATCCCTCTGGCCCTGGGAAGTTCAGAACTTTGTATTTCTATATACTTTTCGTGTTTTGGTTTTGACAGGATCTCCATGTTCATCCACACAGGCCTCCTGATATTTTAGTTTCCTGCTCACTGGGATGGACAGCTCTTGAGCTTGGAGGACAAGACTTTTGACTACAAGGTAGCTTTCTTGGCCTCCTCTCCTCTCCTCTCCAGAGTCAATGTTTATTACATGGTCATGCTTATTTCATTCAATGTTTATTTCAATGTTTGCTTCATCCATGTTCATTTAACCCAGGTAGTCCATGTTTATGTTATGAACATAGTCCTGTTAAGGTATCTATCTTCCATAATTTTTGAAATTACACTGTATTTTTTTTAATAATAGCCTTCAATTACTTTTTTTTCCCTAGTTAACAGGTAATTAAGTACAAAAAGACTATTGTCTATATAAAGCTTGCCTTTTATTAAAACTCCTTTCTGTTATTCACAC
This sequence comes from Thryothorus ludovicianus, assembly GCA_013397245.1. Taxonomy (NCBI): domain Eukaryota; kingdom Metazoa; phylum Chordata; class Aves; order Passeriformes; family Certhiidae; genus Thryothorus; species Thryothorus ludovicianus. The sequence goes on along the minus strand of VZTB01017535.1, from coordinate 63,405 downwards.
TGCATACATATTTTAAAGAGGAGCCTGGTGATTCGTACAGAACTAATTAGTGGTTTAATATCAGATGAAAATCTATAGAGAGACCTTAAATTTACACCACTGTACATGAGATCAGAATTTGGCTTTTGGTATTTGTCATAAAGAGCAAGTCAAATGGCAGCCTTACACCAACCTAATCTAAAGATAAAAAGCATTCATTTCAATCTATGATTTTAATATTAAAGCAGTGCACGGAGAAAGGTCATCACAATTAAAGGCATAATGTAACACTGCAACTCTGAACAAGTGTTTGTGCTGCTTTTCTATCTCAAGATTTATGTGATTGACTCTTAATTGGAGACCTAGGGTTTCATTTCACAGCTTGGACAGACAGGCTATTAGATCTCAAATGAACAGGGAGAAAATATCAATACTTTTTGTGCCTGTAATAGAGAATTAAGATACTTTTTGGCCTTTTATGATGATTAATTAAAGAAAGAAGAAGTTAGAAACACAGAAATTCTATATATTTGCTATAGGATTTGTGTATTACTTTATGACTGCAAACAGGACAAAACTAAGTCTTTAACACGTGTCCACACCACCAGATATGGCATTATGGGGATATACAGATGGATGGGGAGCACTGGCATTTCAGCAAACTGATGGCCTTTCCTTGCTGATTTTTGACGGTAAAATAACTGCCCAATAAAAAAGTTTATTGTGCATTTGAGCTTCTTTGGATACCACTGAGTGTTACTAGAAATGATTGCTTAGTTATGCTTGGTAATTATTGTAAGGCTGGATGACAAGATTTCATTGATCTGCCAAAACTTTGAGACGGGGTGTCTTCAATCCAGCTGCCTATATCCTACTATCCAAAACCCAGCAAGGTGAATTACAGTGGGAGCCAAACTAGTGGATATCACAAATCTCCAAGGCCTTTCTGGATTGTTTGCATCTCTAACCATGTTTGTGGGTAAAGAATCTTAGCAGATTGAAGACTGCCTTTGCAACTATGTTGAATGTATTGTACAATAGAAACATGTTGGATAAATAAATATCTTACCACATTGTGACATATTGTGATATTGTACAAGTTTTTTTTTATCTCCTTTTTACTCTCTACTTTTTTCCTGTGAGAAAGTTGATTTCATTTGTAGGGAGCCTGACTATGAGGCATAATATGTACAATCTCAGAATGATTTTTGCAAACTTATGATAAAAGAAAAAAATACCAGCAGCTCAAGACTACATCTGTTGTAATGTAATGAGGCCCTCACAAATCAGGAGGCCTGGGGCAAATGGCTTATTTTTCTTGCTTCTTTCATATGTAAGTAACTTCTTTCAGCTCAATAACTGAGCTTCTGGGCTTTTACTTTTAATGCCTTTCATTTGGTTTCTGAGGCTTCTATTTTCTTTCAGCATATTCCAAGGCCAATAAGATAACAGCTTTCAGAAATGTAATGAGCAAACTTCTCAGCTTTGCATTTGCTGAACTGCAGTTGGGGATGCTCAACAGAATATTAAACTGGAGAGTTATTATTCCACTATATCATCTCCACTCTTCAGATGAGACATACAGACACAAAAAAGGCATATCAGTGCAGCAACTGAACTGTGGGTGGATAAGCATAGTTAGATAGTGTGCAGCTGAAATCTAAATCCATCAATCAAATAAAATTAAAACCAGAGTCAGCACCTTGTGTCATAATCTCTGTGAAGAGATAATCAAACCATTTGCTTCAGGTGGGAAGAAGGCAAATGTGCTTAAACAATCTTGTGCTATTGATCCAGTGCAATTCTGAAAACAGCCCCTGCATTGTAATCTCTAAAGCTTGACAGATTGCATTAGTAGATACACTGAGATTACCTTCTACATCAGTTAAATAAAAGATATCAAAAATAAAATAGTAACATTCTTTAAAATAAGAAAATCATGGATTAGAAAACACAAAGAGGGCATGCCTATGCCTTCCATCGGTGAAGTATCTGAATACAACATTTTGAGTGTAGGAAGCTCACACATTTGAGTAGAATAGTGCTTGGCAAATGAGACCCAGAAATCCATGTATCCTCTCAGAATGCATGCATCAAAAAACCTCAACTGACTTGCTCAGAAGTCAGGGTATACAATATTTTTTTTTTATTTCAATAGCCCTTTGCTGACAGAAACAGGGAAGCTATAAGGCATTATTATGATTTCTGATCGTTTTAAAGACAATCAGCAAGTAAAAATCTTAGCTACTTAATTTTAGGTTTAGATGAAAACAACAATAAAATGACCTCACAAATATTTCAGCAACTATAGCTGCATGCAGACACTCACATATCTCTAGGTTAAAATATGAGTTACAAGTAGACTGGGAAAAATGATGCCACACACAGTTCTGCTGAGTTACCTAGCTATATGAATGGTGCAATTTGACAAAGCTTGGATAATTTTTGTAGAATTCTGCTGCTTTATACAAGAAGAATAATGACTTTTCAACTTCACTGACTTTATATTTTATTTATCCACTGACTTAATTTATATCACCAAGTTCACAGCATCCCTGGACTTTCAAAGTTGAAACTTTAATAAAAACTATTTACTTTCATATTTTGTGCATTCACAGCCATAGAGAACAGCAGTTAAAGATTTCTATCTTATTGAAGTTTCTTTATGTAGGCATTTATTATGTATGACAATATCTTGAAGGGATAAATCAGTAAAATTTAATTTAGTCACTCATGACTGTAAGGGAAAGAATACCTGAAGTCAAGTGTTTCTTTCAGCTTCATAAAGTAAACGGACTTCAGTTTTCATCTGAATAGAGCCTGACTTCTCATGCTTTCCATTTCACTTCCTTAGTTTAGAGATAGCATGAAATGAAGTTCAGATGATCTTTCTTTTAAATTAGACTGGAGCTATGTTTGTTTGAGCTGTGAGTAAACACTGAAACTGAAAGAGAACTGAAAGATCAAGTAGTTTAAAAATAGCCCAACATTCATGCAGTTGTTGAAATTATTACTATAGTCTTCCAATCCCATATCCTTCCACCTCCTTATTTTTCCTCTCTAATGTTTGATTTTAAACATATGCATATTTGGCCTAGAATATAAGACCACGAGCTTCATTCGTGCTTTCATTCCACCACAAATTCATCACAACATTTATACCACTGTAGGCTGCCTCCCCTTGGGCCTGACCTGAGGGAGAAGAGAAATTCTGTGCTGTGACTCCACGCTCAGGAAAATGCTCAGTGCCAGGGCAGGGGGTGTGAGGAATTTGTGCAGAAAGCCTCGGAGCTGGGCATGGAGGATGCTGTCCAGCTGCCTGCAGGTGCAGACCTTGGGACACAGAGAACCCTGGAGCAGCTGTGGGGAAGCAAAATGATTCCTGATGCTACTTTTTACTTGTCATTTTCAGGCTTGCTGATACTTAGGAACTGTTTGAATCTTCATTCTGTATTTCAAAAGAATGCACTTGCAAGGAACCTTTCCTTGTCATGAGTATACTGGAAACCAACAATGAAGATTTCTATTAATTTAAGTATTTTTATTGATGGCATTTTACTCTCTGTCCTTCTCTACAGTGCCAAGCTCCTATTTCTGTAATTTATTCAAACTCTTTTCTGCATTTAGCAAGTCATATTCCTTCTCATATGTCATCACATTAAATATTTTCCTCTGTAAAGATATATTTGTCTTCTAAATTTGGAAGAATAACTGAGGATGAGAAGATTCTAAGGTCACATCCTCATGGGAAAAGCTAAGCTTGTCTCTTGAGTTTTTCTATCAAATAGATGAAAATTAAGTAAACAGAGAGAACATTTTAGTCCTTGAAAATGCATCAGTTGGAATGGGCAGAATAAAAGACTGCACATGAAATATTCTGTGTGGGAGATTTCACAGTACACTGATGATCCAAAGTCCTGTCCTTGATTCTCTGTGAACATGCCAAAAGGTTTTGCATACTAATGCAGTTTTTTCTCTTATGACAGAATGATTTTCTCCAGGCAGTGATCAGTCATGTCTTCTGTGTTCAGATTTTCCATGAATTGTACTCTTAAACATATTAAACAGGATTGATGCTAAGGTTGTTGGTTTTTTTTTTCCTTACAATTTAAAATGCAATTATTTTAGTTTGTTGTGGACATTTTGTCAATATAGTTATGTGGAAGTCCTGCTAAAATCTCTAGCATACCTCTGTAATTGAATCAGATCACTTTGTCAGTTTGCAAGGAGAAATTTCTGCCAATTTTGGTGGTGAAAACTACTTAAAAATTACTCATATGACAAGCCAATGGAAAAGGGTATTAATGAATTACTTATGCAGCCAGTTAAGCTTTCTTGGGAGAGGAACAGAGGGTGAAGTTTCTTTTCAGGTTTTCTAAGACTAGATCTGAATATCTGCTGTAATAGAATACAAGAGTGGATAGACCATTTCACTGATCCCATTTAACATCTTTTTTCTCTCTAGTATATTTTATCTGGCCTACGGTGCTCTATCACTTCTTTAACTAGAATAACTCTGCATAATGCACTAACGCTAGCAAAATACTGAATTGTGTAAAAATAGCCTTACCTTGAATTACCAAATGCAAGGTTATATAAGTTGTTAAATATGGGATAATTATTCTACCACAGGATCATGAGCGGCCACATGTGCTTCACATAAGTGAATGGCAAGATATAAATTCACTATGTTAAGAAAAGGTCTCTATTTAGCTCTTAAAGTTTAAATACCTGAACAGAAAATGTGTTCTGCACACACATCAGCTGAGGACAAAACTGCCAAACTCGGTATCAAGAAAATCTTCAAAAGAGGAGGAAAGTGAGAACATGTGATATAATTGGCTAATTCTGTGACAAATTTCAATATATAACTGTGAAGGGGGAGAGAGGAGTCCCCCTCCCCTCAAACTTCTGCTGTTGCAACAGCCCACAGAAACTTGGCCACAAAACCTCACCAGGAGTTGGCCTTTGGGAAATCCAACATTTAACAGAGAGGAAGGGAGAAGGTACGTGTAGAAAGTCAGGAGCACAAAAGATGTGATGATTCGACAAAACTCAACTCACAGATTTGCCCATCTACCACAGGGTTCTGTTCTTTATTCAGTCACAATCTGCACAGCAAGCAGCATATGGGCTGGGGGTGAGGGGGCATCATTTGTCATCTACTGACTAATTTGATATATAGCACATTTTTTCTATCTTTTCAATACACATGAAGTTGGAAATTATTTGAAAATTAATGAGGGGATAACTGACCCATTTCTTTCTATCTTGCAAAGCATCCAGTTCACCTGGCTGGGGGGAAGGAAAGTATGAAGTAATGGCAAAATTCTTAAGAGCACACTTTCAACTTGGTAACCAAAAAGGAATTTTATCAATCAATAACATTTTATATTAGAGTTCCTTTATGCTATAGGAAAAAAGGTAGAGAAAAGACTTGAAAAATGGCAAAAACTTCTAAGCACCTTTCTGTGCTTCATATTGACCAGTGCCATGGCACTTTGTTTCAGTTGTGGAAACTGCCTGAATCATTTTCTCAATCTGCAGAAAGTCTAGTTCAGCTCCAAAAGGAACATAAGTTTGGAATTTAATTAGAGTCAAATTTTTATAGAGAACATATTTGGACATACTCAACAAACAAAAACATTTTAAATTAAAATTTTTGCACAAATTTATTTTCAAAATTCCAATTTTCTGACAATTTCCAAAAACTAAGAGTAATTTTTCATTATTTTAAAATATCTTTATTCTAGTGCATCAGCAAATACATTCTTGAAAAGTTAGTTCAGGACACGTATCTAGTAATACTTAGTCGTGACAATGAAAGGGAAATTTAATCCGATTAAATTTATTCATTGTCTGTATGTTAGCCCTAGAATTAGATGACATGTTCAAAATACATGTAAAAAATGAGTAAAGGGCTATTTCAAACTAAACATCTGTGTTCTTTCAAAAATTGTGTTTTTCTGTACATAAATATCTTCATAAAATGGATTTGATCCATGGTATATATGTAAAATAAAAACGAACAACTAGAGATGAGAAAAAGTATTAGAATCGGCTACTGTGTTACAATAATTTGAAAATAAAACTATTTCTAGTACTTTGTGTGTCTTGGATTAAAGAGAAAAAGCATGAAATTAAGGAAAAGTATCATGTCCTACTTATATAGTAAAAAGTTATTCTAACCTTAGCAAGGGGAAAGCATTAAGGGTAGTCCACCTATGTCAAATTCTATGACAAGTTCAAGTACCAGTGCCCACACATATTCCTTCCACTTTTGTTAATATAGTACATTTCTTAGGGAGAAAAAAGGATTGCATAAGGTTTTATCAATGAGCTGTTAATCTAACCTTCAGCTCACAGATGCTTGCATAAGTTTTTTATTATTCCTTGCTAAATGTTCTAGAGCCCCAAATATTTACCTTCTCACCTAAAGTTTTAAATATGCATAGACTGTCACTATACTTACCTGCATTTATTGGCTGAAATAAACACAAAAAAATATATGGGGCTTTTGTTATTAATTCTGACTGCAATTTTTTTGAGTTTAGGTCATTTTAACAATAGTGAAAGCAAAAACAGTAGCATCTGCCAGAGAATATTGTTAGTGGCAACACATCAAAAGCAGACAAGTGTGGAAGAAATCTTAGCAGTCCAGAATTTCATTTTTACATAATCATCTCACTTTGTAAAGTTGAAATCTTTGAGTCTGAACAACAGTTTTTGAAATTCACTTAGCTTTTATTATTGAATACTGCTTTTTTCTTTTTCTTTTTTCCTTTTACTTGCAATAAAGCTCTAGATTTCCAGCTCCAATTATTTAATTACTAGGTCTATCATATGACAGGTATAATTTATGAAAATAGATTGCATTTAATTAATCAGACAAGGTCTATTCATTATAATCTTCTTTAAAATGCAGATGGAAACTCCTTAAAAATTTGTAATAGCGTGTTCTATGCTGTTAAGCTCTTCACTACTGGCCCCATCAGGTACTGTAAGTTCAGGGGTTTTTCATCACGTCATCTGCACCTGAAGTGTCTTCTCTTAGGCAGAGGCCAACATCTCTTACACCTATAGAGCAGGGAGGAGGCAGTGAGCTGATTAAACAGAAGAGGAAAACAAACAAAAAGAAGCTGTATCTACAGTAGGTCTCCAACTATCCTGAAAACAATTCTCAAAAGGTTTTTTTGTCAGAGGACAGTGAAGAGGAGAACCCATCAGCTTACAGCTGAAGGCACTTGCTGCTCACTGAAATCAGTTACCCAGTGGTCAATACAAGGTAGAATCAGAAAAAGATTCTTTTCCCCCACCTTCTAGCCACCCTATTTAGGCACAGAACAAGGCAGGATGGAGTCTTGCCAAGCTCAAACACTGTGCCTCAGAGGACTCCTGTACAGTGTGGGCATGGTGAGAAGCTGATCCTGTGGGATGAGCTGCAGGCTCACCTCACTGTAATCAAAGATGTCTCATCCTCTGCACTTTGGGCAGAACTTTTAGGGCAGGTTGTCCAAAACAAGTAAATTGGAAAATGCTGTAATACTGCCAATCGTTGGCAAAATAAAAGACAGAAAAGCAACCATTGGATTTTTGTTAAAACATCAGTTCAAATAGAATAGCTGGGGAGACATGCAAGTGTAGCTGCCACTAACCAGCCTTGGGGTCTCCATTTCTATTGCATTTAATTTCTGAAACTCTTATGTACTGCATGATTCAATGTGAACTCATGGCAGCCACCTTTAACAGAACAAAAGACCTTAGGAAAACCAGAGATTGCAAGAACTGCTTTCAATGACTGAGAACAAAAACAAAAATATGTCTGGCAACTTTCCAAAATTACTAGTGCCTGAGTGGAACTGGAAGAAAGCCAAAAAATCTGGCAGCTTTGCTCTGAAGGCAAATATTATCACAGAGCTCTCATCAAAAGTTTGTAAAAGATAAAGCCATATAATGGGAGCAAAGATATCATCCAATTGCACAAGTGCCATGATTCTGTCCAATTTTCTTAGCAAAAGCTAGAAAGCACAGACTACTCTTTTGAGTGTGCATGGGTTTTAAAAACAAAGCCAAATTCTTTCATGCTGGGTTTGTATCTCAGGTTTCTCACCACATCTCTTGTCCTGTAAAATATGCATCTGCCCCAACTTTGATGAGTGCAGTTAGGCCAACTTATCAATGCTGAGCATTTTAGTTGATCACCTGTATTCAGTTTTCATTTTTGGCTCAGCACTTTAAAATCTAATTAAGTGATCTTCTAGTTCATAGTCTGTGCTCAGTATGTATAAGGATGGACTATGAGCACTAAATCTTGGTAAAACTGTTACAAATCCTCAGAAGAATAAATAATACTTATTCCTGCTGCTTCTTAATATGTGTGACTATAAACATGCATTTCTACTAGATTGCAACTACTCTATTTACCCAGGTTTAAGGTGCCATTTGTAATGAAATCAGTAGAAGCTGAACCCAAACAACTGAGAGTAGAATTGTTCCCAATTGCCTTAGTCTCAAATTGAACCAGATTTACCTATCATTTATGTTGCACAGTCAAATGGCCCTATTTCCTAGCCCTGCAATCAGAAAATTATTGACCAGTAACAACATTTTTCACTTCATATTACTGAAATGAATGACCCCTGCAGTACAGGATGACTTTTTGTGGGATTATTGCTGGTTTTGTTGTTGTCGTAGTGGTGGTTTTTTTCTTTGTTTTGTAACGTGGTGGTCGTGAGGGTCAGTTTGTTGTTTTGTTGTTTGGGGATTTTTTATAAATTTCAGATGATTCCCTGGAACAAGAATCCTGAACTAAAGATGAGGATCTTGGGCATGAAGGTATCTCTCAGCTTTCCAAAAACTTTGGAAATTTCATTTTCTTTTCAAGAGTAAGATATGATGAATTTATATTTTGATTTACAGGACTGGTAACTCTTTAGGAGACTTTAGTACCTAGGCTTCTTTTCTTGTATGAGAGATATGTACCTGGGAGTATGCATACAGCAGTAGTTTGCTGCTTTTTAGTCCTCTATTGTAAAGCATCTCATGGAGATCACTCATGTTTCCATTTACTTGTTTTATTTTTAATCTCACGAGAGGTAATTCCCAGGCATATGACTTTTTATAGCATTAAAGGTTTGTGAGGTGTGTCCCATGATGAATCCCTTTTCCATTCATGAAACCATTTCTCTACTTTTTCTTTCTATTTTTACTCTAGAATTGCCATCAACAAGTGAGACACAGTCCCTAAATTTGAAACTCTGTGTAACATGAAGCAACTTCAATATGTGTTTTTCATACTGCACCACAATTAGGAAAAAAAATGTTTCAGGGAAAAAAATAAGCTAAATCAAAATGAATAAAGACAACAAAAAGAAATATTAAGGTTTAAGGCAGTAATTTTTAGTGTCACTGATCTATGCACATTGCAATGCACAACCCTTGATGCAGACACCTTTTTGCAGAAATTTTAACGTGGAGATGCTGCAGGTTGTTGTTCCCTTATATGTTGTAATTTAGTTCTATCATGATCTACTTGTTACCTAGGAAACAGATTTATGAGGAAAGTATGGGTGATTGTGTAAGGACTGATTTGGATTTTTCATTTTAGGGTGAGAGGTTTTTTCAATTTTTTAGAAGTTGAAAGTATATTTCTATTGCTAGATCTCAAAAAAAATCCAAAATTATTCTAGGCTTTAATATTAGTTTAGTTATATTAAACTGTACTACACTTACAAAACATAATAGTGAATAAGATTTTCTGAGGACTCCTAATAAACTGTACAACCATGTACAGATATTAAACAGCTCATTATGAACACTGATGATGTCATTGATTTTTTATTGGCATGATTATTTTTGATACTACAAACTTTCTACCAAAAATCTCAGGTGATAAGAGATGTCTTATATTCAACTTCCAACTTGTGTCACATTAGTTTCTGGTGGTTTCAGTCCATTCATTTAGACCACAATTAATTAGATCTCAAAGGAAATCACATATTATCTTGAGCAATGTGTCTTAGTATAGAAATAATTCCCACTTCACTTGATTCAGAAAAACTAAAATTTTTATGCTATCACAGGTTGTTCTGACAGTTAAGAAGATGTTGAACATGAAAATTTGAGGGGAGAGAGACACATCTTTTAAAGATGCACTAAAAGTGCAATAACAATAAATGTGTTAAAGAGTATTACACGTTATAGTTTTTAAAAATCTAAACCCATATATTAATTCATCAAAATATTTCAATTAAAAAAGTATCTGATTTGTTAACATTAGTAAAAGTGAAATATAGATCCTATAAATTTCAAGTAAGATTTTGAGTACTGAATAATGTTTTTCATTGGCAAAAAACCTTTTCTTCATAAAATTACTTTACCTTGTTTGGCTACCTACTTTCATTAGCTCACTACCTGCAACCAGCATGAATTGTGTGTCTCTAATGCACTAAGACACAAAACAAATTAACACAGTTGCTGTAATTTAAATTCAGCAAATTCATAAAATAGCTTCCTAAAAATGCTAATGAAACAAATCAGAAAGGCCAAAAAAGTGTACTCCCATATGTTGAGAAACCTTTACATAGCTTTTATTTACTTTATCACTTGCCAATAATATGACTGTGCAAAACTTATGGTAATAAAAATACATAATTCAAGCCTCATGATCACTCTTTAAATTTTCAAATGTTGCAAGAAATTGTTGGTGTGCAGGATTGGATAGCCACCCAAAAATGTTGAAAATTTGTAGTCTCCTCCCTTTTTTACCATTTATCTCAAAATTTGAGAGACTTCATACAGGTCTAGTGGACATTCCTGTGGTTTCCCTTCTATTTTTCTCTTCAGTATCAGTTTTTTGTAGATTACTTAATCAGTTTTGATTAAAAAATTCCAATGGTAGTGTCCATACAGTATTATTTCATTTTCTTGAAACCTTCCAAGACATTTATGGTGGTTTTAGATTTCAATGATAAAATGCTTGGACTTATTAAAAACTATATATTTAGGGATTACACCTTTTTTTTGGCCTATGAATCTCAACTGAAATGCAAAACAATCATACTATGAAAAGAAAATCAGTTTAGTGCTTATGTAACTTACAAGTATTTCAGATCCTATGCATAAGAGAAGACAACATTCTTTTTCTTAGAGATTTAATGAAGCAAATAACATGCCTAATGCAACATTTGGTATACTTTTGTTGACTGAAAACAAATTGTGCTTATTTTATTTCTTTATAACAGATTTTGTTTTAATTTAACAATAAACTTCAAGGTTTAGTTCTATTATATGTTTGATTATACTCTGGATTTACCCTTAGATGTCCACAGAACAGGACTATGGACTTCACTGTAACATGCAAAGGACACGTCATTCACAAAAATAACTGACATATTTCTCCTATAAAATCTGTTGCAGCTATTTCACCTTTCAGGCCTTCAACTTGCTTAAAAAAATCCAAGAAATTTAAAGAAAGTACTAACAAAACTGGTGTGATTGCAAAATCAAAAGATGAAATGTAAGAAAATTAAAGGCTGGGAAATAATTTTCTCTTTTTAGAACAGCATTAACTTGGGGTTATTGCACCTACACTTTTTTTTTAGATATAAACTTTGGTGGTTTAGAATTTATTATCTAATATCACCACCTTATATACATAGGGAAACTACACACCTAAGAATAATTGTTTTTTCTCATTTAAACTTCTTTTTGTAATTTTCCATTTTTAAAAATAGTACACTTTTGCATTTACAATTACATATATATGTTGTGCACTCAAATTACACCCACTAGGAACATCATCTGCATGGAGTTGGGGATTTTTGGTTAGGTTTTTAGAGTTAACAAGAAGATCAGGTTTTTGGATCAGTGTACACTGTTTATAACTTTTATGGGAAGGAGCAGAGCTCCTCCTAAAAGATTTTGCTTGGCTCCAAAATTCCACAGGCAGCAGGGTTGGGCAAGGCACTCCCTGTCGCAGCCACTCCTCTTTGTCCTCCCCAGTGCACCATGAGGAAGGACACACAGACTCACAGACACCATCTCTGTGTCTTCCTGAGATGTCTCAAGTTGTAATTTGACCTGGCTCATCAGCTCTGGCAAAACTTTCTTCACTTAACTCTCATAACAGAGAATCTTTCCCTGTAAACAGGATAAGAGCAGCAGGGCTGTGTCCAGGAGCATTAAGAACAATTTTTTTGTTGAGGACTTAATTCTAGCCATCAGACAATTTTGGAATTTTTTCCATTTTTCAGTCTGAAATTTCTTTTAAGAGAAAAAACAGCATGTCATATTCGCTTTTCCATTCATCTCCCTCTCCCATGTTCTTCTACCTACCCCTTCCTTCCTCTTCTAATTCATACTGAGAAATGGATTTGGAACTAATGGTCAAAAGGGCAAGTACTGGATAGATCAGAATTAAATTTAGCTGCTGCTGTCTTTCCCTTGCAGAGGAGAGTAATGCTTTTGTACATTAAATTATTCCATTGGCTTTTGGGGTTTGTTTTACAATGGTTTATCTTTTAAGGGAAAAATAAAATAAGACAAAGATTTAGCACATGTAAACATGTATTTTAGAAAATAATTAAAATAGTCCCTTTCATAATGATCTGTACATGAAAATAAATTTTATTCTCTGTTTTCTATTAATCTTAAAACAAATTATTCAGAAAAATAACATTAATTGCAATTAGAAATACACCACTTGAAGTGTTAGATCATTACTTCAGGATCCTCAAAATGTAGTGATAAATTGCATTGCATTTACTCCAGAGTTAGTCTTTTGTACAAAACTCAATCTGTTTTTCTGTTAACAATATATTTAACAATATAAGAAAGACTACAGAATAGAACATTGCACCCTATGAGACCAGAAAGTAATTTGCTCAGGTGTGTGAGTGGAAAATAACCCAACATATGAATTGACTGCTGTGTTGGTGTGAGTCAGCTTTAGAAAAGGGATTGTTACTAAATTAATGTCTTCATCTTTTTATAGGCAGCATATAATGGAAAGAAATCAACAGTTATATCTGCTGAAAATCAGATCACAATACATCACATCAAATCACATCAAATACATCATCTCTTCTGATGTCTTTAGAAAAAAACACTTTTAATGTCCATTTACAGTTCTGGGAAGGAGACAGACCCTGATCTCATCTGCACCCTACACTGTACTTTTAAAAATAGTAGTGAGGAGTGGCATAAAATACTGTGAGATTCATAAACTGGAATCATCTCTCTGGAAAAAATATCTTCATAAACTAAAAACATCTCTCTTCATAATCTGGAAACAACTCTCTGAAAGATTTTTAGGTATCGACATATTTTTTGCTACTTTGTAGGACATTAAGAAGCCTATCTGGTTAGCAGAGTAGCAAAAAAAAAATAGCTATTCTATAATATCTCTGGATCTCCGTTAAAATCCAGGAGAAAAATGTGCCAATCTTATTTTCTTTTTTAACTAGTGCAAGAAATGAAAGTACAACTACTGAAAGGATGTATCTAATTACTATAAAAAACATCAGAAGTGACACAAACATTTTCTATCACCATTTCTGACAGATAGAAGTGTAGACATACAGTATTTTTGTGAATACTGAAAGAGAAAAACCTTTCAGACTTGCTGATATCACGTCTAGGTATCTTTACTTCCTTGAGAAAACTCTTCCTCTCACAGATAATAACCATTCTAGAACAACTTTTTTGTTTTTCTTGGCTAATTAAAACTCTCCTGAGATTTGATTTAATTAGTATTTTGTTTTTTTCTGCTTTTAGTTTTCCTAAGTCAATTGTCCTGGTTTTCACTTAGGATAGGCTTCCTTGGAGTGTTTTAAGTGGCTTAAAAGTTAAAGAGTTGACTGTGTTGCTCTCCTTTATGCTTGTTTCAATAATGTATTTGATAAATTACCACTATGATCAATGTTGCATTCTGCTGTAACATTTCCACCAAGTTCTCAATTATTTTTTTTTATCAAATTAAAAAGGATATAAGACTATTACTACAAGCAATCCAAAATATCCCTCTAGCTCTGCTTTCTGTCAGCAAGCAGAGTGTGATATTCACTCTCAATATTATCCTTGAATATAATGATCTGTAGCCTTGGCGATCTTCATCTGTGGAGATTTTCAAGACCCATCTGTATCCATCCCTAAGCAACCCCATGTGAACTTTGGCTGACCCAGTTCTGAGCACCTCCTGGAGCTCCTGTCACCCCAGTGACTCTGTGGTGCTGTGATTTCCTGAGTGAGGGCAAGACCCTCCAACTGCTCTCCCTGTAGTCTTTCCTTATGTTCTGAATAAAAAGAGGGCAAAAAGAGTCACTGAAGTACTCCAGAGCACATTGCTTAGTCAGTTTTCCTAGTTCTCCAAATCCACAATAATCATAGTTCCAGATTCTCCTATGCTTTGACTTGCCCTTAAAATAAGAAAAATCGTTTTAACTCATCATTACTATTTGGAGAACTGCAAAGATCTATGTTAACTTTATTGTCCCTTTTTTTAATTGTTACTAGGAGACTTTCAGGATGTCTTTCCTTCCTTTTTTCCAGACACAGGAAAAATATGTAAGTAAATACTTCTTATTATATTTTCCATTTTTTCATTTCCCCTGATGGAGTGACTGTCAAATATATTTCATTTGCTTGGCTTGCTCATTAATTTGAGATTTTTCTTATACTTACCTTGCATTTCCTTAAATTCAGTTGAAAATAAAAAAAAAAAAATTGCATGTATTTTGTGCAAAAATAACTACTATAAGTAATCACAGCTACCAGCAGCAAGCAACAAATTTTTTGAGTGTTTTTACAAGCAACTGCTTCAAAGAACAAGTAAGAAAATATTAAGTATCATAACATATCAGGAACATATTAATCAGGGAGACAGAAAAATATCCAGCATAAATCTATAAATATCAAAATGAAGAAAAACTTCAAAGATTAAAAATGGCCTAAGAGAGACTCTTTCTTAAGAATCTATCATTCAAAGTTTAATTAGATCTTGATGTTCTTAAATTTGTCTAACATTTTGACCCTTTGGGAAGATATGTATGTTTTCATCTCCTGACAGGGAATTCTAACAAATATCTCAAAAAAAATATATATTAGAAAACCTGTCCTCCCCAAATGTATCTAATTTGTGTAAAATAAATAGCTGCAGGTGTTTAGTTCTGGTAAAATTATTATAATTTTCTTCAGTACATTTGGTCTCATTATGAAAGGATTTTTCAACAGGAAAGCTCATACACAGGTTATTGTGATACCATTCCTCTTTCTGATATTGAGGTAACCTCCAATCTCCACCTGATTAGCTTCAGCAAAACACTAAGGAAGTCCAGAACAGAACAATTTTTAACTTCATAAGATAAATTTTAATTTATTTTTTTTCTTCAGGAACCGCTGTGGATTCCACATCCTTTATTTCTCCTCTCCCACTGTCTGGTCAGCCAACACCTGCTCTTCACTGCACTCTGCACTACAGGGCAGCCACAGGTTGCTTCACTGCTGCTGTTGTATTTTTTTACCATTTTTCCTCTAGTTGCCCTAATTCTTTAAGATAAAATGAACAGAAATGGAAGCAAAAGTACTTTTCCAGCAAAATATTGAGTCCAACATTGCTCTTGCATATTAGAAGTAAAATTAATATGAATTGGAAATAAATTATATCTTATGTGTTTTTTGTATTTGCAAAAACATAGTTTTCCCCCTAAATATCTCTTTGCTATTTTTAATTTTATGTTTTATAAATTCTGAAATTCAATGAAATTTGAGACAACTTCCTTATTTAGAAAGCAGCCATATATACCCCCAAAAGCAGATATTTGATGACATAAAGTCTGACATCTGAATTCTTTAAATTGGTCTAGTCCACTGGTTATATTTATTTTCTCTGTTGGATTTTGGCACTCTACTAGGCCATTTTCTTCCAAACTTTCCGTATTCTAAACATTACTATTATCTTTCCTTCTTTTTCCTGTGTAGGATATTTTCCATTTACAGTGTCTGGAGCCTTTGGGCTCCATCTTACTGCACCTCATTGCTGAGCTGGGGGCACTGGGTTCAAACTGCAGAACAAACATATCTCTTTTTTAATCTTGGCAGACAAGACTGACAGGTATTTTCCACAGATATTCTCCTTCCCAGTGTTTGCAGTTGGACAGAAAGTGGCGTGAGGAATTGGGCTCAATGAAGCATAAAGAGGTCAATTACTTGCATCTGTTACAGCCCAGTATTAAAGCTGAGAAAAGCTCAGATCAGATCCATGCTGCCCTGCTGGAAACATTGACTCCATGACCAATCCCACTCTGTTCCTTATCCCACTTCCTTATCAGTTCTACCTTCATATCACACAGCAAAAACTTCCCTCTGTTAGTAGCCAGATATGTGTTTTTGCGTATCACGCATCCTTCTGTTCACTACAATTTCTCTTCACTACAACTTGAATCTTTAATTTTTTTTTCTTGTTAGGCATTTGCCTCTTCATATTATTCACTACCCATATTCTAGAGGAAAAAGAATCACAGTATCCAGGAGCACGGTTACTTTGAGACTCAGCCAGGATTCTCTATCATTAATATTTTACCAAAGGGCTTTTCCTCTGGCCAGCAGCACCTTTCTCCTGCATATGCTCAGGTCATTCAGCTGTAGCCAGCACTGAATTGGAAACAGAGGGTTTTTAATGTGCTTCTAACAGAAAAAGCTTTAACTATCAGTTCAATTTTAAAAGGTAAACTGTGACAAGGAGAGATAGTGATTCATCAGACAGAAGAGCACATTTTTTCTTACCCTGTTGTTTGCTCTTCTACTAAGAGCAAGTAGAGGTAGTAAATTATGCCTTAAAATTCTTTGTATTTTTTTTTTTCCTACTGCTAAATAAGACCGACATCAAAAATTGCTCCAAGTACTTTAACTTTGTAGGTGATTCATTTCACAGGAATTATTAGAGAGAAAATATCATTATGAGCAGCATTCATTGAGGTAATTTGATGTTTTTCATGTATTGTTATTTATTAGCATCTCACAGACACTCATATTAATAGCTCAAAATCCATAATACTGTCATAAATCTCAAAAAAGTTAACTTTATCCTCTCACTTTTTATTACACACTTTACTCCCATAAATCTTTATCATTTTTTCCAAAAATAGAAAGAATATTCTATTACATTTCTCTGAAGCAGGAAAAGGTTGTAGTGTTGTAAATATGTCTGTGATTTTGTCCATGGCACTGGTCCTTCTGCTTCAATTAAGTGGAAGTTCTTGCTCTGTTGGAAGATCTAAATTCAGGTTGGATACTGATGAAAAGCTTTTTGCTCTCAGGGGAAAAATGATTTGGTGGCTGAATTGCTCTGTTGTAGTACTCTGCTGCAAGCTGATTCTGCATATTTCTGGTTGTTCATATTGACATTATTTTCCAACTGGCGATCTCTGTGTTCATAGTTCATTTACACTTGATGCCCCAGAGATTGTTTCCTTGAGCAAGCATTTTGTAAAAAATACAGTGAATTAAATCCAGTTCTCTGTTGGGCTCTGGATTGTGTATTCTCATAAAAGCACTTTCTAGACAAGGATTCTTTTTTTCCTGACAATCAATCCCTTAATTCTGGTTCCTGTGCTTACCCCAAAGTTTCTGTTCCTCTACAAATGAGAAATGTGATGTATGGTTTGGGTTTGGGTTTTTGGGGGGGTTTGCAGGTATTTGGGTTTTGTGGATTTTTTTTAGG
Organism: Thryothorus ludovicianus; assembly: GCA_013397245.1. NCBI lineage: Eukaryota > Metazoa > Chordata > Aves > Passeriformes > Certhiidae > Thryothorus > Thryothorus ludovicianus. The sequence continues at coordinate 45,707 of VZTB01017535.1, read as the reverse complement.
GTATGTTAATATTTTCTTTTCAGATCTGCCCTATACCTTTACTAATCGCTTGAGACACAGCAAAAGATGAATTATGATGAACTGTCTTTCTGTCTCCTGACAGGTTTGCTTGAAAAGCAGCTTGCCTGAAGCTGAATTCATCACTATTCCACTTATCTCCAAGTCAGCAAGGGACAGTTTTACAAATCTCTAACATAAGGCATGAAATGGAATTCAACAGCAGCACTGATTTTCTTCTTTGTGTTTGGTTCTGGCCAAATGAATGAAGGCTGATGGACTGCAAACATGGAGAGCACATTTTGGAATGTTTTCCTGAAATTTTAACTTTATTAAAATCAGTCATCCTGTGAGAAAAACAGTAATCTCATAGAAAATCAACTCCCCCTGATTTATATATCTTTCCTTGTATATGCTTCAAAATACAACCTTGGGGTGAAACAGTCTGAAAGCTGATTGCTTTTACGGATGAGTGTGAGCCATATTAATATTTTGACCATTATGTCTCTAATATATTACTGCTAATAAATTTTATTTTAAAATATTTGCAATTAATTTACAACCACTAAAAGACATTGCATTTTCTCAAGGCAGAGTCCTTCCCTGAACCTTTCAATGCACAGTGGTGATCTCAAACACATTTTCCTAATAACAGCATTGTTAGTAGTAATTGACTTCTACTCATGGCTTGACTCCCATCTCTACCCTTGCATGGACAGAAGCCAAATTTTTCAAGGACATATCTATTTTATTAATTAAATGTGGCCAGGGTCTTGATGATGCAATAATCTACACAATCATGGAATCAGCATGGACCCTAGTGTGGCTCATCTGCTGTCCCAAACCACAGACAAGGGCAAAGCCAATACTTTGGGACTGGAGAGCCATTCCCTAGCAGCAGTCTGAGTATGGCCACCTCTGATCACTGTGACATTTGAGTTAACTTTGCACATGAGAGTTCTGCCACACTCTCCCAGGTCTAAAGAAGGTGCTTTATCTCTATTTTTAGTAGTAATAAAGCAGTCAAAGTCTGCTTCCATCAGGGAAGAGTTCTTTCAGGCCTGGCCTGGTACAGCCTTCCTGCTTATTGGTAACAGAGACCCAAATAACAAGAACAGTCTTACCAATAAACTTAGTAAGGTTATTGGCTCTGCTTTGGCTCTTGCATCTTGCTAAAGCAACACTTAAAAACTGAAAGAATTGTCGTCTTCACGCTCATCCTATGCCACTTCTCCTGAAGATTGTCTGCTAAAGAAATAACTGTGAAATTAGACAGGACATGTCCCAGTCCACAGCACAGCTTTCAAACCTATGTGCCAATGCACAGAAATGAGACAGAAGTGACTCTGGGTGTGCTTTGTCCATGCTGGAAACATTCCAGGGCCCCCGAACTGTGCTGTCATTGAAGAGCAGGTTCAGAGGTAGAGACGTGTTAAAAGGGTGTTATCACATGCCAGGATTCATGATCCTTCAATCAGACCTGCTGCCTTAAAGGGCATTGATGCCCTGATCTCAGGGCTGCTGAAAACTGACCTCAGACTGCCACAGCTCATTTGCCTGCCCAAGGACTTTGAGATTTGTCGCAGAACTTAACTTCAGAACATTTTGTATACAGGCAGAGCAGACTGAAATCCTGTGGGTATCACAGAAACACGGACTATGATGAGCTGGAAGAGTCTCATCAGGGTCATCAAGTCCAACTCTTGGCTCTGCACAGGACACCCCAAGAATCACATCATATGCCTGAGAGTCTTGTTTAGATACTTCTTGAACACAGTTACTCAGAAACTGCCTTTGCTGTCAATTTCTATATGAGATACCAAAAATTATGGGAAAAATTTCAAAACAGTCATCCTGTTTTGTTTCCATCCTTTTTTTTAAATTCTTTTTTATTTCTCTGATAAATACTTGAAATTATTCAAAGAAAATTTGGAAGTCAGATTGGAAATAACTCTTTATTAAAACCAACAAGATGTTCTTTGTGCAATTTAAGGCTTAACATTAGCAAAAAGGGCTATGGTCAAAATGCAAAGCTTAAGACTGTAACTGTAATATTTTCTAGCATTGTAACAGAATAAAAGACTGGTAACTGCAAGTTGCAGTACTAATCCTTCATGTAATTTAACAATTACTAATGCACAGTAAGTTTTTCCATTATATTTTTTTTAGTTTCATCAAAAAGACTAGATCAAGTGCAAACTGTTATTGTAAGGATTTTTAATCAAATGCAATTATATAATTAATGATACACTACTAAGCCATGGCAGTCCAATTACCATTGATAAACATTTCTTCAGGGGTCTCTAGCTCTTCATAGTGAAGACTGGCAGAGAATGGATTCCTATTAGGCAGCTCAGAGCCCCTTGGGCTCTGTCATAGATAAATAGAATTTTACATGCTTGTACTGCTCTTGTCTTATTCTAACAGCTCCCCTTCCAGTCATACTAAATAAGTTAAGCTTATTCTGTTGAAGACAATTTAAATACTGTATGAATGCTATAACCAGCAAATGCAAATGCTGGAGTGCAGCAGCATTGCACGTTGTGTTTTCCTCTAGAACTAGGAAATTTCAGGGTAGAAAATTTCAGTGCAGTTAAATTTCACGCTGCTATAAATTTTATTAAACACTTTTTCAGTCAGATACCCCAGGAAAATTGTGGTCAAGCAATAGTCAATGTTCACACAGCTTGAAAGTAAACTACAAGAACTAAAACTTGTTTTGCAATAAGTATATTAGAGATAATATCAGTGTCTATTCCTCTCAGGTAAATTCTTGTAAAATAATAAACAAGATACAGTAGCTTTAAAGAATTGTGGAAAAGTAGAGATTGAAGGCAAAGCAAGAGGGGAAAAAGGACAATTATCTAAAAGTAACTGACTATATGAACTCCCTCTTCCCAAATAACCAAAGGACACAGAGCATAGTGACAAAAACTAAAGCTTTGCAAATAATAGAATCAGAATGGTTTGGGTTGGAAGGGACATTAAAGATCACCTAATTCCACCCCCCTGCCACAGGCAAGGACACCTTCCACAAGATCAGGTTTTCCAAAGTCCTATTCCTTGTCTTGAACACTTCCAGGAGCTGGGGATCCACAGTTTCTCTGGGCAACCTGTGACAGTGTCTCATCACTCTCAATATTGTTTTGTGGAACATTTGTGATCGCTCCTGAATGGCATGGCTTATGGTTATGTTACTAGAGAAATGTTTGATAGAGCTATAGGTGTTGGGAGAAGGTTTAATTCTGTTTCTTCTGTAGATATTCTTGGCCTTAATCCAGGACAGAGCTATTCTGGTTACAAAGAAGGAAGGGTGCAGAGCAGCACATGCTTTTCACGGAGAGCGTTGAGCAGCTGTCGCTGCATGTGCTGCTAGCGAGAGGAACCACAAGGCACCACAGCCCCATTGCTGTTCTCCAGGGAGTCTCCTTACTCCTGCTGAGGATGAAAAGCCACCAAGAATGATCAAGTAATAAAATGCTCATATGTATGCATGTGTGTGTGTAATTATATATATATATATATGTATGTCAGATTAAATTGACCTCTGAAATGATCCATGGAGTTTATTACCCCTGACTACCTCCTGTTTTTTTTACCTGTTTCTGTGTCCTGTTGTAGCTGCTTTGCTGTATGTGTGTGACAGTAACCATATAAGCCATTATCTCATCCCAGTTCCTTAGAAGATAAATGAAGGAAAGTCAAGCAATTTGTGTTCCTTTGGGGGGAGGGGGGGTTTATTAGCTTTCTCTTTTTTTCCCCTTTGTTTTTCAGTCTTCTCTTGAAATTAAGAATTATACTTTGTAGTGCATTGTTTAACTTAGAAAAATTGTTCCATGCAAGGAGGGAATATGTAAGTCCTTACACACAGCTTTTAAGTCCACAATGTCTTACTCAGCTGAGTTATTCTGATTTAGTCCAAAAGGCATTTGCTCCTCCTGCCACTGGTACTATTGCACACATTGTTCCAATTTCTCATTGAAACTGGCTTCAGATTTACAGCCAAAAATTATGTGTAAAAAAAACAAAGTCAAATATATATTTTGCCTGTTGATTGTGTACCTACGAGTCATAAAACTTAATCACTACCATGAAACCTCTTCAAAGAAGTACTGCTTCAAAATTCTGAATGAATTAACTGATCCCTATGCAAATGCCAAACACATACATGTATTTTTCAAAATGCATGATTCCTATTAACCTGATAGTGAAATTGCCTTTTTTCCATTTTATTATTACTATTATTATTTTAAATATAATGGGTCAGAACACAAATTGACCCAATGAAAGTTGTGGACAAAAATAGTGCTTGATCACCAAGTTCTGGAATTGCAGTGTTATTGGCTACATCATCAGCTACAGGGCTGTATAATCAATAAAAAAGGGGGTTGAATGAATCCTGGTGTCTCTGTATATTAACAAAGATTAATATTGACATCAACATAGATATATGTGTCTCAATTAATGTGAGTACTCCCATAAATTTCCCTTAGCTTTTTTAAAAAATTTCAAAACTGCTTAAATTCTGAAAAATAATATGCTTTTATGTTAATACTTCTGAAAAACAACTTGATATTTTATTGCCTTTTATGCATTATAATTTGAACAAGTTCTGTCCACTCTACAATTTATTTTAGATAATAATGTTATATTATTATGCAAATATCACTCTTTATTGTTGCTAAGAATGTGAATAGTTTAGGCTCTCTATCCACTGCTACTGCTTTCAGTTTTCTAGAAGGATATTAATGTACTTATGCTTTTTTGGTTTTGCTCTTACTCAGGACAACTAAAAATTTCTTGACTTAAGAAAGGATATGTAGGTAAGCAATAACATTTAACCTTTAATATTGGTATCAGTCTTAAATATCTGTAAATACATTGCTAAAATAAGGTCTATTTTGCATTTTTAGATGGCAAATCATGTTGTTTTAAATGCAGATGTTTTGAAAATAAAACAAGTCTCTATATAATTGTCATGACACGACTTATCTTGTGTATCTCAATGTATATATGTGTATATATAATACATCTCTATGTGATTCAAATTGTCTTTTTCAAAATTCCTCCTGTTTCTTGCACCAAAGGCCAGAATGGTGGAGCTACTATGATTTCAATTATCTTCCTAGGGATTTTCAATGTGAAACAATACAATATCAGCTCAAATTTAAAATAAGAAATTTTTTCTCTCTCAGTCTTGTCTCCCATTTCAAGCTTGTGCTGTAAAAACAAGGTGTGACAGACTGTGCAACTGAGAAGTCCAGTTCTTGAGGTCTGAAGTAAAGATGAATGAAGACCAGCGGTGTCTTAAGGGCATTTCTGCTATTCAAAATTGTCACCATTTATTTGCAATTATTTTGTTGGAGAACATATTCCATCAGTGGATGAAATGCTCTGTTATAGCCGTGAGGGAATTACTATACTGCAACACACATATCATCCATGGAAGCAATATGTTTCCTCTCCTTCCCAGTAACCACCATCAAACTACACCAGAGGAAAGCACCAGAGGCTGTGCATTGCACAGTTTAAACAAACTGACCCCACAAAGTTATAACTTAATCCCAGACAGACACGATCAGTTTCATTTTACCAAATTTTGATATGAGCAGTGTAGACATCTATATCTGGTTTCATCATCCAGATTTCTTTTCCAGCCAGAGGAGACAATAAGACATTTCTACAGCACAAGGAATCACACCTATTTTAAAGTACCTAATTGTCCCTGTTAGAGGTAGAAAAAGTGAGTTTATAGACATCCAAAATTTGATGAAACAGAGTTTAATCTTGGAGACCACTTTAAACACCAAAATAAGCAGTTATAGTTTCCAAAACTCTCTCATTCATCATGGAAATTAGTATGCACTTCAAGCCATTTGTGTAATATGTTGATACATTAACACCACTGCTAAAGCTCTTTGAAGGTTAATTTCAGTTTAACAGTGTAATCCTGGAAAAGCTTTCTTTTATTACCCAGAGTACTGGAGAAATGGGTCACTGAGGTTGTTTATGGAGCAGAAGCTGACACAGTCAGAAAGAGACTCTTATCAGCACCTGAGTATAAAATAACCATCAGCTGGAGCTTGTCCATACATGATTCACTGCAGGAATTCAGCAGGCGATTGATAAAGGGAGTACACCAGAAGTGTAAGCAGGCTGCATATGAAAAGAATGTAAACAATTCAGCATTCCTGCCTGCACTCACCACCATGGAAACGATAACAACCTTCTCCCTGTTGACATATTTTGCAGCTCAGCCTTACCTCTCCTGTGCATATAGACACTGTACTGTACCTCTCCAAACTCACTGCCCTTCCAGAAGGAAAAAGAATCATGATGCCTCCCACAGCACCCCAGCACCCCAGCATAAAGATAACATTAATTCTATTGATCATCTAGAAACTGACTGGGGGACAGAGCTGATCAGCCACAGATGTCAACACACTTTTTTGTTCTTGTGGACAGCCCCAACAACAGCTTAAAGGTCTCTGTTTCCAGCTTGGGTGTTAATGTAAGCACGTCAACCTGGGATGCCTGGGCAGAGGGGCAGGGTAGATTCTTTTGGGTAGGTCCTGAATATCCTCCTGTCTGAATCCTCCTGCCTACCTTCAGTAGATTGAAAAAGACAACATACAGGCTACAGATAGGAAGTGGAATAAATACTACAACATTTTGGATAAAACCAGATTGTCAGTAGAGGATGTTATAGAGCATAATTTTGGCACTACAAAGCTAAGACTAAGTAGGTATGTTGAGAAGTGACTTGAGTCCTCTTTCATATTGAAAAAGTCATAACTGTTAAATCTTTGATTTATGAGAGCAGATTGATGATTTTAAATCACTGTGCATTCATTTGATTTAGTACATTGGAAGAAATGAAAACCCCAGTGATAACATCAGTGTGTTCTTAAGAGTCAAATTTACATTCCTCATGTCTTGTCTCCTATTACTGAGACCTACATTGACAAATTACAGTAAATGCTTAAACACATGGACTCCTGAACCCTACTCATATCCTAAATTAATACTGCTGCTTTCATCCTGCTTATTTTGTAAAATGACCCTGTTGTTTTGATGCAGTTGCTTTGCATGAGATTCTAGCAGATTTATGCCAGTCAAGCTCTGCAGACATCAGGTGACCATTTCATATGACCCTGATCAGAAGAACAAGAGCCTTCTAAACAGTGTTCCAAGTTGTTTTAAATAGATTCTCCACTTCTCTTATTTATCAGCAACCAGAGTTACTCAGCAAGACGTTCGACCTCTGAAATTTTTTCATCATTGCTACTGCTTAGAAGCTTGAATTTATTCCTGTTCATTCTTCCTGCTACATATGGATGATAGGGCATAGATGTACAAAATCCAAAAAGGACTAAAATGGTTTCTTGAGTAGACAACCCATCTCTGTGTGTTAACTCAATTTAAAAAAGTTGATGAGGTTCTTAAACCTAATCTTCTTTACTTTCACATGAGAAAAGAGAATGTGATTCACACCGAAGTAAGAGAAAAAGACGTTGCAGAATGCATTGCCAGAATGAACCATGAGTTAGTTACCCAGAAGTCCTAAACAGAAGTCAAGGCAGCATTAGGTGAGCCAAAACTGTGGCATTCAATCCTCCACTGAGAAATGTTTATGTCTCAAAGGGCTCAAAACTGGTTAATATTATGTGAAATTTTATTTTTTTTCTGGAAAATCTAGAGAAATGCTAATCTGTTGTTTTTACAGCTGTAGCACACAGATCAGACAATCAGCAGTGAAGACTCAGGTTAACGTGATAGGTGTGATGTATTAGGGAATAGCAAACTGGATTTTCTGTAAGCTAATTTTGTCTAAAAAAACTTATTACAGCTCATTGATTAGCAGTGATATGGATAGTGGAGAACAGGTTCATAAGATCTACTTCAATCTCCAAAATGCATTTGGAAATTTAACTTGCTAAAAGTTTTTCTGAGTGAACAGTAGATGGTAATGAAAAGATGTTTGCAGTCCATGTAGGTTGTCTACTCAAAGCATCATTTTTAGTCTTTTTTGAACTTTCCATATTTATGAACTATCATCCACATGCAAAATGAAGACTGAACATGAATAAGACAAACACTTGGTCAGAAAAAGGAAAACATTACAGAATCACANCTTCCCCTCAGAGGAAGCTGTGACTGCACTGACCTCTCCCCTCAATCTCCTCTTCCCCAGGCTGAACTGACCAAGTACCTCAGCTGCTCTTCACACAGCTTCCTCTCAAGACCCTTCACTGATGCTTTCTGTGGGATGCTCTCTCATAGTTTAATGTCTTTCTTACATTGTGGCACCCAGAACCACCCTCAGCTCTTCAGGTGAGGCTACCCCAGCCCAGAGCAGGGCAGGACAATTCACTGCCTTGCCTGGCTGGCCATGGCCATGATGCCCCCAGGACTGGGCTGGCCCTCCTGGCTGCCAGGGCAGGGCAGATTCATGTTCAACTTGCCATCAACCAGGACTTCAGATCCCTTTTCACGGCGCTGTTTTCCAGCCTCTCACTGCCCAGTCTGTCTGTACATCCAGGGCAGCCTGGACACTTTGTCATATTGCCAGCAGAGTGAAATGATCAATAGCATATCTCAGTGATCTGTGCCGTTAACTTATCAATAAATTATCCAGAAACTTACCCATTAAATATCTAGAAAGGGGAAGAGCTGAAGTGACAAAATCTGATGGGAAGCCTTTGAAACTGAAATTATTCAAAGATGCAAAAAATGCACGCTGACTGTGCAGCAGCATTTCATAAGAACATAGCCAAATCCTGGCTGTACTGAATACGTGACAAAAATAACATGGAACATGAACCTTGGACTAGATAAATGTAAATGAAATTATGAGGAATGATCCTTAACTTAGGTATGCAATCTTGGTTTGCCAGTTCTAATGTAGAGTGAATTTTAACAATTCTGTGGAAACCATTTTCTCAGAGCTTAGTGCAGTCAAAATAGAAAGAAAATGCTAAGTGCTGGAAAATTAGAGAGCAACTCAAAAACTGCATCTTGATAATATAATCTAATGTCTGCTGTATATTTGCAAGATCAAGGTGAAAAAAGAAGTACTTCAACATTTTCTTCTAAGGCATTAATAATAATAACAGCAATACTTCTTTAAAGTCAGCTTCTTATATTAAAGTTTCCTGAAAGATCAGGTGTTGGTAAGGTGTCAAAATAAGTGTTGATAGTCCTTGCCAATTAAAACAAAATCTTGTTTTTAGCCTCTAGAAAATTAGTTTTTCAGCTAATCTTTGGTCCCCAGTTATACACAAATTCAATTTTGTCTCCTCAGTCCTCTGGGTTTCTTTTTTGGTTTTGTGGGTTTTTTTTTAAATTTGTGGGGTTTTTTTGTTCCCCCCTCCCCTACTTTTTCATTCCTGGATGTAATACAGTAGGAGATGCAGCAACTGGAGCTGTTGAAACTAAGACACTATAAAATAATTGCAAACACATTAGCACCAAAAATTCCTTAAGACCAATTAATGGGGAAATTCACTAAAAGCTCCATTATGTCTTTCAAAGGGCTTTACATGCTTATGTCATGCAGCTCATAAATAACAGGGATCTAAAAGGAAATCCCTTTGTAAATTGTTCTTCAGACTTTGTAAGAGTAGATGACAGTCATGAAGCTATTTAAACATAAGTTTATATTCAGAAGAAAAGCACCACTGAATGAATCATGATCTCATTTTGGAAATTACTGTGGGTGGAAATGGAAGACTTTGGCCAGACTGGTTATGTTACAGACACATAGGGGAACTGAGGAGATTTGAGTTAAACAAGGGAGTGTCAAACATGGTTTATTGGTGATTTGAAGTTCCTGTTAAAGTCAGACACATTGGGCAAGATATAAAATGGAGCTCACAAGCACATGTAAAGCTATGTATATAAATGACAAAAATCAGAAAGAATGCAATTAGAATAATGGTCTATTCTTGCCTTAGTAGAGGCCATTCAAGAAAATATATAATATAATACATTGATTGGATTAAAAGTCAAGAAGCATGAAGCCAGTCAGGTAAAACTGTACCCACAGAGTGACGCATCATTGTAGGAGTGAGGGAGCATTTAAGAACTCAGGCTTCTGCAGAAAGCAGGATGCATTGATTGTGTTAGCATTTGGTATCAGTTTGAATTACCTCACTGTATACATTTCTGATCCAGGGTGATAATTTCAATAAGGTCCAAACTGACTCTCATTGTGTTTGTGACAGCTGAGGGGAACTAGCATGTAATTTGTGTTGTGTTTTTGGTCTGATGTTTTGTCTCAGTGTAATCTTAAACAGTCTTAAACAATCTTTGTGAACTGCTATGTGGTGATACTTACTATTAACTATCAAGAAGGTATAACAAGAGCCAACCTAAGGAAACTATCTGGGATTTATCTTATTTAAAGCAATTTCTCACAGTGTTCTTGCCAGCTAGACAAGAAACCTTACTAAGAACAGCTGCAAGATAATCAGATGCAGCAAGCCCCATCAGGAATGTGTTAGAGTGTTGTGATGGGGAACTGCCACATCTTTTTTTTTACCACCTTCCTCATGTGAAATTATAACTTGAATTTTCTGTAGGTGTTACAACACTTTCAAAGATCACAATTCAGATGTCAGAGAACAAGACACAGGACCATTGTCACTATTGGTCCCCTCTGCCAGGGGTATATCCTGGTATCCAGCACATGCTAGATGTAAATGTAGATATTTAAGAGGTGCTTTCACTGAAATATAAGTTATATCCCTTTGTGTTTTCACTTCCTGTTCTTGGGAATGCTCCTAGAGAGCAAGACAATAATTGTCACTAAGAAAAGAGAATGGAGATAAAAACTTAAATAGTAGAAATTTAAGTGTGGTTACTGTCCCCAGCTTTGCAGTGGTTCTGTTTTAGCCTTTGGGTGTCAGGCTTTCATTTCATACTACAGAACACTTCCTGAATTCCTCTGCCTTCATTTCTTCTGCATCTGTAACATTTTACCCCTGTCTTTTTCTCCGATTTTGTTGCCCTCACTCCTTAGTGTCATGCTCTAGAAAGAGTGTTTAAGTTAAATTGATGCTGAAGAAATCCCAACAGGAATATCAGGTTGCAGCATTGTTTTCATCTCATTGCTCTTTTAACAGACAGCTCCAACTCCATTTTGTTAATTTTGACAGAGAAAGTGTTTCAAATAGAATTACTGGAAGGCATCTGGTCTCATTTTTGTCAGTACCTTCTTGGATGGTACCATGGGAAGATGTTTGTCTAATGGAAATTAATGAGAACCTTCTCTGCAGAAGAAGGAACAGAAGAGCAGCAAAACTTTCATGCTTGATGTAATAATATTTCTTCCTTATGCTAGCAGGCACTATTAACACCAGAAAATCTTTGGAGAACATTCTCTTAATGTCATCTTGTTCACAACATACAGAGAAGCAGCAGCAAAGCTGCTGATGATAATTGTATATAACCTCTGTAAGGTAGACATAGACCTACAGAATCTGGTGGAACATCATCTATAAGTATATCTGGAGATGGCTTTCTCTAATAAATAGCTTTTAATCTTAAATGCAGGTTGGAAATAGCAGAAAATTTGGCACAGTACAAATTACTTTCAGAGAAGATATAACACAAACTTTATTGCCTACAAGTAGTTTTTGATGGAAGAATTTTTAATTTTTTATTGTTACATATACATATATATATTTAATAAGTAAATTTAAAATCCTGTAATAAATTAGCTGTTGAATAATGTTGGTTAATTATCATTGCACTCAACATTTTTTTTTTTTTGCTGTTTAAATGATGTGAGTAAATTGCAAGATTGTTTTTAACATAACATTGCATAAAAAAATTGTTAACACCTTCTGATTTCTGATGGGAATCTACTAGATCTGGGAACTTTGCACTGTATCGTATTTCTTTGCCTAAGAGCTAATGATCTGAAAAATGTGCTGTAATGGAAAATAAAACTATTCATGAATTTGTACTAAAACACTCATAATAAAGTTCCAACCATAACTAGGAGCATGTGGCTGCCAAGTATCAATACAGGATTAGGGAACTTGGCTTCTATTCCTTTTGCAAAGAACAACTCAAACCCTTCTGACCCCTGAGAGATGTAATAAGTGTTGTATTGAGATAGGTGTCTTCTTCCACTGCTTCTGTTATTCTATTCCATTTTACATTTCATAATAAAATATTGATCAGAGCATTAAAGTTGCTATATAGCCTGATAATTAGGACAGTAATCTGAATCCTATTTCCTGTGCCAGCTGGTATTTCAGAATAAAGGCATCCATCAGCTTGGATTTAAATCCCCGTTTTAAATCAGGTGGTGTCCTAAACTACTAAACCATAGAGACAGACTATTTTGGCTCAATGAATATTTCATTATGTCCAAAGTGAGGAGATGGAGAGCAGCATTCTCAGAGAAGCTGGGAATTATCATGGTTGCTTAAGAGCCAGGGCAGCAATTGTGAAGATTTCAGTTTCCAGGCTCCTAAATCCGCATGAGCCCATCTGTTGATCTATGAATTTGAAAATCCTGGAAGCCTTCAGGCAAGTTGTAAAGATGACAGACTCCAAGGTCCTTTGTCCTCTCACCTGTTCATTTATTCATTAATTGGGTGCTAAAGAACACAGCAGGTACTTTGGCATGTGATTAAAGGATTTTGCAAAATTTTTGGCATGAGATTCATCAAAATTCTCTTTGTCTTCTAGTGCAATTTTACTGTGATCTTTGAAAAATATTTTTCTTTCACAAATTCAGCACCCTTTAAAAGAGAAAGCAGAATTGTTCATATTTTCCAAGCAGCTAAGTGTTTACTTTTCAGGCTTAATTCATTACACATAATGTAGCCAGACAACTCATGACACACACTGAAGGAGAGCTCTCTACAGAGAAACATGACAGACTGTGTCACTGGCTTCTAATACATGTGAGCTTTCATGAAGATCATGTTTCTGATATTTGTGTAAATTAGGATGCCAGGATCTTATTGCTTGGAGTGGGAGGATAAGATGATCCAATCAGTGTGCCAAGTTCCTGTAACTCATCGCTTTCCATTCTCCATGAAGTGGCATTCCCCTAATCTGTCTGCCAAAAGCTGGTTTCTGTTTCACAGTCCCAAGGATGGCGTAAAATCTCTCTTACTTATTACCTTCCTGTTAGGCTGAGTGCTGCAAAACCTGTTTCTGATTTGCACTTGGTTTGAAGTGGTGGTCAGCTACTAATAAACTCTCTTTCTCAGTCTCCTTCTTTCTTATTCCACACCCTCCCCTGTCCTGTCCCCCCCTTATCCCCCCAGCCCTTCCCCCCCCTCAGTTTGGGCATTCTTCCAAGTGTCAGCAAAAACTGGGTCCCACATACAATAGGCAGTGCCTGCTGTGTTTCATTTTTTGTTTCAGATGGATTGAAATACAAGACACAGAAAGGGTTCTGTCTGGAGTCACACTTGCTTGAAAAGGTATGTCAGTATATTAGACTGTGTTATTTCTGTGATATTGGCACTTAGATTCATGTGATATTCACACATAAAACCAAAAGGTTTGGAAAAATCCACATGGATTGCTAGTTGTGCCTGGAACAAGCAGGTGTAATCCTGGAAAGATAAATTTAATCGAGTTGCTAGCACTGATTCCTTTAGTATTTTATCAAAATCCCTGTTGTAGCAACGGTCTTATTCTGTTTTTTCCATTCTGCTTAACCAGCAGATGACTCAGTCTACAGACCAAGATAATGCTGTACAATTATAGCATTCAAAATGGTTTATGTGTGACTACTCAAGGCTTGTCTTCACTCTGTTTATTGGCTACCAGCACACTAAGCTAAATGCAAGTTAACAAATTCCTAAAAATACCCCAGGGATGAATCATCCCTTTCAAAAGGGTTCTGGAGAGTGTTTACCACTGTGATGGTAAGTCATGGGGTAGCAGGGAAGCCAATTTCTGTTACAGAAAGAGACAAGCTTGAGTCAGCCAAATGCTGTTACAGTTTCTGAATGCTTTGCCTGGAAGATGGCTATTATGAGTTCATGTTCTCGAATTTGGACAGCTAAAGGAAACCATTAAAGTAAAATTTTCCCAAAGTATCTTGCAAGCCTGATGTCTGCTACTTTCCAATACAGGAGATGCAGGAATTAAGATTTTCTAATTTTTTTCTTTTTTATTTCCAAGTCTTAGAGTGACTCATCATTGACAGAGAAAAGAGTCTGTTTGCTGCAATTTAGAAAATTGCCTTTCAAATCTTATATTGGACAATATGTGTTCAAATTCATGGCTTAGATGTGTGCTTGAACATTCTCTGCTACCTACAGAGCAGACTGAATTATTTTTGAAAGGAAAATAATTATATGCTGTGTTTTTCCTTAAAAATGTTTGTGATTGATAGATCCAGGATTTCAGATGAAGTTTTAGAAACAGAAGGGTTAAATAGCAACAAAAACAACAACTATAAAATCTAGGAGAAATTAACATTGACATTTCAACCACTGCCCTGTAATAAACACACAACAAACCACAACAAATTTATTCATCTACCTATAAGAATTTAATTTTATCCTAGTATTATGACTTTCCACTCTGATTTCATCTGATTGACCATTATTTACTGTAAACTGGAGAAATGCAAAAAGCATAATTCATGGATATCTTTCTGTTTGTTAAATAATTGTTTCACATTTACAATTTGATCTCTGACAAATGGCATGGGCAGGAATGCTCCAGTGAGGATTAAGGAGTTATCTCCAGTGCTGCTCAGATGTGCTTTTCTCATGGAAGTTGCTATCCCCACACATCTGAGATACCCTAAGTGGCCACCCAGCTGCATCATGGCATCACTTCAGTTGTGTTTCGTGCACCCTGCTCATCCACTAATCCACAACTAATGCAAGTGGCTTGTGCTCATAAAATGTATTTAGTAGAATCTTTAGATAACCCAGGCTTTAGGTTGGAAGAATTAAGTCTTGAAGGTATAATTCAATAAATGGATTCACAATTACAGTTAACATAAAAATGTGTTAGGTCTTCCATATTTGCACCTTAACAGGATGCAAAAGAGGGCTATACTCTCCAGATAAAAGTGGAAAATAGAGGATAAAAATCATTTTAGGTATACTGATTCAACCAATGGAACATGTAGAAGGCATCTCAGAGCCCATTCCTGACACACCCCTGTTCATGCTGTGCCTGTCATCTGAGAAGCAGCAAAGGGAAAGGCAGGAATCCACCTTGGAAAATTTGAATGACATTTGTAACCCATAAGGTGAACTAAATGGAATTAAATATTAAAAAAATAATAAAATAGAAAATAAGGATAGTTTGAATTATTTTTTACTCTGCCATCTTCTTCCCTGCTAGCATTCATCGTAATCAAGCAGGTTTGAAATTCCTCCCAGGTGACCAGTGAGATGTGTCACACAAAGGCACATGGACTGGCATCTTCACCCTCAAAGATCAGAATCTTGGGTTCTCTGCAGGGAAATTACTGACTGCTCAGAGGGCAATTAATTTTATTTCACAGTGAAAAAGATCATTAAATCCTTATTTCAGAATTAAAACTTTTTTTTTTCACAATTCTATGTTTTCAATATAATCATACTCCCTTTGTCCCTTGACTCCTCCCTCTCACAGTTATGTTTTAATAAGTATTCTGATGTTTGCGTTGAGATTGTATTATAAATCTTTAAGAAAGTAGCCTATGAAAATTCTCACTTGTGCTTACACTTCTCTTGTCAGAAGGAAAAGTGTTATCTAAGATGTGCTGCAGCCATGTTAGCAGAGGCAGATCTGGGAAATTGACTGCTGGAAAGTGTTTCTGTGAAGAGTAAATGAGGAAGGATATCTTGAGATAATCACCTGTGATGGAGACTTTGAAATGTACACCAGAAATGTTTGTAATAGCAAAACCTCCCACTTGATCCCCGTGAAGATTTGGAGGAAAGGCTGCTGCTGTTAAATGATGTGTTGCCTCATTCTGGATGCCCTGTGAAAGTCTTCTGCAAAACCTCTGCCCTCAGGTTGATGTGAACTGCAAGCTTTTAGCTCCTGCATTTTTCTAGCTGATGCACTTGCTGTCCTTCACAGACCAGACTTTGAAAGAGGTGCTGTAATGCAGCTTCACAGAGTGAGATGCAAAATAAATGAGCCTGCAGGCAGAATGCTACTCAGCAGCCTTCAGGGAGCTGTTTATCAGAGCCCAGCCCTGCCTCACTTCCATCCTCCATCACCACCATCAACCCCTGCATCGAGAGAGGGCTCAGAGCACTCCCCAGAACCACTCAACAGTTGCAAACTCACCAAATAATCCAAATGCATGAGGGGTCAGGAGATGAGTGAAAGCTTTCTGCTTCAGAGTTCTTCCTCTCACTTTTTTACAATCAAAGGCAACCGACAGCCCAAGGCCTCTTGCAGGATTTAGAACCAAAGAAACCTGAAACCTCTCACTGGAAATTTGGCACACCCCAAAAAATGACAGGACTAAGTGTTTATGTGGTAAATGTGTAAGAAGAGAAATAGGTATTAAAAAATTTGCAATGATAAATTTGTATTAATGAGCACTTGGGCAAGAAGACCACTCAAAAGTCAGTTTGACTCGGGAAAATAATTCCTGATGGCTTCAACTTACCCCTTATTCTTAATTCAAATTCTATCAAAGAAAGAAAGAAAGTGTTGATATCAATAAAAAGATAGAGAAAAAATAACACACAGGCCTAAATATAAGTAAGCATCTGCACAAGCTTCAGTGCTCACAAGCCCACCTTCAGATTGTGTTATATTCCCTCCTCACAACTGGGAGGAATTTACATATTTCTATTTACGTCCACTTGATCCTGTAAGATGGAACATAAGAATAGAAAAATCACAGAATAATTTGGCAAACAACTCTAACTAAGGCTAAGGTTTATTGCAACAGCAAATTCACAGTTTTACACTAAATTTGCTCTCTGCTCACAAATGTGTGATAATATTAGAACAGTATTCAAAGAGCAAAAAAAAATATTCTGGAATAAAATTATACACATCTAAGAAGATAGACCTCAGAAAAGTTCTTGAAGAAGTCCAAGCGCAAATAATTGTTTTAAATATGCATGGTTTTCTCAATTGCATATGCATTTTCTATAATTAGACCTGCATGTATAACAGTTTTTTTCTGTTTGCTGGCAGCTCTAAAAACAGACCAAATCAATGAATGTACAGGCATCAAAGGACATTTAGTATTGATTAAAACCAAAACACTTTGGTTCACAAAAATTTTGAAATTAAGTATTTCCTCTTTCTTCTGAATTTTTAACAATTAGCAAATATATGAATTTATGAAACACATCAGTACAGCTCTACATGTATCTTTCCTATGTAAAATTCTTCCTCTAAAATCTTCTATAAGTCACAAATTAAGAAGCTATAGATTGTTTAGAAATTACAGACAAAATGTCAAAATTTATTTGCGTATATAATCGCCATAATTTCCAATTTTATGCCTTTTTTCCCCTACTTATTTTTGCTATTTTTTTCATCAGTTTAAAATTTTCAATCCTCTATTCAGCCTCTGTCCATGCCTAGCTTATTTTAGTTCAGATGCACATACACTAACAGTGAACTCGGACCTTTTATATATTCAAATCAAAGAGAATAAACAGTCTTCTGTGCCTCAGTGTTTCTAGTTTTTATGTTTGACACTGCTAGGGCCTCTATTGGTTTATATTTTAGATTCTTTTTTGAGAGTTAGTCACCTTTTTGACCTCCTAGAACAGCAAATAGCTATGCAAACAAATGTAGGGGAAAGCCTTTTTCGGACTGTTGGATTAAGAAGACATGACAAGGAAATCACTGGAGTAGGCTCATACATATGCACTGTCAAGGTGCCATCCTGACAAAGTATCTTTTTTCACTACAGTCACACAATTTATAGTATCAGCAAGTTTTAGAAGTGAAATATGTGTCTTTCATTGTTAGAATTGAAAGGGAAGGTTTAAAATCCTTCTCCGCAACCTATTTTATTTTTTTTAACAAGGTATTAAGTAAAAATGCTGTTAATGCAAAAAAAAAAAAAAAAAGAGCATGCAGGGAAAGGTCAGTGTGACAGGCTTAAAGACGTGCTGCTGATTACTCATTAAAGCAATTTTACAATGAGGATTTTAAACAGTGTCTTTGCTTCCACTAATGTCTTGCAATCTCTCCAGCAAGGGTCAAAATCCCTGGGGGCTTAACAGGAGGTAAACAAATGCATAAAGTTCACGAGTGCTTGAATTCACCCTTCTTCGCTGAAATGTACAATTACTTCTCCTTAATTAAAACTGTCCTATTGGGTTGCTGTGTGTGCAGTAGGAGTGTGAGTTAGGAGTGTTCCAGAGGCTTTGATCCCGATGATGATGTCAAGGTGAGCTGGAGTTCAGGCTCCCTGGAACTGTGGTTCCTGGTGGCTGTGGAGGTCCGACCACTGGCTGTGGGCTCAGAAGTAATTAAGGGTTCAGTCTTTTACAAGTGTTATACATGTGGCAGTACCTCAACTTTGATTACACTGGAAATGTGGGGTGAGTATCTTTTTCTACAAAAAAGAGTAAAAATCAGATTGCTGCACCAAAAACTTGTGCAACAGGTGAGTACTGATACACTGACATACTGATGGTGATGGGATAGAATACTTGTGCTGTGGATATCCTACCCCTTCAGCTGGCTTGCCATCATCCCTCTGCATGGTAAGAAGCACATATGAAGAAACCATACCCTGGGCTGATCCAAGAAACACAAAATTTAACACAATGAATTTGTAAGTTCTATATGTTGGATGAAGAAGGGAAAACCAGTCCACAAATGTTTTCTACCCACCTGGAGCCACTGGCTGCGTTTCCTTCCTGTGCTGCAGAAATATTATATCACATTTCTCAAAACTCCACAGTGAGCGTGTAACAAGTCTCTGCACCAAAAAGAAAAAAAAAAGTTGGGGAGTGCAAATGGAGGGAAAAAAATGTGAACATCTCAGAGAATGGAGAAATATTGCAGAAATTTCAATGTCTTTCAATCCAAACAAAATCACAGAAGCCAAACTTCTGTCTGATCACATGTGATTTTAATTGTTTGATAGGAAAGGTATCCCTGGAGGAATTTCCACCTTCAAGAGTAATTACCAGCAATGTTTTGACTGCTGATGCCTTTGGGCAGCAATTTGCTTCTGTTTAGTTTTAAGATACTGTCATGTCAATCAGATCTGTGGCATCATTCACAGGGAATTGTGACACTTAGACCAGGGAAAATGCATGTTAGAAGGCACGTCCTCCAATCCATGCTTAAGGCAGAGGCATTTCATCCAGCTGTTTTTTTCAGAACAGAAGACTGGAAGTGTTAATTGGAGAGATGAGACATTCATTAAGCATAAAGATGGCTGGAAACAAATTTCTCCTCTTTTCCTTTGCACAGTTTTATTTACAGACACTAATAGTTCTGTAATTGTTATTTATCATATTTCTTTGCACAACATTAATGAATAAGCATAAAACATTTATTTATGAAGTTCTGCACCATCTCTCTCCCTCCCTCCTTCCTTCTATGCATCTGTTATGTAGCTCATCAAAACTAGCTGCAATTTCCATCAGTGTGTTCACAGATATCTATCCAAGAAACATTAATGTAGATACAAAATCTGTATGCTGGAATTTTGGAGGAGATGGTGGGAAATTTTTGGTTTGTTTGTTAGTTTATTTGGATTTTTTTTCTTTTGCCAGCTTCATGTAGTCAGTCTGGCTGTCTGTGTAAAATGCTTATAACTGAAGTTTAAGGGTTTTTTTATTAGACTTTAATTGCATATATTATACTTTGATTTTTTTCACTATGTCTCCTAGAACTAATATTGAAAATGTTAATTTAAAAATATTTTCTATGGATATTCTACACATTAATTTTAAATATTTGAAAATGTTCTTAAAATTACCAATCTTTCTATTTTAGGTCCTCAAGTGACATAGCATCCACGGCTGCTGTTTCTAACACCCTTGTGATCCCACCTGCTAGAAGATAGGGAAATTCATTTTACAGTCAGCTGTTCCACTCAGTAGTTACACTCAGTAACTGTTACACTCACTAGTTCCAGCTGTAGGATGCAGAAGTGCATCTCACTCATGGAAAAAGGCTCCCATCCTATCCACCTACTACTTCCATTTCAAGCCAGATTTTTTCCTGTGGGAAGGAATACTGGAATACTCCTGGAGACTGGAGCCTCTCTGCAGCACAGAGCACACTGTAGGTGCAGCCATGGGAAGTCTGCAGCAGGGGAGGCTTTTCCTGTGCACAAAGAGACTGATCCGTTCTATTTAGGAGAACTACAGAACACCAGTACATGCAAAAATGAATGCAGTCAGAAATATTAAAAAAGCTATTTCAAGAATCTCCTTTGTACTATCAATAGTAATCTCTGTGATCATTATAATTTAGGATTGTATTAGCACCTAAAGACCCCAGTTCCACATTCCAGAAGTTGTTTGGATAAAGGTGAGTGAAGGCTTCAGCTGCTGGCAGAGAAGTGAAATATTTTCCAGTGTGTTACAAAAGATAACATGCTAGACTGTGCTCCTAGGACTAGACAGCCCTGTAATGTTTGGCAAGGGACTTTATCACCTTGTGCCTGTTTCCTATTCACAGATTTGGGCTGTGGTTGTGTCACTCCATGTTACAGTGTTTTCAGATTTACAGGTGCAAGGAGCTACTAAACAAAATAAAAAATAAAATAAAAAAGGAAATTAGGAAACAGTGTTGGCAAATGAAACATTAAAAAAAAAATCTGTGAAGAATCTGGGAATACAAAAGGTCAATCTGCTCTCTTCCCATGCATTCAATTTTATTATTATTTTCTATGAGAACTGTAAAATAAAATCTTATGTAATCTAACAAATGAATCATCCATGGGAAAGAGAGTTCTGGAACACTGCAGGAAAAACAAATTCAGTGATGGTGAATAAATAGTCAGTGAAGGTAGATAAATAGTCAGTTTTTCAAATCCCAACAACTTTATTCCCCAGAAAGGATATGACTTTTTAGAGCTTTTATCTGGATATTTTCTAACTGTTATTCATTCTGTACTCAGATATGATTCCTGAAAGTCTCTCAAATACAACTTCTATTTATACTGGACTTGAACTCCTCCCTTATTCTGCCAGAGACCATTAGGTTTAAAAATCTTTCAAAGTAAGCGATTAATAATTACTTTAGCTAGATCAAACTTAAATGAGTGAAATACAACAATTGTAATAAAATCAGAAATTTATAAAACTACTGGGTTTTAGAGATTTCTACTCTTTTTATCCTTTAAAGAATGATGAAAATATCTTCTAGAAAAGGCAGGAAAGCTGCAATTTTCTACATATTCTTAACTTCACAGAAAGATCTGGAAAAAAAAAAATAAAAATTAATGGAAAACCAGAACAGTCACATGTTGGCTATTATGTCTTATGCAGGAGCACACAGAGTAATCAAGGAGTATTAAGGGGATATCAATCTGTGCTGAGTTTTGGATGACTGATAGCACTGCAGCCATTGGAATTTTTCAGCAAATAGGACAAGATGTGACACCTGCAGCTTCACTCCTGTGTTGGTGGAACAGCTCAGCCAGGATCTCAGGTCTCACAGTGCTGCAGGGAAGGCAGAGAAGGGATGCTGGCCTGGAATGTGAATTGCGCCAGGCAGCTGAAAATTCTGTCTTGGTCTGAAGGCTGTGCTTCAGCATGTCCAAAACTTTGCACAAATTAATAACCTTCTGTTGGATCTTCCAGGCTTGTTCGGACCGCTACACTCCGTGTGACACTGCTGTGGTACTTGTGTGTGACACTGCTGTGGGACTTATGTGTGACACTGCCGTGGGCCTTCCCAGCTGCATTTTGAGGACACTGCCCAAAGCACCAAATGGAGAAATCCCATCTCTGGTTGTGCTGTCCCTGGGTGGCTGGAGCATTCAGTGATGGAGACCTTGCACTCCACAGGTCACTCTTGTTGCAGTGCTGCAGCCCAGAATATGCCACAAGCTGTGAGACAGCTCCAGGAAAAGGTGTTTTACTAGCACAAAATCCTTTCCATGTTAACATAATTATATTCCAGTGTTAGGGCAGCCTTAGCCAGTAGCAGTTAAGGAATATCTACAATTTGCTCCATTATACAGTGCAAACACAGCCCCAGGGCCCCCATCTTCCCTCTCTTCCTTCTATTTATGAAGGCTGAAACAATAGATTCAACAATTGTATTGAGAGCCTCAAAGCAGGCTGACAATAATGCTGTTAAAGGGCTGTGTCATGCTATACTTTGGTAAGGAGAAAGGAAAATAACCCTGTGGTGCAGCAGACTCCCACTGATAGGTGGGGTGAGGTGGAGACACTTCTGTATTAACTGCTTTAGTAACTAGTAAAGTTTAAAGGAACAATTTGGGCATATTCCATGCTTGTCTAAGTAGAATTCAGAGCTGATCAACTTGCAGCATCATAATATCTAGAGAAAAAATATCTTTTATACTTGAATATAAATATTACTTAAATATAGCAAACAGTGTAATGAATTATTTTTTCTTTAGGGATTTCATTTTACAGTTTCAAACTGAAGGAGTCCAATCTCACCACCTTTGTGTGTCACGATTTCTCTTGCACAGATGGAGAAATCAACACTGAAACAAAATGGATTGCCTGTTTCAGATCATGCGGAATTTTATAACAAAGCTATAACTATTTGGTTTCATGATTCCACAGCAAAACCATATAAGTGCCAACTTCTGCCCGTGGAGTTGTTCTGACTGTCATTCTTTGAACCATTTACATTTTCAATCAGATTAAATATATGTTAAACTGTATTGATCACATACAAATCAAACCTGTAGCATTGAAAAGGGCTGTATTAATTTTTAACACTACTCCATAGACTACTCTGACCATGGATAAATTGATGCACCTCTTGGCCTCCAGTGAGTTTGACATTTTATGGGAAATGTAATATACTGTGTTTGTTCCCAGTCCCCAGGAATACCAGTTTCCATTGTGACTCTCCTTTAACAGCCCGAAGATACATCTGTAGTTTTCTGTCCCATCTTTTATAACCTCACCTTTTAAAAATTGTGACAGTAGATCTCTGACTAGTTTAAACACTTCTCAATTACATTGTGAAGCTGAGCAGCTCATTCATAGCTATTTTTATCCTTCCTTATTTCTCCATCATTCATCATTTAAAAGGCTGTTTCTCAGTTAATCCTCTGTGTTCTTTTGTTTCCAGTTGTGAATATTCATTTGGTTAGGAAAGAGACAAATGTGGATTATCCTTTAAACAGTTCCTCAAGGTTAAATTGCTTGGGAAAATAAAGGATTCCAAAAACCGATCAAACAAAAGAGTGCTTTCCTGGCCTTCACAAACTTGTCTCTTGATGGCACTACAAATATGAGGCACCATCCAGCAGAGATTGAGAAGGTTTTCTAATGTGATAGTTCCTTTTCCACCACTATGCTTTCTCATAGGAAACCAAAAGCCCTTTATTTTTCTGAGATGAGAAAAATACAGCTGACAATGCTGACTCTGGACTGATCACGATAGGAGTTCCTAGCTAATATCCCACCAAGGTGAGAAAAAACAGTTTACACTTTCAGGAACTACTTTGTCTTCAGAAAAAGGCTGCCCTCAAAATAGAATGACCTCAACTGTACCAATTCACACCCAGCACAGTCTCTGAATGACACCTTAACAAATAGGAGAATCTAAAATGAGCAGTTTCCTTTTCTTGTTGTTTTTAATAACTCCTGAAAGACTTCTGAAAGTCTGAAGTTTGGTGTGTCACTGCCAACTGGCAGGGATCCATTCTCTGAAGATTTTTTTTTCCTTATGTATTAATCTTTGCTATGTAGAGAAAAGACTTAAAATGCAGAGATTGAGGAGTTATTCCACCATGGGAGTCAGTTTATGAACAAGTAGCATGAGACTAGATTCCTGCTAAGCTTCAGATGGCACCTCTTCTTTTCCCAGGAAGGAAAAGCCCTGCTTTTATACCTTTAATATTTCTTTAATTTTTTTTTGAGTGATGGCATTGTTGCTTTAACGTGCCATTATATCAATTTTTGGTGATGTGACAAGTAGGTTTAGACATGGCCATCAACAGTTCCATGCTAAATAAATTAGGTACAGACAAGGAATTGCTTAACTTTGGATACAATGTCCATTCTTTGAGACCACACTTGATGAAACAAGTCTTATAAAACATACTGTAAAGGAGAGTTTTGCTGCAGGGACAGCGTTTTGCTTACTATGTCTTTTTATTAAGTAGAGAGATGAAATATTATTTTTCAGGCAGAAGTTTGAGTAAAGAAGATCAAGAAGTCTTTCATCTAATGTTTTTTACTGTTGGGTTTTTTAATTCATCATCTATTTTTTGTGGCATTCGATTTTCCCAAACACATGAAGGAAAAAAACCACTCAGGAAGTATCAAAGCCACTGTCTTTTTCTTATCTTTCTGCATTTCATTCTGTTTTTTCTGGCTTTAATCCCTGGGTAGTGGGGGAGAAGCTGTGTGCAGAACCTTGTTAGGAATAGAGAATGGAGGCAAATTGTACCTTTGCCTATCTCTATGAAGATTATTGACAAAATCTATTTCCAACAATCCTATGTAGTTCTATTTCTTGAAAGGATATATCATTCACATATTCCCAGTCTTGTGGTATGTGCTGTTGGACATTGAAGAGGATTTTTCTGTAGCTCCATGAGGAAGGCTTATTACTTTGAAGGCATTTTGCTAGTTGAATTTCCCTTCTCCATTCCTCTTCCTCCCTCTTCTGCTTGGAACTGTTACCTTTTCTGTCCAGCTGATGCATTTCTATAAAATAAATTACTTCAGACATATCCAAGTGTACCAAAGTGAGACTGGAGCAGAAGAGGGAGATTTACTTCCACAAGTCTGCACTGGATCTGAATTAAAAAGCTAGTAGAGAGACCCCCATAGACACCAGTTCACAATTTCAAATCAGATAAAAAGTGTTAGGCTGACACTCACCAAGGACAAGTTGTAATGACTGAAAAATTTTTTCAGTGACTTTTTTTTTCTTCCCCAAAGAACTGGATCAAATATTCCTCACATGAAGGTAAATAGTAAGACACCAAAAGACAAGTGCCAAGAGCTTTTTGAATTTCATCCCGTGGTGAGAGGTTTTGGTTCAAGGTTTTGGCTGTGTGTGTCACCACTTGTCTAAGCCTTCTGAAACCAGAGTAGGATAAAAGAATTCTACAGCCTGCAGCACTCTGAGAAATATAACAAATCCTGTTTTAAACTAGGTTTGTTAACCACTAGGTTATGGAATCCCATACTTTTTTGTTATATATTACCAACAGTATTGATAAAGGAAGGACTTCTTGTTTTATTTATATATGTAATTACATATATACTTATGTATAATTTTATCCATATATAGCAATGATAATTATTCATATAATGATTACTTCCTCTTTCTTTTACATTTGTGATCCTTTCCTATTTGTGTAATTTTTATGTACTTGAAATGAACTTACAGTGGAAGATAAAATTAAAAACTGCAGCTGAGTACTGAAGTCAAGAAAGTGCTCTGATACTCAGTACTTCAACAACTCTTGCACAGAACTCCTGTGCTCTGTTTATTCTTGCTGATCTCTTCAGGGCTTAATCCCCTCCCTCTTGTTGCCAGCATCAGTGACAGTGTAGTAATGCCACCTGTGTGAACATCTGAGGTAGAACAGGATTTGAAAAGGTCACTGCGTTTAATTTGTGCCATGAACACCAACTCCATGGACACCCTTTCATACCATGAGAAGAAAGGTATCCCAGATAAGGGAAATGGGATGAATGTGAGGATGATCCATTTTTCATCAGATCCTGTTCCTGAAGATGGTGGGCAAAAATACTTGCTAGTGCTTCAACTGCACTATTATCCCTATTTAGGACTTCTGATCTATTTCTGTGGGACGAAATCTCATCAGTCCCAACCAGGTTAGAAGCCTGAAATTCACTGTGGCTTGGCTGCTTCAGCAATGAAAGAAAACAATGCATAGTGGCATGTTTACCTTCTGGGCAAAATGGGCTCAGAAGTGAAGACATTCTGTACCCTGGGCTGCAGACTGTCACATTTCTGAGCTGATTGCTTCACTGCTAATTTAGTAAGCTGCACAAATCACAACTACTTTTGAGTGAAAGACATGTAAATTCACCTGTAGATCTGTGTACTCACTTCATCTATCTAAAAAAAAAAATGTTAAAAAATATTACTTCACCTCAGAGGCTCAGAGACCATATCTGCTGATAAAGCTCAGATAAATATAAACTTTGTGTATTTTAACAAAGTGTAATTATTTTCTTTCCTTTTTTAAAAGTGACTTATAAAATCTTCCTCCATGTTTGAAAGTGCAAGCAGTCTCACCAAATCAGCACAACTCAATTGGCTTAATCTAGGCATACTGTGTAGTTAACATTGCAAGAGAAACCCTTTATTTAAAATAATTATTTGGAAGGTTGAAGAGAGATTTAATATCAACAAATTGCAGTTCCTTTCTTTGTGTTGTAGCTTTTATGAATCTGAATGAATCATTTCTCAGCTCTTTGAGGCTTGTATCTGAAACTGTAATATATGTCTTGCTTCCAGTGTGACCTTTAAGGTTTTATTTTTTTGATAGGCTGCTGTTCACAGCAGGGAAAAATGGCAGGAGGAGATTTCTTTATGGCAGAATAAAAATGTGTTTACCTAAAGAAAAAGCAATACAGAACATAGACTTTTATTTCTTTTAAAATGACAGGAAATGAGAAAAGGCTTCTCAAAGAGCTTTTGAGGAAGTTGGTTCACTACCTGTAGCAGATCTCATCAATGCTTGGGGTTAATTTACTCATTTCATTCTTTTAGAGACATGTTTTAATATATATTTACCCTTCAAGAAAGATATTAAACTCAGGCTTTTTTTCTTCAATGTTAGCAATGGACTAGCAGTAGAATTTGATTTAAGCAGAACAGTGTTCTGTGGCTGTTTGTCTCCTTGAGCTGGCTGGGAGAGTTCATTTAGGAGAGGATCACAGGCCAGGAGTCACTACGTGCTTGTGCTGTGTTACACATTTAATATGGTGTTTTGCAGGTCCAAGTTACTCTTGATTTTGCTCATTTCTGTGAGGAATCATGGCAGAAAAAATACAGCTATAGAAGCAGAAAGAGGTAATATGGTTTAGCATTGGCCTATCCAATTTCATCTTTCTTTTTGTTGAGGAGGACTGTGATACCATGCATCAGATCTTTCTGTAAGCACGGGTCACCATTGCAGTGTCGTTCCCATGCACCTCCATGCTCAGCCGAGTGCCTCAGGGACTGGAATAAGAGATACAATATCTCTTTGAAAAAAAATTTTTGCCTGCAACACTTGCAAAGTTTAGGAAAATGTGGCTGGGGTTCAGATTTCACATGAAATTTACCATTTAAAAGTACTGATCAATAATGTGCTGAGGAAAAGACTGAAAATGTGAGCATTATTTCCAGTCTTGTCTTTGGTTTTCTTTGGTAGTTTTTTTTCCTGAGTTTATTTCTTTGTTATTTCTTTGCCATTGAAACATGAATGATAATGCTCTATCCTCTATCTGAAGCCTGTGTATTAAAATAAATACACATTCTATAATAATGAATAAATTTAAAATGCTGCATTTTCAGCCCAGAGCATATTGTTCTTAAGTTACCTATATATTTCTCCACACACCTGCTATGATGAGTTGGCGACCATCTCCATCAGTGTGCAGCACATTTTCTCTTTTGCTGAAATTGGCAACATTTCAGAGAGTGCTGCAGTGTAGCACCCCTCAAGAGGAGAGCACAGCAGCCATGGAGCAGCAGTGTCAGCAAGTTTCCTGTCGTGCAAACTTGGAACCTCAGGGGTGTTCAGAGTCACCACCTATTAAATTCTGGACAGAGAGAATTAGTGAGGTCACAGTGGGGAAAATAACGTGCAGCCCAAGGTTCACATGAAAAGAGATAAGAGACATTTATTGTGGCTTTTCAGAAAGCCACATGACAGCCATTTGGTGGTATTTTTAGTAGCTTAGAATTATGCCTGTTATCTATGGAAATCCACAAAACACAACTTTCAGTAAATGAGTTTCAAATACCTCATTCTCAGCAGGGAAAGTGTAACTGCCGAAGTAGTTATTTAAAGCTACTGAAAACACACTGTGTGTGGATAAATACTCAAAGATGATGTAAATTTTTAATATTCCTTGTTTTACCCTTCTGTGTCTTCTTTAATTTACTACCTTAATTTAGCTATGTTAAATCACTGAGCTATGTAGCAGGAGTCTTTAAAATACAGCTTCTAAGTTTACAGAATGCTGCATCCTATTTGCAGTTTTCTAACAAATGTCCAAGAACATCTCAAATTACAATGATTTTGTGGCAATTCAGCTGTCTCTTTTTCTACTGCACTCCTACAAAGTTTCCAAACAAATAACTCTGCTGTGTCTAAATTTTGAACAGCATATTTTCTATTTATTGACAGAAAATGCATTAAAATTTTTAACATTCATTATTAAAACAAAAAGAAGGATTAATTTCAATTAATCTCATTATAAATGGTAGTAGTACAACAAATGGCAAAACTAGTGCTAAGAAACATTTGGGATTTTACCCTCCATAGGAAATTTCAGGGAGGTGATTGGCCCTATTTATGCTCACTGAATTCAAAGATGAGCCTTTATATCCTTTACATTGAAGGATAACTATGGAATCAATAACCAATATAGTTAACACTCAGGTAAAGCAATTTCAGTTTCATAATTTCCACAGAGGTTTCATACAGAAATAGTATTACTATTTAAAGATAAAACAGAGAGGAGGATAAATGGAGTGAAAACACTACCCCTAGAGAAATTTAAACCCAAATGGTAAATATTATGAATATTTCATGGTAGGGAGATATTGGGATGTACAGAATGCAAATTTTATCTTACCTTTTACTTTACCTTGTACTTTACCTTTGCTACTTACCTTGATGTTCACATTTTGCAAAGTTCTCAAGTGAGAAGGGTTTTATATATACATGGACTCTAAAATGTGTACTGGAATTTTAATTTAAATCTTCCAGTCACCCGTGAGCCCTGTTTCTAAAAATGTTGGTTTCTTCATGAATAGAGATGGTGGAGGAAGGTACATGTGAACTCGAGATATCACAGAAAGTTCAAATCTGAAATTATATCACCCATATTTTCTTACTCAGAAATCATTCATAGCCAAGGAACCTGACAGGAATTCAATATATTTAATGTTTAAATTTTAGCTGCTCTGCGTTGCATAACATGGTTCTCCACGTCATAACAACCACTATCAAATGCTTTTTCCCAGAATCTGTTAAAGGTACACCTGCCTAAATCTTTCCTTGTCAGTTAATAATAATAATAATAGTCATAAACTATAAAAAAGAGCAAAAATATTTTGTACACATAAACACATAAACATTTCTCACTAATTTATCTGCTCTGTATACATACTGTTAAGATTACCAGTGTTATTTTATAGGCCTGTCTTCTTTTGAGAGCACTGTTATCAGACAATGACAAATCCATCGGTTCTGGTTGTATCATGCTCTGATGCTCTGCCATCTCAATCTGCTGTAGTTGCTGTCTGAGACTTTCTTGGGGGGAAAAACCTGAGGCACAACAAAATAACTCAAATGCAGAAATTGTGTTTATCTCTCTTTTCCTGGAGATGTGGAGAAGGCTGTCACCCTTCTGTTCATTGTGTATGTCTGAAGTGATATTCCCATGTGACTGGAGGCATCTTAGGATACCACTGTAGTTTAAAATACACTGTTCTACACTGGAGACATGCCTCCTACTATTTCCCCTGCATGGCTTACTCCCACCCCACATTTTACATCGCTTATTTTACCTTTTCATAAATCTAAAACTTTCCAGAAGCTGTATCACCAATTTCTAAGACTTTTGGCTTATTTGCTGATTGAGACTAAATAAAATACCAACAGGTCTCAATTCCAGATTCAGTGGTGCTGCTCCCTTATTTACCACTTTTAAATGTGGTTCTGAGTTTGATTTTAAACTCCTTGACAAGGCATTTGTTTAAAGCTTTTTTCTGTTGAGCCATTAGAAATTCAAATATTGGAGAAATTGCCATGTGCTTTAGCTCTCAGACTGAAATCCATTTAAGTAGGTAGCATATTCTTCTTCTCAGGTTCCTTGACTCAAACTTGGAGGACTCTGAATTTTAGGCTTGTATTAAGAGCATCCACCAAATCAATGATTCAGGAATACGATTCTATCTTGCCCTATAAACTCATTAGGAATTGTGTGGGAAAGAAGTAGCAGAAATGGAGGCACCTGTGAATGTGTGAACACTGATAGTCTCTCAGGCCCTAAAGTGGATTTGGAAGGATGATTTTGGATGTCTCTCTCACTAATGAAGATATACAAGTTCCACCAGAATTGCACTTTTGCTCATTAAGTGCAATTTTGGATCACTCCCTCAGTATCAACTTTCCTTAACCAGAGGAAGATTTGAACAAAAGCTGGCTTTTACGAAAGCCTTTAAAAGGCTTGGTTCTCCATCTATCTCACAGTGTTTGTTGACCTTAACTGTGAAATGAACAGCATTCAAAAAATATTAATAAGTATGTATAGAAAGCATAGGGTCGTTTTGATGTTTGTTTAGAGGTTTTTGGGTTGGTTGTTTTTGTTGTTATTTTTCTTTGTTTTCTGGGGTTTTTTTAAATTTGTTGTTTTGTTGGGTTTTTTTCTAAAGACATAAAAAATAGCACTTGGGAAACATTCTGATACATTTCTCTGTGTGTTTAATTTCATCTTCTCTCTTGCTGGGAGCAGAATCACAGTGAAGATCTTCATTATGCTTTAATGTTTGGGGAAAAAGAGGGCCTTGCTTCATCTGTGTTGCCAGCACTATACAAGTCATAAATGGAATCAAGCTTTTTAAAATCATGTGGGGCCAAATGTATATTTTTAGGAAAAGACATATTTGTTTCTTTCTAACAAAAACTTTAAGATATCAGCAAAATATACTATCTATTGCAACAGTCCACACTCTTACAAATTAAAATATCACATATATGGCACAGAAAATCATTGCTGTGGGATTCTCTAACATATTCTGATATTAGATAAGTCACTACAGAACATAAAAGGAGAGAAGTGCTGCCTCTTGTAAATTCAAAAATAACCTTTTATTTTTTCCTTATTTCTATGAAGCAGAAGACTTGAAAGTTTAAAATCTTTCTTTTCTGTTCCAATGGTGGAATATAGTTACACTATTTGTAAGAAGCAGAATGAAAAAAAAACCCAATCAGTTTTTAATGACATTAAGAACGATTGAGACCCAAATCTACTTAAGACATAGGTGTAGTAAATACACAATTTCTTCGAGGTCTTGAGCTTTATACACTAAACTAGCAATTCTGGCTTCCTTAGAAGACATAAATACCAAACTATTCATGTATTTCCTCATTACTTCAAGAGGCATAATGTTTCTGAGTTTAGTTTACAAAGTGCAGCTGGAGTTGGCATTACAATTGGGAAACACTCAGCACCACAGCTCACAAAGGGCATTTCTTGGGTTCATCCCTGAGATGTGTGGGTGACTGTGCATGCATTTTTGTTTGCTTTCATTTTGCTTGGATACGGTAAATGCGAAATTAGTTTTGATTTTTCACAAGTGCTATTGAAATCACGGTAAGAGCTGCAAAGTACATTCCGTGAGTCACATGTTGACTTCCTTGAAAGTTTTGGGTTTTTTCTGTCTGTAATGTTATAGTCTTGAGAAAAGTTGCTATTTTCTTTTTTTTTCTTTTCTTTTTTTTTTTTTGTTTGACCTTTTTTTTCTTCTTCTGTGGAAACAAAACAAAGCTCTTGGCAAGGCACCCTGCACTTACAACGCTCTTCCTTCTCCTTTGTGAGGTGTGATGTCACCACTTGGCACTGGGAAAGCCATTGTCTCACTGAGACTCCCATAAATGGCCTTTCTGTGCTCCTGATTTACATGTTAAGAATTCGGATGGGAATTGCTTGCTGTGGTGACTCCCACTTTCCTTTCAGTTAAACATGATTTGGTAGTAAATATCCACAGGATACATTGTTATTCATGGTACATCCTGCCTACCACCTAAGCACACATTTTTATTTTTTTTTTCTGGTTTTTGGAACTCTTAATTTGAATGGAATTTACAAAATAAAGCTCTTCTTCCCTTCTCCCCCCTTTCCTTCCAAACATTACAAATGTTGGCTCTGATATTTGAACATTTCAATCCTAGAACAAAAGCAACTTGTTTCTTTATTTCAGAAGTAAACTCATAATGGTGGCACACTTCCAGAGTGGTGTACTATTCCTTACAGAGTCTTATTTACTATGCCTTTGACAAGTCATGGCAAAGCTATTCTATTTTGAAACTGCTCAGGATTGATTCATCTTATAATGAAGCATTCCCTTCTGGATTGCAAAAATGCGTGGGGTTAAATTAGAAGATAAAGAAGGTTTTGTGATTAAGGAGCTCCCCACAGTCTTCTCTTAGGCTTTGGCAAATAACTTTATCTGAGTTTTTCACCTGTAAAATGGGGAAAATATTTCTCTGCGCTTTAGGTTTGACATTTTTTGGTTTTTTATTTTTTTATTTTTTGTTTTTTTATTTGTGTTTGTTTTTGTGTTGGTGGGTTTTTTTAAGTGATTTGAAGATTTTAGCAGCCAAGGCTCCATAAATATACAAGAAATATCCCAATGGATTCCTGATCTCAGATGAGCCCTTCATGAGCCATTGCGATAAAATAGCTAAAAATAATTAAATCCCAAATCCCAAAGAACTTTAAGATTACTGGAAGTTCATCTCTCATCTGAAGCATTTTACTCTCTCACAGAATGAGCACATTGTAAACAATGGCAAAATGTCCTCTGACTTTCTAAAAGTCAGTACCAGTACTCACCAGTGAACTACATAATTTGGAGCACTACTTAGATCTGTATTCAGGATTCAGGCAGTCCTCAGCTGCAGTAAAAAGCTTGATGATGTGATTTCTTCTATTCTTTTAAGCTCTTAAAATTATGTCTGTGATGAACATTTGCCATCTGTATTTGTTAGAATTTGATAGGCAGGATCCCTGGTTGATGCAAGTCAATGCTTCTCTGATTTACATCGTATTAGGTTTGGCTCTCTGCCTGTTAAATAAAAAGGGAGTTCAGATATTGTTGTAAGTACCGCTGTGAGCTATTTTTACTTAGTCAACCAAGAAAAAAATATCACCACCCTAAATAAAGAGAGTTTTAACAAGTCCTGAGTAGGTACTCCAGGGCTGTGAAAAATCTGTTTCTTCTCAGTGAGCATCTGGAACCCCCAGTGGAGCTCTGGCCCATTCCCATACGCTTTTCTTCCAGCAATAACACTGGAGAGTGGCAGTTTCCCATCAGCTCTGGAGAGCAGAGCTGTAACCTCAGGAAGGAGTGAATAAACATCATTGCCAAGCAGCAGCTCCTGAGGAGAAGGGTGAAATTTCAAGTGTTTAGTTCATGTGGAGAAAGGAATGCGACCAAGTTCATCTGAATGATTGGAAAAATATCCTGAGCTTCACTAAAATTACTTTCTCCTTCTGAGGCTTGACAGCCACTTTCTGTTTCATGACAGCAGCATTTTTCAACAGCAAAACTGCCAGAAAATGCTGAAGCAACCTTTATGGAAAGAATTATTAAGCAACTGCCTTATAATGAGCTAAACAAAAGAGACAGTTTTTTAGACACAGTTTGCATTGCGGGAACAGGATAAGACTGTAATTTGTGTTTTATCAGACAGCATGTGTGCCTAAATGTGATGCCAATTTAATATTCAAAAGCCTATTTAGTGTTTTGAGAGCAAGAACTAGATACCCTTTACAATTATGAAAATCCAGCTAATGCAACTAAATATTATTTAATTAATGATTTTACAAAGCAAGAGATAATAGTATGTGGAACAATATGTCTTCTAGCCCATAATGCATGTTTCCAAGTGGGACCTCTGAAAGAATACAAATGAACTCCTCTGGAATTTGGAGGGGAAAAAAAAATATTAAGACAACAAAGAAAAAAGATAGAGACAGCAACCAGTGAAAGAAAGGGAGAGAGAGAATAGATATGGTAGAAAAGGTTATATATAGTATGGAAAATAAGTTACAAGGATTTGAAACCATCTGGAATACATTTCTGGAATGTCTCTGAAAAACAAAGCAAACCACAGGAGAAAAGTCACACTAAGCATTACTCAATTCTTTTCTTCCTTTCCTTTTTATAGAGTAGGAGATGCAAAAAAATGTTTGATGTTAATGGAAATTTTTTTTCAGTATATGTGTTCTGCCTCCATAGGTCTTAACTGAGTAAGCACAAACCTAATCTTAAACATTTCAACAGCTCCTTAAAAATCATTGAGGTTATGCTTGTGTTAGAATTAGGAGTTTAAAAGTGAAAAACATTTTCCTGTGTTTTTGATGAGCTTTAGAGTAGGCTGGCTCCAAGTGCCTTGCCTTCCATGTTCTACACCTTGAAATTCACAGATTTAACAGTGTCATTTTCCAACTAAGCATGAGCTATATTAAGACCAGTGCTGGTCCAAGGTCCAGTGAAATATTTTTGTCCCTGTTCAGCCTCAGCATGCAAAAAGTATTAAGAGTGGAGTGGTTAGTGTGAAAAAAAGTTTGCAAGGTACCACTTAAAATAAAAATCAACGTCTATGGAAGGATGAAGCATCAAAAAAAAGATTTTCTCATTTGTAAATGTGATACAGGTAACACATCATACTTCATTTTACAGGTATACTTCATGGTGTTAAAAATTTAACTTCTGCTGCTGAGACATCTACCTATCCTCAGGTAAATACAGCAGTTCTGGCCTTAGGTGGAAGTCAAGGTTTTTATCTGAACAAGAACTTGAACCTCCTCTATCCCACTGTTGTGAAGGAAAAAAAAAAGTTAAAAAAAAAAAAAAAAGAAGTGTTATTCAGAAAGAGGCCATGACTGCAAGAACAAAGTTGATGTCATGAGAAAGGGGTCAGGCCCAATATTAATGAAGTCTTCCAAGCCGGAATGTTTGTAAAATACTGTGAATTCTGGACCTGAAACCAGCTGATGTGTTCCAAAGACAGTCAATTAGTTCTGAAAAACAAACAAAAGTAGTGCAAAAGTAACACTCTAGGGAGCTTTGGATCTTCTCACTTCCCACGCTCTGTTATTCCCAACCCAATTCCCTCATGGAATTGCTCAGCTCTCATGATCCCTCAGAAATAAGGATGTCCTGTTATCAGCACTAGGATATCTTTGTGGCCATGCTTGCTAAGGTCATATTCTTGTTTTAGCCAACCTGAAGACAGAGATCTGAAGCCTAAAGATTGTAACTGACCTTAGTGGTGATCCTATCCCGTTATCTGTGGTCTACCCTGTGCCACTGGCACCTTTTGTTAAAAGAGGAGGAATTCTTCTGTGCATCTGGCTTCTGTACTCTTCTCCACTAACTGCCTTACAATTACAATCCAAAAGAAAAAAATGTTCTGCTTCTCAGACAATTAGGTGACTCATCAAGTTTTCCTTTTTCTTTTTTTTTTAATCTTTAATACTCTAAAACAAGACTCTCTATCTAAGGGGGTGAAATCAACCCCCTTCCATGAAACATGTCTCATCATGAAATGTTCAGGCCTTAACAGAACCCAGATTGCATAAGGGCATATAGAAAATTACTATGAAAATGATGAAGTCAATTTTGTTCAAAGTCTGAACATTAAAGAGTAGTCCTCCCCCCCCCAAAAAAAATAAAATTGAAAGTAATGGATTAATTCCTTGTTCGTTGTCCAAACTGCCTGAATGATGAAACAAGAGTCTCTCTGAAGGGCTGAGAATGACAAGCTCATTTATCGTGATCTCAGTGAACGTGCAAAAGACAAGTCAGATTTCTTTGGCCAGAAAGAGGTAAAAAGTTTTAGTATCTTGTGGTTAGAGTTCTGACAGGAAAATCTCAGTAATTCAAATGTCATTGTCCTGCATATTAAGCTGAAACTGCACACAGTTTATAAGGAGATATTTTGTGGCCAGCTGTAACCCAGTTGAAGATATTTCTTTTAAGTTCTTTACTAGTATCTTTCCAAAGTTGTCATAAGATAAGCTATTGCACACTTTCTATTAGATCTTACTATGACAGTGCATCACTAAATACATCAAGATCTAAACATAATTCTGCAATATTTAATTCATTATTTTCCTTCCAAAATAATCTTTATGTATTTTATTCACTATCTGAGCATGACCATAACAGTTAAATAACTGCAGTGTAATTTTATTCGTATTGACAATTCTGATCATAGGCCCTTTTGCCTAGGATTTTTGGTGATGTATATTTAAAGGAGACAAGTAGGCAGAATAGTGCACTCAGGGCAATCCTATTTGAAAAGCAATTTTAATTTGCATTATTGATAGACAAAAAAAAAGTACAAAAGGTTTAATGGAGTTTAATGAGCAGGTCTTGTGATTGCAGCATATTCCCAATGGCTTCTGTCTATTATCTCAGCATTATAGTAATCCTAGGAGTCTGTTAGTAAAAATGTGTGAGCTTTCCCTATCTTCTGCCTCTTTGACTTTTTCATCCAGAGCTTTTCTACTGCCTTTGGAAGAAATAGCAGCTTCTCAACTTTCCTCTGAGTCACTGAGTCCCACGGTGCATCCTGCTTCAAACTACAAAACATAATCACAATGGCATGAAATTCTCTTTTTCATATCCATTTGCCAGGTGCAGTAATTGCATGATGAGCATGAAATACCAGGGGAATCCTCCTATAAAGTGGGTATTGAACGAACAACAAGCATAGATGGCAAAATTACAATTCTCTGATCCTAACACTCCTGTGCTTTCTGCACATCAACTGAATTATTTCTTTTTCTGATCTGCTACAGAGTGGGTGATTATGTGTTGCAATGAAATGTTGTATTGAGAAATGCAATCTTCGTGTCTTTCATGTCAGTTCCCAATCAGTTGGGACAATCTTTAATTCTGATGATGTTTTTGTTATTGCTAAGTGGTGTAGAAGTATGATTTAACTTTATGGCTCGTTGATCAATAGGTCACTTCCATAATAGCTTAGAATTGCCTAGATTGCTTATGATTTATGCTATTGGAACTTGTATTAATATTTCTGCTACCTTTACTTATATTTTTCAAGAAAATAACACATTTAAAGTAGAAAATTGTGAGTACGCTTATACAGGATTGCTTATGATGGAAATTCAGTTTATAAAACTAATGAAAATGGATATTTATATCAGCTATATTTTGAATCACTGAAAGACATAAGAACAGGATGGTACATCTCCACATGCTAACAAAATTTCTGTGGAAAATGTTTTCTTTTTAGGGAATAGTGATCAAAGAATCTTTTATTTATTTGGAAATTCCTTTTTTTTTTCCTTTTTTTTAATGAAAATATCAAGTGCTGGAAATATAAGTTGTTTTTTATTAAGAAATTAGTTATTTCAGAAGTGTCTATGGTATTTATGTAACTGTAATTGTATCAGATTTTCATTCCCTTCTCTGAATTGTACACTATGGCAGAATGTATTAACAATACTGTCTCAGCTGGGGGAAAAACCTGTGATACATTTTGGAATGAGTTATCTGACAGGAGAATATATTCATGGCATTACAAGTGCACAACTTTTTTAAACTAGACTAAAAATTCTTTTTTTTCAGCTGAAAATTATTAGCCTTTTTTTTTTTCCTTTTAAATTAATTATGTTTTTATTCATATTTTCACTAGGGGTAAGTGAAAGAAACAGCTACCTTGAAGCCAAATGAAAATTCCTGACAAGACTTTCTCCAGTACTTGGACACTGTTGTTCAGTCCCAAGCTCAGTGAATTGTAGAGACAGACATGCTGCAATTGTCATTTTAATCAGCAATAGAGGTGTAGTGCTGGTGGCAGTACATATTAGACTGAAAATGAATCACATAGTAAAAAAATGTCAATGAGACAAGCTGAATTCTACAGGACTGACTTTTATTTATCTGTAGTATGAATTTCATTTCATCACTCAGGTTCTACAATTAAATGAAGAAAATAAGACTTCAGCTTAACTTGAGTTTAATGGGGGCAATATCTTATACAGGGGACAGCTGAGCCAATATTTTCTAGGTAACTCTGTTATCAATGTTAACAATGTTAATATACTATTTTGGCAAATATTAGCCAAGAAAGAGGCACTGATGTATTATAATTTTTATTTTTACTGGTTAAACAACTTCTGTCTCAATAAGTGATCTCTGAATCTGACATCTTACTACTGGTGATAAGACTATTCATCCTGCTTTAGCTATTTTGACCCTTGAGAAGGGAACTTATACCCAAAATGTTTAATATCTGTATTATTTCTCAAAAAAACAATATAGATTTGTTGGTTGTCAGTCACTGAATCACTCCCACAGAATGAAGGGAGCTCTTGGTACAGAGTCAGAAATACTGTTGGCTGTTTAATTCTCTACAGTTCCAGTTCTTTAATTTTCTATCCATGAAACAGCAGAATTTAGTAGAACATTCTGAAATGAAATATGCAATTATTATACAAGATTCTTTATAACTTTATTAATTTTTAAGAAATTGCAGGAAGCACAAAATAATTCACCTAGAAATTAAGTAGTTGATACTTTATACTTTACTACAGCTGTGAAGACTTAAAGATAGAAGAGTAATAATTTTTCATTCTCAACAATAGTTTTACAGATAATGCTTGAGACATGCAAAGAATGATTAACAGGCTGTGCATTCCAGTCTTTTGGCATCATGTTACTAATTCACTCCAAAATAAGTTTGCCCTTCACTACCAGCTAGGAAAGAAATGGAAAAACTTGGCATTTTGCTCCCATTATCTATTTTCATAACCATTCATCTTCAAGTCAAGGCCAAGAGCTTTTCTAGAACATGTGTAAGCCTACACTCTATATTTACCATAAATACATATTATGTCTGAACTCAAGCTTTTAATTAAAATTATTTCAAAATTGGGCACTGGAACAGGCTGCCCAGGGAAGTGGTCACAGCTCCAGCCTGGCAGAGATCAAGAAGTGTTTGAGCAGTGCTCTCAGGCACAGGGTGTGACTCCTGGGGACAGAGCTGGGTGATCCTCGTGGATCCCTCACAACTCAGCATCTTCTGTGATTCCATGATTCTGTGAAAACTGGGATATAATTAGTAATACGGACAAAACATCTTATGGGAATTTTTGTATCCACACTTAAAGTTCTATTATTCCAATTTTTGAAAAAAATCACTGCTTGAGAAAAATAAATAGTTTTGCTTTTTTTGTTTGGTTGGTTTGGTGCTTGTTTTGTTTGGGGTTTTCTTGGTGATGGTGGTGGTGATGATGGGTTTTTTGGTTGGTTTTTTACCACTTTTTTTACCAGTGTTATGTTTTATGAATAACACTAATATGAAAAAAGCTGATAGGATCTGCTTTCCCTAAATTTTTACCTCCTTGAAGACACGTACAAAACACAGTAAAATTCACTGGTGGAAGATCATTTTTACCAAGTTACTACTGTAGTGTGAATACAGAAAGTTCATAAATCAGTATGGCCATCAAATTTGAACTACATTAGTTTTGGCAGATCTCAAAACTTTTTTTAATAAAACAACAGAAAGGTATCTGGAGATATTTAGAAACAGAGCCTTAATCTCATAGACTACAATTTGGAATACAAGAAAAAAGAATGGGGAGCTCTGCAAGAATTAGTTGTATTTGAGAGCCTTTAGAATTAGTTAAAAAAACCTGTTTAACCACATTCTGGGCAACAGATTCCCTCTGGACAGCCTGAAGTTGTAATTCATGCAAAGATTTCCTCTATCATCTTAAGGAGGATATGATTTAAAAGGTTTATATACAGTCCTACTCAGAACTGATAGAGTGGCTTTATTCTCATAATGTATGTCAAAGAAGTACTTAAATAAAACAACTCTTACTTAACATAACTGACTTTAAATTCAATGGTGACTTACTCTAGAGAGTCACTTTGTTTAGTAATATGTGTTGAGAATGTGCTAATTCTCAGCTTTCCCTGAACATTTTTGTGAAAAGTCAAAGCAGAGAAAGAAATCCTAAAGGTGGTTTCAAATGCAATTTAAAATGAATAATGAAAGGATTTGAATGTTATAGTGGCTTTCATGAACCTGAACAAGTTCAAGTTGTTACAGCTAAGAAACAAATCTCAAAAGCTACGAGTTTCTTGATTGCAGCCTGCAAATATTTACATGGACTTTGTGAAAATAAAAGTCCTGTCCAAAGAATTTTTGCTGGAAGATGCTTGACTTAGGATATTAAATTTCCCTAGAAACCCTCAGATATTGATTAGTCCTACAACCCTCAGCCCTCACAAACCACTGGCTGTTTCTCAAAGCATTGCATTAGAGGGTGATCACTGTGATCTATGAGCTGAGCAGAAAATGGAGTCTGTGGGATTTCTATCTGTGCAGAGAGCCCTTACCAACACCAGCAAAGCATTCTCTGTGAATTTTGAGACGTGCAATTCTTATGAATGAATTTAGGATTCAGACCAGAAGGGAATTATCTTTTTAAAAATATTCAAAAGTATTTAATACAGCTGGATAACTACCGAATTTCGTCTTTTAATAAATGCAAGAAATTCGTGGGTTTAATGCTGAATATTCAGAATTCTTAATATCACTCTAAACAGCTTGTTGAAAAAGTGGTACATGAAGCACAAAACTTTCTGCAAGGGTGTAGAAATCTTTGTTCACCTGTAAAGGATAAGCCCCAAAGGCAACGGATATATTCAAGACTTACACCTAAGAGTGTCTACAGGCATCCTTTAAAATATTTAAAAAAATGCATAAGCATAAGATCTTTCTCAAACTCTTTCCCTTTTCCATAGTAATTCAGATAAAAATATAAATCACAGTTATTCCTAGAAAAATATTCTCAAAAATAAAACTAAATGATAAAATTTTCAGTGAATGTAATGACTTTAATTATGATAGATTGCACTATAATGAAGTGAATTAGACTTTTTCAATTGAAAATGTGTCCAGTTCTTTCAATACTAGCAACCAGCAAAATATTCTTTGCAAGACTTTACAGGATGTATATATATATATATAAATATTTGGAAATTCCAGTTGAAAACTAAATATTAAGGGGAGATTTTTTTCCTGGGTTTTATCACTTGTGCTTCTTGCAGATTTATTAGGATCTGTTGCATGTCTCTAGATTAAATTTTTTCTTTTTATACTTTCACTTTTTTCCCCAAAACTGCCAATTTACTTATTCCTTCTTACATTTGCACAGTTTGTATCAGCTTATTTTTTTTATTTTTATTATTTTTGATGAAATGTACAAAGTACATAAAATTTGAGAGCATTCAACCCAACCATCAGTGCTAATAAATCAATACTATGGTTTTGTTGTAACCTCAGATGGTTACACTCACCATCACAAATGAAAGAGTGCAGATGTCAGTAGAGTTCGGTGCACTGTGGGTTACAGGGATTGAATGATTTCGTTGCAGAGAATAAGTGCTGAAATTAAGACAAGGCAAACGGTCTGATTTGTTGAAGTGTTTTTTTATTTATGTCATTACTAAAATTATTAATTAATCTAAAAAGCATCCTTCAAGGGAAAATTCAATTCTTTTATTTCTGTTCTTCTGTTTTCATTGTCCTTTAAAAATCACAGGATTCAAGATTTACCACTGATTCATTTCTAGGAATGATTTAAAAATATGGATGTTTGATACTGAAAAGTTTTTTAAATTTGTAGAATTTCTTTATGTGCCTGTGTGTCAGCTGACTTACAGCATCTTTAGCTGTTTTGACTTTCTGGTAAGTACCTCTTTATTAAAAAATATTACCTTAAAATTCCCTAAATAAACAACTTCAACTTTTTAATCACTTGTTTATATACTCTAGCAGAACACATAGCATTTGTGTCCATTTGTATGTATAATTTCCTTTCTTGCTTTTGTGCCCTTCCCACCAAACATGTCTCCTTAGTCAAGTTTCCTGAGATAGATTCAGATCATAAGCAGAGCTGCATCAACTGGCTTAGCAACGCTTTCAATACAATAACAGTATTTGTTTGCTTAGGAACTTCCTTGTTAGTGCTTCAAAGTGCTTTATGAAACCTTAAATAGTACAGTCTGCTGGGGTTAAAATTTCCTTTGTTTGTTTGGGTACTTCTCCCCCCTTCCTCCCCTCTCCCCAGAGACAGAGGCTAACGAGCAAATCGGGAGGAGGGGGCTGTGCTTGTGCATCTCCTCCATCCCTCATTAGCCACAGGGCATGTGCATTCCCATGGCACAGGTCACAACCCCAGGAAATGCCTTATAACCCCCTACTCTCCTTTAGGACCAATCCTGTATCAATTCTGTATCTATTCCTGACACAGCGCAGCCTATGAATACATAATTGCAGCAAATATATTTCATACCCGGTGATCATTTATTATCTGTAGGTGATAGAGCAAAACAGATAAATTTGGATGTCCCTAATTTCAGCTGATAGTAACATTTTGAATTCAAAAGTGAGATTGTCCAAATCAATTTTCTGATAAAGGGTGCTTTTTTGGGAGGGAAGGTGGAGAGGCATTCAAAAGATACCCACCAGTTACACAGAATCATATTATGACAAAAATCCCAGTGTTATTGCCATTTAAAAAATAATTTTAAAAAAAGAAAAGTTGCAGTAAGGCTCCTATAATCTGATAATTGAGGACTGCTTGGTAGACCTGCTTTTCTTGGCAGGCACAGAATTTTTGCCATCTATATGGAGAATGAACAGCTGGAAAAATCTGGTGCTATGACCTTGAGAGGTCTCAGAAAGATTATCCAAGCATATGACCCAAAAATGTTCTCATCACCAAATGCCATAGAGATGTGGATATCTATAGGAAAACAGCTTTTGAAGTCCTTCCTCTTTTCAGAGGTCAGTGAAAGGGGGTGAGTCTTGAGGAGATGACTTACAGATTTCTTGGGAGATTTACCAAAATGGTAGAAATGAAAGATACTTTGGGTAAGAGCTAAGCTAAACAGGAGAAAACGTGGAGACTGAGAGAAGAAATTAAACAGAGAAAAGGAGGGGGAAACTGGGAGATGGTGGGTATGTAAGTACACTGTGTTTAAGTACAAAGAACTAAGTTTTATCATCTCTATTTTTATAGTATGTGGATAGAATCAAGCATTTTGAGATCTCTGAATAGACTTCGAC
The DNA here is from genome assembly GCA_013397245.1 of Thryothorus ludovicianus. Lineage (NCBI taxonomy): Eukaryota > Metazoa > Chordata > Aves > Passeriformes > Certhiidae > Thryothorus > Thryothorus ludovicianus. The sequence continues at coordinate 2,500 of VZTB01017535.1, read as the reverse complement.
AGATTAGCCAGATTTTTCCTCAAAAACTGTGAGAGAAAATCAGAGCCTAAAGGACTTTTTCAGACTAGATATCTAAAACTGGATGAAATGAGTTTGACCTACACGAGTTGAGGAATTACATGATCCCCATGGCTGCCAAATTTCTTCATACAGGCATATCTTTATGGTTTACCTACAATGGTTTTTTTTTTCCTTAGGAACCTGCTTCCTCCAGTACAATGGCAAACAGTGGCTGAGAAATTAATTAGAATCATGCAGGAAATGAGTGTGCTGCAAATTGACTTTTTGTCTTATTACATATAGAAGTCCAAAGTTGTGTGGCAAATGGAAGAGAAGTGTTGAGAAAGGATGGTTTCATCATTAAGACAAATAAATGTTGTGAGAATCCAGATTTTTGCATCAGTGGCATTTTTGGTGGAGTCAAGCAATTCACTTAAACCAAATTTTTCATCAGTATCCGTTACTGTGCATTACTCATTTTCTGATTGCTCATCTTGGGTTGTATGGGGACAGATTTTCCAAAACTGAGCACTCACTGCTGCTAATGAAGTCAACCAGATTTGAAAAGTGTTCTAAAAAGTGTTAATGTTCCAGAGAGGGTATGTTTCTAATAGGGAATCTAAAATAAGTTTATAAACTTGACAACACTGAAGTTTGTCTGAGCCTCGGCTCTCTGCTCGTAGTATATGAATAACAGCCACATCAAATTCTCAGGGGCTGTGTGTGAAGTGAAAATCACCTCCTGAGTAAAGTATGTCACTTCCTGGCACAAAAGATCACAGAAATAACTATAATGACCTTGTATTTCCTTCTGAGGTTAGCTAGTATACTCTAAACAAGATCTAGAATCACATTGCACCACAAGAATAGAAAGAAATATTTAATAATGATCATTCACTGTGTTAGGCTTGGAAAAGAAAAAGATTTAGCTTGATTCTCTAACTGACACACATACATGGACAGGCCAGGTGGAGATTACACTGGTAACTCTCCTTCTGAGGTCCTTAAAAACATAATGTTCTTTTCATTTTCTTTCAACATTAATATTTGGGTTGTGTTGCACGTATGTATAAAAGTTTCTGAGGTTTTGGAGGTGGAGGACTAAGGGTGTTTTCATTGTAATTTATTTTTACCTTGAATTTAAGTTCCATGAAAGATATTGGTCATAAGATTTGGATAACTTTGTTCCCAAACCCACACAGATCAATAGGAAAAATTCAAAAGCACTGAAGGGATTTTGCCTACTTTGCAACATGGCAACAGTCAGATATATCCAAAGGAATGAGATAATTCTGGAACTGGAAGTGGAACAGCCATGTCAGCACCCAGCCCAGGTTTCCTACTGTCTGTAGGAAACATAAAGTAATCCTTGGGCTCTGCTTGGCACTGGAGAGGCCTCCTCTGGAAAACCAGGACTGGTTTGGACACCTCCCTTCAGGTGAGGTGCAGAGACAAGCCAGAGCAGAACAAACTGGGACAACATGACTGAGGAGGGGAAATACTGGGAAGAACTGGCTTTGTGCAGTACAAATGAAGGAAGGTTGAGACAGCTGGTGTCCTGAATGAGTGTTTTAGGTTGTTTGAAGGATCACTGGCAAAGGTATTGGAAAAGCATGTTTCATATAAAAGTGAAAGCATGACAGGGTTCATTGGCAAGGTCCACTCTACTTTTTATTTGATGGTTAAAACACACACAGAAAAAACAAACTAAAATAACAAAAAAAAAATCTAAAATCAATCAATCTAAAACCAAAATCAACACAAAAAATTATCTACAGGGAGGGGGGTAAGNGGTAAGGGTAAGGGTAAGGGTAAGGGTAAGGGTAAGGGTAAGGGTAAGGGTAAGGGTAAGGGTAAGGGTAAGGGTAAGGGTAAGGGTAAAAAGGAATAAGGGAGACCCTCTCACTTAGTTACAAGGTTCATAGTAGACACCTTGCCAGACTGAACCCTGATCTTCACCAACAGTTTACACCTAAATGTTTAACAGCACTTTAAGGCAAACAATTTAACAAAAAAATTCTATGAGGGCTTACTATATAGCACAACAGCAAGCCACTTACAGGCTTAACTTACAAATCTAAAGTATTGGAGGATCTCGGAGAGCAAAGTTCATAGCAAATTCTGTAACATAGACACATTTGCATGCACACAGACCTAAGGAATAGAAAATATATTCCTGTGAAAAATTCCCCTAAGGCTCAGTGTAGCACTTATATCAGATGCCTTTGCATCTTCTCAGGGGGTGAAGGACTTTGCCACGAGGAGTGGGGGAGCCAGCCCAGGCTGTGTCTCTATTGTTCCGTGGAGGTCATCCAGGTATAACAAAGTTGAAAGTTTTCTCAGTCTGAGAGGCCCCACTCAGAGGAAGGTTGATGGTTTTGGCCCCCTGCAGTCCAGGGCAGTTTAAAGGATCTCAGGAAGTCTATTTACAGGGCCACAAGAGAGTTGGCTTAGACATAATAATTTTCCATCCTGACTGCAAATTCAGGTAGGTAACTTT
>VZTB01017531.1:879-12117 GCA_013397245.1 Thryothorus ludovicianus | reverse complement strand
GGGAGGAAAAAACAGTATTCCATTTTGAATCACTATCCCTGTCTAAAGAGTACACTTTTTCTTTACTTTTATTTTAAAATATATTCTTCCCAAAGTACTTGATAAACACTTCTGAAAAGTGTTGCAACCAGATCCCACCAGTTGAGGTGGATTAATGGATAAATCCTTGACTGAATTCTCTTATGGCCAATGTACCAATGTTATATTTTTTCAAGTGAATTTCAGTAGAAATTCCAAATCTCCTATGATAGACACAAGTGAACTGTGAAAATAAGTTTCTTCATATTAATTTCTTTGACTTGCAATAGAAGAATAGATTATGTTCTATAAATATTGTATTAACAAAGAGAGTGAGAAAGCTTGGGGCAGAGATACATACATTTTCAGATTTCAGCTCTAAATTTTTCCTGCTTTGAATAAATTAATCTTTGCAGTGGAGTAATGAGTTCAGATGTCATAAATCTGTCTTTACTGCATCACTTGTAAGTCAGAAAATGTACTTATGTGATTTGAGAGTTAAAATTCTTCTTTTTCTTCTTTTTTTAGAGAACAGCTGTCCAAGCCTAGGCAGTGTAATTCAATATAACACCGCATATTTTGTCCTGGCTTATAAGCACAGATTTGTAATGGCTGTTTTGGAAAATGTGCAATGAATTTATCTTAAGGTCTTCATGCTGGAATAGTTAATTCGACCTTACAAATCCTTCTCACTTAACTTTCATCTTTTTAGAACAAAATACAGAGCCTGTGATTTGATGCCTTGAAGTCAGAAAAACAAAATGGTACTTTAACAGCAGCATTTACTTTGATCAGTTTTCAGCATTTGTGTCCTTGCCTTTCACATAGTACAAATTGCTTTACCAGAGTAGCAGGGCAGGAGCCCGTAGACTGTTTTTGTAGTTGGTTTCTGTGGTGATGCTCAGCCTTCCATGAAACTGATCTCTGGGGACAGAAGCCTCTGCAGCCGCCTTAACCTTGCTGCTGCTGGAGACCTTAAAGGAACTGTGTGCAGAGAGAGCAGACAGCCCAGCAGTGACCACCATGGGTCTGTGCAGAGGCAGCTGGCTCAGCAGTGCTGGCACAGCTTTGATGGGCACTGCACCTATGAATGGAAAAGTGCATTCTAGCAAATAGGACAGAACCACTGGAGTTCACATCCCACCTGTACTTAGATGCTTTTTACAGAGCAATGTGTAGGATTTGTTTTAAGATTTTCAGAATAGCTTTAGTCTATAATTTTCAGCTATGACCAAATAGTTGTATTCCTCACAAGTTAGTCATGTATTATTTGGAGGAGTGTGTGCCAAAGGGGGCCAGACGTGAGTCTGAAGAAGAGCTTCCTCTGAAAAACAGCTGCTGAAGCTGAGCCTTGCTGCGAGGACCATTCCTGACACACATGCCCAGAAGGTCTGGCCTAGCTCTTGATTGCACAATGAAAATGCTGGCTGTGCAACAGCTAGCTTTGTGATCAAATGAGCCCTTCGCTGGAAGTGAGGAATGTGTTGGACCACATTGACTTATTTTCCTGTACTGTTGTGCTGCTGTCTGCTTGGATAATATGCTGTCTCTTAATATGTTTTTAAAATAATACGGGCAAAGCAATAGCAGCTGCTTTTTAAATGAACTAGGTGACCTAAAAATGCCCAAGTCCATTTAATTATTCTGGTTTCATTTTCTTTTGGTATTGTTTGACCAAACTAGTCACAGAACTACCTGAGATGCAGAAGACTTTGACTGAGACAGTATGTTGTTAAGTATGTGTGTATTTTATCAGCTTCTTTGAAAATCTAGGAATGGATGGAGTATGTCCTTTTTTGGATCCCTGATTATTTTTTTAGAAAAAAAGCTTATATGGGAGTTTCAGAAAAAAGTTAGGAATTTTACCACAGAGTTCAGTGAGTTCAGAGTTTCACACTGTGTCTTCAAAACAATCTTTGCAACACTGAACACACATAGGATTGGTTTCTAATGGAGTTTCTGGGGAAGGCTTCACATAAATATTTAGTAATATGGATTTTGTCAGCGAAAATAGAAAAAGGGAAAACTTACAGTTCTCTCTTATGCTATTAATTAGATACTTTTTTTTTTTGGTGGTTTAAAGCAATCCAGTATCTTTCTATCAATTTGTGTTGTGTTTTGAAGGTGCTATGAACTGTAGACATGTGAGAAAGGATGTACCTTGAATAGCTCTTGAGCTGAGCTGAGACAGAATGGTGTCTGGGGGAGCGGGATTGCTTGGGACTCAGCTAATGTATGGTATAATTAGAGCACTATGGGGGCACTGCAGCAGAAATGACATTTTGTTGAGATTGCTGTAGAGAGAGTAGGAATGAAGATCTTCCTCTTGGGTGCTGTGGATGGAGGCAGTCATGCCAGAAATTAGCAGGACAAGTCAGTGGGAGCATAGCTGTGGCAGCAGAGAGCTTGGCAAGGCAGAGCTAAAGAGAGGGGCTGGTGTCATGCTGGAGGTGCAGCTGCAGCTGAGGTATTGAACTTGTACTCGTGTCAATGTCATAACTTTTCATGCCTTAGAGTCCTGTAAAGCCTTTCTGTCTCTGAAGCAGGAGTGGGAAGAGGCATTTGAGTACCTCTGATGCATAGTCAAAGTCCAGGCTTTCACTTGGACTCTGCAGTTCAAACCACTCTCCCTCACATAAACACCTCTCTGGTGAGCTGTTTTGACCATGCCTACCATACTTGGGCTGAAATTTCCATGTGATACCCACTGACTGTAGCTATGCAACGTAAGAAACCCAAATGCTTGGCAGCAGGGTTTTGGCAGAAAGGTCTTGAGTGCTGATAACTCCCCAGCAGTTTGCTTGAAAAACTTTCCAAGAACCAGAAGAAAGTCTCTCATAATAGATACTGCTGCAGTGTATCATCAAGTACTGACATGTCGGAGCAACTGTGAATGTAAGGGGGGGAAATAGTTACTCTATGAGGAGTGTGTTAATTTTGTAGAGTTTCTCAGTGGGAACAGTCACCTTCAGACTTTGCTACTCAGCAGGTAGGTTTCTCAGCAGTGTTAGCTCTGAAGCAGAAACTGGTTATGAAAAAGATGATGAATAAGATGGTCCTGAGCAGTTTTTGTGGAGCTCTGGGTTTTTTTTTCCCAGTCTGTTAAACCAAGTTGGTTTTTTGCTCAAGACTCAGTTTTTCCCCCAAGTGCTCTGTTTTGCCAACAAGTGTAGTGACAGGGAATACACATGGTAGGGAATATAGTGATGGAGGCTGCTGCAGAAGCATGGTCACATTTAGGACATTTAGTTTAGGACTAGANTATTACCCAAAGGACTTGGCCTAGATGTTTCTGAGATGAAGTTTTCAGTGTGTTATATGTATTGTATTATTCCTGCTTTTAATAAACAATGGAGATTTTAAATAGCAAAAATTTTTTCAAGTTTCTAATAAGAGCCATATCTTTTACATTGACTTGACATTCNACATATGAATTTTGCATCATGTGTTTTGTTGCTTAGTAAAGAGCATCACTGAGGAGTGCAGGAATGCAAAATTACCTTTATTTGGAATATTTTCACAGAAGCATTTAATTTAGTTATGAAAAAAGTTGATTTGGTGTTGAAGTCCTGTAGCTTTTCCCAAGGATCTACACTTTTCGGGCTGAAATGTAGGAAAATTCCATTATGTGGTATAATTTATCCTACAGTTTCAGCCAAAGGCATGGATAGATACATCACCACTTCTGAAAACAGCTCAAACTTTGTTGATTATTTCCATGCATGTATGGAAATAATAATGTATGTGTATATTATATACATCTTTAATTTTCAAAGGTAAGGGAATAGCAACTATGAAGTCTGATAGTAGATCCAGGTGCAAAAAGTCTCTGATTTTCTCACAAGGTAGTATGATTGCTCTATGTGTTCTCATGTGACTAAAACAACAGGAAGCAATCTTCATTTAGTCTAAAACATCTGTCTTGCGTGATAGATGTTGGCTTTGAACAAATTTGTCTGAGATCAGTTGAAACAGAGGTGCTTCTCCATTTCCTTATTACCCAAAGGACTTGGCCTAGCTGTTTCTGAGATGAAGTTTTCAGAGTATGTTAAATGTATTGTATCATTTCTGCTTTTAATAAACAATGGAGGTTTTAAATAGCAAAAATTTTTCAAACTTTCTAGTAAAAGCATTATTTTTTACATTGACTTGACAAAAAAGCACAGCCAGGGTGCAGATCTAAGCTGAGTACTCCTTTTAGCCAGTGCAAGAGGATTGTAACTGTTTTTTTAATTCTTGGTTATTTAAGCACACAAACTATATTATAAGTAATTTCATCAATATCTAGGATCAGTGGAAATCAGTTATTGGGCATTGAAGTATGTTGGATGCACTGTATGCCATTTGAAGCTGAAAAAATCAGAATAAAGTTTGAACTCATATTTGCTAGATCAGAATTTCAAAATATATAACTGGACTACTTTACTAAACTAAGATTACAGTATTTTTATTGTTTTGTAAGAAAACATAATCCCAGAATAAGGTAATTACATTTAATAGTTTAAACAGCTTATTATTAATAGTTTAAGCAGCAGTGATTACAGCTGAAAAGCCACAAGAATTAATGAAAGCTTTTTAATTGTTGTGAATTTAATAGTGGTTCTAAACACCTATTCCTTTTTACTTTCACCTCTCATTTCAAGACAGAATAACCAAGCAGGAGTCTTGTAAAATGAATAATTTCTCTCATATTTTCAGGTAACAGAACTACTTTGGCTCTGTAGCTGATAGAGCAAAGCAGTTTCTGTAGCTAAGAACATGACTGTTTGGCATTTCAGGTCTCTGTCCTCCGATTAGAATTGAGAGCACTACCACCCTGCAGTTTGCTAAAATGAGGAATTTTATTCTTTAGACACAGAAGATGGGGAGAAATGTAGTTCTTGGGAGTCTGTGGTACTTAGTGTTTTCTTTATGGAATGTATAAATACCACCATGTCTTCTGCTGGAGAGGCCAGGTGGTGCCAGAGTGGCTGCAGAGAGCAGACAGTGGCACTGCCTGGCCTTCCTGCAGGCAGGGCTGGCACTGCCCAGCTGCTGGCCAGGAGAGGAGCTCATTCTTTAAAGCAGCTTGGGTTTATTTGGTTTGCCAACAAGTTTTACCCAAACTTAACAAAGAGAAGGACAGGGATGTCCTTGGTGCTCGCAGAGGTGTGTGTGGAGTTTGAGTCTGTCACTGTGGGGACTGGAGACACATTTGGTCAGTGGCTTTTCAGAATCTGGTGCGTTCTGCTTGTAAGCAACTGCCACCAGTTAGAGTGAGAGCACAGCCAGCTGTTTGCTAGCTTTTTTGCAAGTTCTTAAATAGTGAAAAAAGGTCTTTCTGCTGTCCTCTGGGTGTCTCCAACCCCTGACCAGGGCCTGGCTTTGACTTTATAGTCATGGTGAACTTTTCAAGGTGAAATAAATAAAACAAAAAAGAAAATATTTTCTGGAAATATTTTCAGAAAAAACAGACAACCAACCAAAAAAGTCCCAAACAAAACACAAAACCAAAACCAACCAAACAAAAAAACCACCCTACTTTCTATTTTGGAATATATTTTCAACAGTAATAGGTACCTAGTTTTCCATTTGATTTCTAGCTTTCATCTAGTTAGTTTATTAAATGAATCTCCATTTACTTTCCTGATAAACTAACAGTTGTTTGCCACTATATAAGAATCATTCAATGAACTATACATAGTGGCTCTTCTCTATTTCAAATATCCTTTTGAATTCTCTAGCAGGATACAGAATTAATTCTGAGTTATCGTTGTGCTCATTTCTGTTTGCCACCACTCAAAGTGGTGGTTGTGTTCATATTTGCTTCCTCTAAACTTTTTTTAGAAAGAGCAGTGATTGTCAGGGAACCTGCCTGTCACCACTATGGTGGGACATCAGCTTCCCTGTTCAGTCTATGGTAGATCATCTCTCCATTGCACACTAAAGGTTTCTTCCTATAACATGGGATGAAGTATCAAGCTAAATCCTGACTGCTTAAACAGGTTATTAGGTGCCACAAAACCACCCTAATATCGATTGCAAGTCTGTATATGCCAAAAAATGACAGGCTGTTCTGTCCTGTGTTTGGTTTTGGTTTTGTCCAACAGTGAAACCTTTCTAGAAGGGCAGTACTGGGATATGAGGAGCTGGGCAGGAGGGACTTCCAGCAACTCCAAACTGGTTGTTTCAAAGCCACTCGTAACAGGTTGCCTCACTTCCTTGATGCCCACTTTCCTCAGGTCATTTACTCTGTGTATCTTTTTAGTCTCTGAACACAAGCATTTTCTTTCCCTAGTGTATGATAAAATTTCTTTTGGAATTCCTTCCATAAAGTAATGTAGTGCTTGTTTGTGTTTCTGGATTTGTTCCTTCTGGTTTTTGTTTAGTTTTATTTGTCTTGCAGGCTAGATTTGTGCCTTCAATGGAATCAGCAGATGAGGTTTTATACTCTAAGCCTGCTTGGTAGGCTACCATCTAGAAACCAGAAATCAGAGTTTGCTTTGCAATTCTATCTCCTTATTCTCCAACTCTCAGCTTAGTGGTTTGACCTCTTTCATAAGCTATTTTTCATCAGCATTTGCCAAGGTTTTCTTTTCAGCAGTGCTTTGCAAGCATAGAGCACAAATATTAACTATTTCATATTTTATTTTCTCTGTGCTCCATTGACTGACTTTTGTGGAAGTAGTCTATAATCTTGAGACAAGAGGTCTGAATGCTAAAAGTCATAATATATATATAAATTACCTTTGATTCAAATTCCAGGAAGTATTTACATATTTCTGTGTTTTTCTCTAGGTCACATTACATTTGAATCCAATTTCATCAGTGCATATTCATCAGAAGCCTCTGGTGTTTCTTCTCAACTCTCCTTTGCCTTTGGTCTGGAAGCTAAAAACAGAAAGACTGGCACCTGGAATCCGAAGAGTTTTCTTTGTAAGTGTATACAGTCCTCTGGCCTGCTCTCCATCATAAGCTGCTTGTTGCATAAGGCATGGAGTTAATGGCATTCATTTGGAAATTTTTCAAACTTGAATTAAAAAAAAAGTTAAGAGGGGGTCAAGTTTCATTGTAGGGCTCTGGGGAGCAGTTAGGTGGTAGGGCAAAGCAGTTTGGAAAAAGTAGCCAATTACTTGTTATGTGAATTAAAGGAAAGGAAAGCAAAACTGCTTTTCAGAATCTGCACATCGTATAATACTTAATGCTAACAGCCATTAGGATTTAAAAAGCTGTGAGGTTATACCAGATTGCCAGTCCTGATTGGGAGTCTAACGGTACCATAAAGCAAAAAGCCTCAGAGCAATTGGAAATATTAAGAGTGGATGCTAATTGTGTGGGCTGTGACCAAAACAAAAATTTGTATGTATTGAGCTCGATATGTCCAGTTATGGTTTATGTCTCTGATGAACCTTTGGTCTGTTGAAATGACGAAGCTAAGCCCAGAATGAAGTCATTTTTATTTCTCAGAAAGACTGGAGCACAGCTTATAATGCAAGATCCAAATATTACCTAGTATTTGTAAATCATGTCCTTACAGTTTGCCAGGACATTCAAGTTTGCTATTTGTAGTGAAACAGACGAGTTGTTTGGATTAAATTTTTAATGTGTGACATCATGTCTAATCATGAGTTGTCTCTATGAAAGTTGCAGCTTTCATGATGTTCCCCTCTAATTGCAGAACTAAACTTGATTATTTTTAGTGGTATCCTTATAGGGCTTAATTTTGCTCCTCCAGCACTGCTGACAGTGGTAGGCAAGATTGCTTCTGCAGCACCCAGTGGGAACTTTTGTGCATCAACAGGACAGGAAGATGCACAGTGGTGCAGCATTAGAACAGTGAGAAGGGGCACTGCTCTCTCAGTTGACCTGGTGTGGTGGTGACATGGTTCAGTGCACCAAGAGTTCTGTCACTTGCTGGACACTGTAAGCTTTCTGGAATTGTTTTTCTTTTTCCTGTCATCAAGATATAAGAGTAGGAGTAACCTTGATATTTTGAACTTTGAAGGACTCAGTCCTGTTTCCAGTACAGTGTATTACTGATTGATGCAAAGAATATAGGCTTGTTTTTATTCTAAGATATTAACAATCTTAGGTTTTTCATTGGTGTTTTGGAGACTTATGACTGTTATCTTCTTGCTGACCATTCCTGTTATGTGTCCTTAATGCAACTAGTACAGTTCTGATCTGCTCAGAAAATGGCTGAGGAACAACATGTGGAACAACAGTGTGACGAGTCCTCATTCCTCTCATGGACAAAAGAAGCAGGATCTTTCTTCAGATAATAAAACCTTGGACCTACTTTCAGTTTAGTTTTGATCTTCTCCTACAATATATCATCACTCTCATTTCCTATGAACTAGATTTTATTCAGCTAGTTTGTGTTCTTCCTCTGCACCCAGGATACTCCCTCTCCTCTTATCTTGCTCTGGGAGTGGAGAGAGAGACCCATCCATTTCTGCTCAGCTGATTGTGCTGGAGTTCAGCTGGTGATCATGCTGAGCTTGCTTGGTTTGTCTCCGTGGGGTTTCAGCAGCCTCCATTAAGGCATGGGAACAATAGCAATGTGCCTAAGGCTCTGATTGCTAAAACTGTACCATTAGATAAGTGTTTCCTGAAAAAACTGTTTTAGATGCTTCTGGTTACAAACTCAGGCTTGAAGAGGTGAGCAGCAGCAGTCATGGCTCCTGCCAAGCAAGAAGTTACCTGACACCTCTAGAACTGCCACTGTAAGCTTGGCCACTGATGATGCAGGGGGGAGTAGACTGTTTCTCAGGTGGGGAAGGAGAACCTGGTAGGCACTACAGATTTGCTACTGTGTTGGGGGAACTCAAATCAAATACCTCTTCTCAAAACTTTCTCTTAATCTCTGCTGGTCATGGTAAGGGCTGAATGTTGTGGTGCCTTGAGCCATCCTGCCAGCCTGTGGTGCTGGCATAAGCTGCTGCCCACAGGAGCTCGCCTTTTTGTTGCAAGGGACTGAACTGGCTCTCAGTGTTAACTCATCCCTAATCCATCTGAATAGCTCTCCGTAACAATTTTGGATCTCCTTAAGTGCCATATGAATTTATGTATTTTTCCTTCTACCATGTTAAGACTTCTATTTTTTTCCTACAAAGAGCTTAACGAGATTGCAGAATGCCAGGGTGCTGATCCACCATTACCTCTCCCTGTTTAATCTCTGTCATCCCTCTCACTCTTAAAGTTCACTTTGTTCTTTCCCTGAGGTGATATTTTTGCTATAAACATAAGCTAACTTCAGTCTCTTACCATAGATTCATCAGCCTTCCCACTCTTCATGGCCTAGTTTCTCAGTAGCTGGGGCATCTCAGGATGATAAACCATGAGGTTATGGGCTGAACAGCTTTAAATGTGGTAATCATCTGTTGCTTTTCCACAATTCCACTCTGCTCACCAGAACAAATACATTCTTTTCCCAAAGGCTTTCTGAAAAAACAGCACAGAATCATGTGGCACGGAAAACATGAAAAATGTTGAGNCACTCTTAAAGTTCACTTTGTTCTTTCCCTGAGGTGATATTTTTGCTATAAACATAAGCTAACTTCAGTCTCTTACCATGGATTCATCAGCCTTCCCACTCTTCGTGGCCCAGTTTCTCAGTAGCTAGGGCATCTCAGGATGATAAGCCATGAGGTTGTGGGCTGAACAACCTTAAATGTGGTCATCATCTGTTGTTTTTCCACAATTCCACTCTGCTCACCAGAACAAATACATTCTTTTCCCAAAGGCTTTCTGAAAAAACAGCACAGAATCATGTGGCACGGAAAACATGAAAAATGTTGAGGAAGTCCTAGCAGCACCTGTAGGCAAGTGCAGTATGCCAAATAGAGCTCAAGGGGCTCTAGCTTTGCATAGAGCTATTTGCCTGTGTTGAACTGTGCTAGTTTGCAACCCCTATGACAGTCTCTGTCCTAGGAAAGGTTGTCCCTTTGCAGAATCAGGGGTTCTTGTTGTAGGTAAGTTGTGGGGCAAAGGGACATACTGCTTCTGCCCTAATTGCTGAGAGGTTCCCTGCCTCTGTGCCAGAGCCTTCAGTGAGTTCCAGGCAACTGACCCTAGGACTGTAAATAGCAGCTCCAAGGGCTGCAGGGTGCAGAACAGCCTTCCTTAGCCCTTGTATAAAAATATTTAGCTCTGTAGCTCTGACTTGTTCAGTCTCCTTAAATGTGTAGCTAAAACAGAAAATCGAGTATTTTAAATCATAAAAGATTTAGAATTTGAAAAAAGTTTTCTAGTGCTCATGACTTCTATGCTCAAAACAGAAATCCATGGCACACATACCACAGGAGTGTCATAACTATTGTGTCTGTCTTTATGGAAGCCTCAGGCAAGATATTCATTGACTTTACAGCTTTTCCTTCAGACTTTCCAAACAATACATTCATTCACAATTTTATTAATATATTTTATGTAGAGTATGAATTGCAATGACTTTCATTGATTGAATCCTAGTTAGAACAGTAAGTAGTGTAAAGAAGTTTAAATGACAACTTCTGGGACTTGCTGCTGATAAAGACCACACTGCTAGAGCCAGGTCAAAGTTTATAGTGAAAGGATCATATAACCATTAGTAAAGGCCTAGCTCTTTATTTCTTTTTAATATTAGCCCTTTTTTCCTTATAAAGTATCATAATAAGGTTCTCAAACTGTTACAGGAACATGTGCTTTGAGTAAGTAACTAAATAAAAATTAAAAAATAATTGTATTATAAGTTTCAAGGTTATTTCTAACAAAGGTATCTCCAGGATATGAGTAGATGATGAATCGGAGCACAAGTGCTGTTAGTAGCATTGTACAGGTGAAGAAACCAAGGCACACTGAGCTTGAATGATGCTTGTACTGGACAAGAGGGTAGAGTTAGAGCTGTGTGTTCTCAGTGTCCTCATTAGCAAAATGGTCTGTTTCCTTCATTCTGTGAATTTATTGTTTCAGTTTCCATCAAAGCTAAGCTGCCTCGCAGAAGGATAGAAAGATTTAAAGCTTGTATCAGCCCATAGCCAAAAGACTGGGGAAATACAATACTACAGAGTTGGGCTGGAGTTTAACTTCTTATCACATAGTTAGTTCAAGCATGGAGTTTTGCCTTTTACCTGGTCTTCCATCAGTTAGGAAGCTTAAAATGAAAGTGGGAGAAAATCCAGGCTTTGGGTGCATGGTTATAATATAGGGGGAAGCACAAATTACCTTCTTGGTAAACATTTTTTCAGTATGGAAATGTAGATT
>VZTB01017530.1:556479-605670 GCA_013397245.1 Thryothorus ludovicianus | reverse complement strand
GAGAGGCTGTGGAGTCTCCCTCTAGTTTTTTAAGAACTCCCTCTAGATATTCAAGAACCATCTGGGCACAATCCTGTGCAGTGTGCTGTAGGATGGCCCTGCTTGAGCAGGATGATTGGACCAGATAACCCGTGGTGGTACCTTCCAACCTCACCCATTCTGTGACTTCTTTGGACAGTCTACAGCTAATAATAAATTTCTGTGTTTTGTAAATAAAGAATGAGTTTTGTGTAATTGCTCAGTAATTGACTTCAGAAACTATCTGCAATAGCTGAAGGGGTTCAATGAACACAGGATGCAGTCACTAACTTTATGAGTGGAATATGCTGGTTGGTGGTGAATCTGATGCAGAAAAGATGGTTGGATAAGAAATTAATGGCTTACTGTGGCCAATGCAAACATGCTGAATTAAGAATTCATGTAGCTTTTACTATCAGCCACTGTAGCATCAGTGGAAACTTTCCTGTATGGAAATGAGAGTTGTTTCTTTAAGACTAAGATAAAGTCAATAATGCTGTTTGTCAGCAGATGGTAGCAGATACATAGGTATTGCCAGATCTTTTGTGTGATATATGTTCTCTTCCATTTATTCTTAGTGGAAATGAAATGTGAACAAGATACTTAAAAGGCAATGAACAGATACATTACTCTTTTATAGGGAAAAACTGGTGTATTTGTCCTTTTATAGCTTCTTTGCAGAGACACTACACTACAATTAGATCCTTATTTCTAGAATACCCTACTAACTGTAAGTATATAGTATCAATAATAATAATAATAAGCTAGAAGTGTTTCTGTTCTTGTTATTGTAAGAAACTTAAGTAGTTTCTAAAACTTATTTTCTATTGCAAGATTCAGATTCCTATGTAATTTCCTTCTGCACAACAGTATTATCCAAGCAATTTGGATGAAAGATAAAAAACCCCCTGATTGGTAAAAGGATTTTCCCCCTTTAACAACAGAAAAACTTAGTTTACTTTACATAGGAAATGATCTAAAATCAGACATTTATCTTAAGTTTATGTTGCTGAAAAAACAAGATTGCTTGTGAAAGCCTGTATATGATAGGGCATCTCAAATTTAAATGCTAATTCCTAGTCATAGCCTTTACACACGTTTGTTAGCAGATCATATTTCCCAGTACCAGTACTAGGTAGAAGTGCCTCTTATACTTCCTGTTGAGGGAAATGCAACTCTGATTCTGCAGGAGAAGATGTAAGAAGGTGTGTGAATGAGTGAATGGGGCAGCCCCTCACCTCATCGGCCAAGGCAAACATAGAAGGTGGCCCCATGTGGGGGCCTCCTTGCCAGCGGGGTCCGGGCCCCTTCCCAGCAGAGCCTGCCACTCTTTTTCTTGCAGAAGTACCGAGCCGTGCCAGCCAGAGGCTCTGTCAGCACTGGGAACCACCATGCGGTGGGGACCGCCGTGGTCGGTGCCAGGGGTGGCCCCGAGGCCAGGAGCAGCCGTGTGGCCCCTGCCACACCAGACCAGGAACAGCCACATGGCTGGGATTGGAGCGGCCGGGGCAGTGCTGGGCATCCACGACCATCTCAGCACGGCTCACAAGGAACTTTATTTGCTTAGCCATTTATGAGCCAGCTTTGCTACGGACAGGACAAAAGTGTCAGCAGCAGATTTCCTTGATTTGAGCCCCCCAGCACGGCTTGTACAGTGCTGGCAGAGGCTGTGTGGCCAGCAGAGAGGCACATGGAGCCATGTTCCTGATTCAAAGCTTGGACCACGTTCACCTTTCAGCGTTGCAGGACTCTATAGAAACTATTTCAGTTGATAAAAAACGTGATAAGAAATGACCCTACGAACACCAATTCTCTCCTGAATCAGAAAAAAAGAAAAAATAAAACAAACCCACCACAATAATCAGTACATTAGCAAAAACGTTCTCAAATAGGAAACCTAATGCACTATACATAATTATTATTTCTACCTAGTTTCAAACTGAAACCATGACAATCTGCTCTGACGATTTTCCTTATACTCATGGCTGTGCTCAAAAGCTGTCTTAAATTTGCATTTGCTTCCCAATGCAACAGAAGTGAGCCTGACTCTGGTTACTCACTCTAATATATGTTTCACTAAAATCCTTCACTTTCCCTGTCCTTGCCATTATAAAATAATTATTTTTGAGTGGTTCCATTATTTTTTTGCAGCTGTTTTCTCTTTATAGTATCAGCTTTTATTGGTCATGACGTGCTTGGAAAAAAAGTATAATAATCACAGTGTTGTAAGGACTTCTTTAGAAATAGAATTTAAAACTGATTAGATTGTTTTATGTATGTAATTTGTGAGTTTCAGGTTTAGATGACGGATGCCACTTCATTTGAGCTCGAGGTTACTCCTGCTTTTGAGAATGAGTTTGACTGGATGACCTCCAGATGTCTGACCTATATTGCTCTATACTTTTGATTTCCCAGGAATATGGACTGGAACCAGCTGGCTGGGAAGCAGCACTGTTGAGCACAGCCTGGGAAGCCTGGGGGATGCAAAAAGCTGAGCATAAAGCAGCAGTGTGACCTGGCAGCAAATACTGTCAGCAATTTCTTGGGCTGTATTAACAGCACACCCAGGAGATTATGGGATTCAGCATTCCTCAGAACACATCTGCATACCTTTGGATATTTCAAATAAAAGGACAATACAGCTAAATGGTGAAAATCCAGCAGAGAGCTGTCAAAATTCTCAGGGAGTTGAAGAATTTATCTTGGGGCAGGGGCTGAGGGAGCTGGGCTTGTTTGGCCTGGCAAGAGGCGTCTGCAGGGGAAACCTAGTAGCAGCCTGAATGTTCTTAGGAGGAGCTTGTAAAAAAGATGGAACCAGTCTCTCCTGGTGGTATGGTGTGAGAATGAGGGGCAATGCACCTAAACTAAGGCTAGAAGTTTGGACTAGATAAAAAGAAAAGATTTTCCCTCATGAGGACAGTCAAAGAGTGGAAAAGGTATTTGAAGAGGTGGGATGCCTCTTTTTTTGAGATTTTTCAGGACCCAGTTGGATAAAACCCTGAGCAACATGGTCTGGTCTCATAGTAAATCTAGATTTGAGCGGGAAGTTGAAACGACTTTTTAAAGTCCCTTCCAACCTGAATTCTTCTGTTTCAATTCCACAACTTAAAATGAGGAAAACTAACTTTTTAGTAATGTTCACTAAACAATATTGCTTTAGCCTGGAAGTGAAATAAATGCTTTTGTTTGTTTTTTTCCCCGAATCTTATTCCCTTAACTTCCTCTGTTTCATCCACTTTCTGTCAGGGCTTTTTTTCCTCATTGCAAAGTAGCTTCAGGCATCTTCATACTTATTTTTCTTCCTCTGCTATTCTCAGACAGTACGTGCAGTCTGAAATACAAATTTTTTTCTCCCTACCTACTAACATGACCCCCTGTTAAATTATTCCCCTAATCCCAACAAAGATCTCAGAATCCTTTCAAAGCCTTACTGTATTCTGGCAAAGCAACCAGATTTTATTTCTCTTGGGATCTTTGTCCAGTCAGGGTGGAAGAGGCCAAGTGTAGTTGCAAGCAGTAATCAGTCCTGACAGTCTCAAATCCTGTTCTTAATGATATACTTGATTGTCTCTTTGACTCCTTTTGAAGTGTTCTTCTCACAGAATTGCTGCATTGATTGTTTTTCATTTCAGAAATACCACTTTGTGTCATTGGATGGTATGGAAATTAAGCACCTCTACATTTCTTTGATGCATGACTGCATTGCACCCAACACAATGCAGTGCATTTTAGTTGCGATACAGCTGTTGTAATAAAAGGGAAAGAATGAAAAGAAGTACCTGAGATGTGCAGGGCAATTTTCATGATTATATCTGATCTGATTGCAGAACTTCATGCCAGCATTGTATTTTCTGCTTCAGGGCAAGCTCTTAAGGCACATCCCAGCCACTCCCGCCTGTCATTCTTAACATGTAGGGGAAGTACAAGCTGCAGGGAGCAGCAGGAGCAGAATCAGCAGAAGAGACATTTTTCTAATGTCATTGTTCTGAGATATCTCAGCCTTTTCATCTCTGAGATTGACCACTTGATACAAGTCTTGTATTTTGAGGCTCCTGCTGCTTCTTGCTTATCATCATTCTCTAATGAAAGAAGAATGAAGTGTAGAAAAATAGTGGTAACTTGACAAGAGACAACCAAGAACTAGAAAGCCAGCACATTCATCTATTGGTCCTAGAGCTATCCAAGGTTCTTGCTTTATGGTGTGTTGCCTGTGTTTGTTTTAATTCATTGTTTTATTCATTGTTGGTAGTTCTATTGTTAATGGTTTTTTCTGTGCACCCCTGTACTTTCCTCAAGTTGTTTTTTTCCTGAATTGTATCTGCCCCTGAAACTACCCTTTATGGTATTCCCTGCCCTTTGTTCCAGCTCCTTCCTCTAAGTCATTGTAGCCCTACCCTTGTACTGGCACTTTCCTGGTCACTCCAACCCTGAACCAATCCTTTGAGTGCACATCCCCCTGCGTGTTCCGGGTGTTTCCCAAACCCATTTCCCCCATTGGATGTGTGACCTACCCTCTCCTCCCGCTTGTCCTGGTTGGCCCCAAAGAAATGTTGTAACCCCTTTAGTCCTCCCCCCAAGGATTCTCCATTGGTTACTTGTTTTTATCCATGCACCGATCTGTTACTGTATAAAATCCCATGCACAGCAGTACTGGGGGCTCTTCTGTTCCTGACCCCTTCAGCTCCAATAAATTTTCCTTGCTGGAACCTCACAACAGAGAGCCTTCTCCTTTGTCCAATCCCTGTTGTGGTGAGACATTCCTCACTGTAGAGCAAGTGGCTCTGAAGGTTCTGTCGCTGCTACTGACCCTTACCTTGGCAGTTTCCCACTCCTGGCATGGCACTGGAGAACCAGTTGAGCTAGCCAAGCTCCAATGGACCATGTGAATGGTGTTTTGTCTATTCTATTGTTTGAGTTGAGCAGGACAAAGGCCTTTGCCTAAGGCCCTGGGAAAACTCTCCTTAGTTAAGGTGAGCAAAACCTCACCCTCATTGCCCCCTGGGAATTCATATGTTAATATTTCTAGTAAATTTGCTTCCCCAAATGTCGTTGGTTCATGTTTGGTGCATTAATTTTAATATTCCTAACCCCAGTTTATGATTGGAGCCTTTCTCTCAGACTCTGCCTCTAACCTGCATTATATAAGTTACCATTTCATCCTTGCCCTTTCTGGTGCACCCCATACCGAGATTGCCTTCTGTATGTTTGTTGTTTTGACCATTAAAGTTTCTTTTGTTTCTGGGTCACCGAATTTTTGTGTCTGTCTCTCCTTTTATTTGCCACCTAGGGACTTCTCCGAGGTGGCCTATGGTCGTATCATCTGGGCCCAGCGTGTTACATTCCATCTCCTCAGCAGTCCATAGTTCTTTTAAAATAATTTGTCCAAATGGCTCCGACCATCTGGGCACTTTAGTTAAGATTTGATTTTTTGGATATAGAAACTGACACACACAAATTACATACTTTCAAATACAACAATAATTTCAAAGGTGTAAACATTTGTCCACTTAATATGTGACTGTTTTGTCACAGTTCCTATCTATCAGCTCCTTAATATCTCTGAGCTAAAAGCATATGACCTGAGAATATTCATATTTTGAAATTTTCTGGCACAGGTGTGAGAGCTGCACTGCAACATCTTATATCAGAAAAGTTGAGAAGCAGTCAGTTGATTCTTCACCAGGTTTTTTGCAGTTTGAGATTTTACAGATTCACAGGTTATTCCACAGTGTTCCCTCATAATTGTTGGTAAATGTCTCTAGCTGTGTTCCTCACTGGATTGGGGGTGTTGCTGTGGTGATGATGTTTTTAATTTCTTACACACAATTGTTCACACACTTCAATGTGTGATATATGTGTTTTTAAGTCAAGGTTCTCTCCCATAATAGCACCCCAGTGTTGACAAGTCCTTTGTTGGGAACATATGACACAGGTTTTAGGTACTATTCTCTACATAGGTTTTATATGACACTTCTGTGTTAGAGATTTGGAATCTCTAAATCATCAGAGATTTTGAGTTAGGAGGATTTCTCAATTTTGTAGGTGTCTGCAGTAGGGATAGAGGTTTGCAGCTCCCCTATGAGCTGAGATGTCATCCTTGTAAAAGGAATTAGATGTAGATGTAATTGTAGGTGTAGACTGAAGCTTTGAGACACTGAAAAATGAAACGTATGAGAGAGAAATCAGCAAAAACATTTAGGAGGCTGACAAACAGTATATCTGGCGAGCCTGTGAAAAAAGTCAAGTTGCACAAATTCCAGGTCAATGATGAATGCAAAATGATGACTACATAGAATATTTTGGGCAAAGACTAATTTTTAGAGATGCAGAGAGAAGAATTGCAGACCTAGCTCTCGAATTCTTAGTTGCAGTCCTATTGTTTGCAATTCAAGGATTGTGTGATATTTGGACACTGAAACATAAAACTGTACCTGTTTTTAAAATTGCCATCAGCTGTGAAGCACTGTCATGAGTGGTTGTATTGTACATAGGGCATGTTGAAGACGTGTACAGTGCAAAAGGTAACCAGTTTCAAATTGAGAGTTGTGGGGTTTAGACTGGAAAAACCCATGTTCAGTTTTGTGCTGTAGAATAAAGGAATTCAGCATGAAATATGTATTTGTCCAGTAAATGTATTCTGTACTTCCTTCCTGGAAAGTATTCTACAACTGGAATCCTCTCCTCCAGCTCCATCCTCCCATTTTTATGTTCTGTGTCTAGTCTTTCCAAGCCCAGCTTGTACCATAAGCAGCACTGCTAGCAAGTAAGATAGTAGCCATTTGTTAAAAAAGTAGAAAAAAAAAAGAATAAAAGAAAAAAATATACCCTGCAGTGTCTTTTGGTGGCATACTAGAAAATGCAAAATGAGAAAATGCATAGCAGAGGAAAGAAAATGACAAAATATGGTAACACCTGGGGCACCACTAAATATCTATTCTAGGGCCTGAATTATCTATTAAAGGACAATGCTTCTCTGTGTGCTTGACCCCACACACAGCAATATGAGGAATGACAAAATTTACCCTTTTGCAGTGTACATTGTAGCATCCTTTCCTTGTTACTGCTGCTTTCTCTGGTACCCAATTAAATTTACCTTACTTAACAGCACCGTCTATGGTTTCAAAACCGGGGTCTCCTAATATGTTGCCAGATGCTGTATTTACAGTATGGGTAACACACGTTCACAGAGGCACAGGGACAGAAACTGTTTCACTGTTGTCCTAATGAAAACATATAAATGTGTGATCATCTAGATCAGCTGCTCTGCCTTCCTTGCCCCTTATCCCTTATCCCTGACAGAGTTAAACTACTGCATGGCTTCACTGTGTCATTAGCTGTTGCTAGGAGAAAGATGCAGGCAAAGATCTTTTCTTTAAAGATTAACTCTAGTCTTTCACCACTAGCAGTAGATAGGCAATCTTCCAGATGTCATGAACTACTGCCTCTCACCAATACAATATTGAGTCAAAGTTCGGGCTTTTGCATTATCAAATCTCTTCAGATTCAGAAATGTCCATGTGATGACTCCAGGTATTGAGATGTTCTCACTGGCGAGAGTGGTTAATCTCCCTTTTCCAACACCTTTGGAAAGTGGGTCCTCTGGTCTCTTCCAAGCTTCAGACACTTTGTGTTGAGTTGTGCAGTAGCCTTGTTTTTCTTCTCTGAGACAAAATTCTTCATTTCCCTGTAACCAGTTCCTGGGTTTAGCAGAATTAGCTTTTATCCCTATTTTTCAAATGTTGCCTTCATTTTGAATTTGACTTCATGCAACTTTGATTTGGTAGGGTGGGACTCAGCAGGGATGCCCCTCTGACCTTTGCAGACTGCTATGAGATCATTCAAACTTACAGTGAAATTTTTGGTCCTTTCGGTGACTGAACTCCCCAGAATTGGGATAGTGATCCTCCAATAGCTGTCCTTGTTTTTGTTCTCCTGCACTGGAAGATATAATGGTGGTATAAGAGCACTTACATTGATGGGTTAAATACTGTCTTATTTAGAGTTGTCCTTTTTGGAAGTAGAAAGGCCATGTATACTTTTTTTTTTGAAGGTCTGTAAGCTTGTGACTGGTCTCCTATTACTTTCCTGATCATTTTGGATTTCCTTCAACTGTATAGGAAGGACAAGGCATATAAATATTTCCGGATCTGTTGCTTGCAAGTAGAAGGAGGACTTCAGAATTGCTGAATTCTTGCTTTAAAGGCTGTACTTTGTGTCCCCAATAACCCTGGTACTCTGGATTGCATCTCAGTGTGAAGCTTTCTGCTTAGTTCAGGAAAGAAACCACAGTGTGTGCACAGGCTGTGTGCCCAAAGTGTGCTCCTTGTAACTCCAGGCTTAGATACTCAGCACATTCATACCTAGGAGTAGTGATGCTGCTCAGTAAACCATTAATGTGGATTCACCTTAACTGTTCAAGTTAAGTATGTTATCCTTAGTTAATTAACTCAGAAGTTCATCTTCACTGGAGGAAAAAAAAGATTTCTAGAGGAGGTCTGAGGAAGAAGGCCTAAGGCAGAAGGTTGAAAATATCTGTGAGACTTTCTTTCTATGGAAATGTTCAGAGAGCTGTTTCATTTAGCTTGTTTCTGTTTAAATTGAGGGAATGAAATACTTGTCTGTGTGTTTAATAGCTTTTTGGGTTTTTTTTGTTTGCTTTTTTTTTTGTTTGTTTGTTTTTAACATATAAAGGAAAAATCCAAATAGTAGTTTTAGTATCTGTTAACTACTAATCTGCTGGGGGTTGCAGATATCAGAGCATTCTTAAAGGCATACCTCTAGTTTTGGTGGGTTTTATTTAGTGCTCTTACATAGCTAAGGTTGTTAATGGAAAACCTTCCTTTTATGGACAGTGGACTTTTATGGAGTAACTGGTACAACAGTTTTGTTTGTCAGTGTCCAGTAGAAGATTCGTAGGAGAGAATATAAAAACAGGACAATCCGATAGTGATACTTGCCCAATAAATTCTCTCTGTATCTTGCCGCTCTTTGCTTTGGAATATTAAGAGCTGGAAAAAATTCTCTGTGATTGAAATTTGAATTGAATTGCTAAAGTCTCAGTGCAAAACATGAACCAATTCCTGGTGAACACGGGAAACAGATTTTAAGAGTGTTGGTGTCCAAATACACGTGTAACAAACCCGATATCGCTCAGCTGGCTCTCAGTCCAAGGGTACTCAGTGCGCAGTGGAAGGTGAGGAGGAGGAACTGGAATCCAGCGCCGGTTTCCTGTTGAAAAGCAGCGGGCAGGTGGCGCTCTGAGTTTGCTTTTCCTCAGGACATCGCTGTTTCGGGAGCACTGGAGCAGCATTCACAAAACATTCAGAGGAAACAAGTTTTCTTCCACAGATCCTCATCATAATAAAAAGCCCAGCACACCTCTTAAGTGTATGGAACAGCCCCTATGCTTCCTACAGGTGTTAGTAATTGCTCTTTTAGCCCCTACTGCTAAATATTTTCTATGGGTACAAAGATGCTGAAGACTTGTGTGGGACCTTACTTGTTAGGGAAAAATGCAGGCAGGGTCTTTTACCTTAAAGGTTAGGAAAGCAAAAAAATGTCACCCCTAAGACTTAAAAACTGTGTTGGGCATCTCTGTGGAAACACTGAAGACTATTCTGTTTTTCTGAGTGTTTGCAATGAGCCAACACCTACTGCAAGCGTGTCTGTCCCATGCACAGTCTGCTGTGCTGTGCAGAGAAACAACATCTGCTTTGGTTCATTTGTGCTGTGTCCTACAGTTGTTCCTGCTACCAGTATGAAAAGGAAGTCTGTATTTGGAACATGGGAGGGCTGGTGAACAGGACAGCAGTAGCCAAGTGACTCTGCACTTTCTCTCCATGCCATCCATACAAAGCTAATCACTCACTGCGCTTATTATCTGTTAGTGCCCTATGACTTGCTTTTACTAGGCAGAATTTTTTTGCAGTGTACTTGGTCACTGCTGCCTTCTAAGCACATTTATTAATCTAGTAATAATTTGAGATTTATGGGGTCAAATAAGTTCTGATCAGAGTTTTGATTGCTTGTGGATTCTGCCATGCTCCCTGGTGAAACTTAAAATGTAGCCCCCAGTGGGTCTTGCTTTCTTTGTTGAGACTGGCTCTGGAACCTCAAATAGCTGCACAGAACAGGAGAATCTCCATGTGATAATGTGATGGACGGTAGAATCCTGGCATAAAATTTATTTTCACAAAGGAGAGAAGACCTGACTTCCTTTCCAAGAAGCATGGTTGCATTTTTAGGTATGCAGTTAATCCTTCTTTAGTTTTTTGATTTTGAATATATAATGCTCAAGTGTTTGGCTAAACCAGGTTTTGGCCATTGCCATCTGTTAGGAGAAAGCAGATTACTACAGAGAGGTGCTGGGGGGCTGCATTCACAAAAATCAAAGCTCCTTGTATTCTCTAAACACTCATGATGATGGTGTAGGGAGAAACTTCCCTAAAAATCAATGAAATAATTCACATCTTTTGGAGAAGGAAAGTTTTGGTAGGAAATGGGTTAGCATGCTGTGCACAGTGGAATAAAAATTAGGGTTTACTCTGGGGATGGATATGTGCCTCTAGGGCTTATTGAGATACATTTGAAGATTATGGAAAATCCTGCATGAAACCAGTCTTGTTAAATTCTTGTATGTATTGTCCGTGGGATTAGTGCTGAAGTGCAGCCTGATCTTTCTGTATGCCCGTTTTCCTGTTTGGGGAATGTTCTGTTCGGAAGAAAAGTTCAGTGTGTACCCAAATGTAGGCAATATGCAGTCATGGAAAAATAAAAATCCTAGAATTTAGGTGCACCTGAAAAATGGGACCTGAAACTTGTATTATATAAAGTTCTGTTTGTTTGGGGTTTTTTTATGTGATAGCTAAATATTTGTTTTGTAAATTGCAGAACTGTTTTTGATTTCCTAATATTAGTCTCTTGGGAAAGAGACTGCTGTTAATGACTCCTGGTTTGAAGAGTCTTCTATTATGAACAGTGAAAATCTGTCTTAGTTACAAGCACCAAAGACATGAAGAAAGGTTATAGACATTAAAAAATGGACTTCTTTTGGACTTCTAATTAATGCTTCTGTGGAAAAAAATAGACAAATAAAAAACATTTCATGGAACATACCTGAATGTTACTGATTGAATAAGCAGGTAATGAAAGAACAATGGGGTTTTCAGGTCTTCACATTTTCTTGGGAAACTATGAAGAGTTTGGGAGTGGGGTACAAAGAAAACCCATAGTAAATTGAAAACAATAGTAAGGTAGACTGCAATTCAATTGTATTGACATCAACTGTAAGCAATCTTAGTGATAACTTGTATATTGTAATTATTGGGTTCACAGTGTAATGATTAATGGGAGATGCAAGGCTGAAAAAACTTTAATAATTAAAATGTTTTAAAACAGATGGAGTTATTTGCTACATGTATGAGTGAAAATGAAATAATAGCTGATAAGTAATATTAAAGTAAAAAATCAAAGGAAAATTTTAAGCATGGGAACTTGAATTGCAATGTCAGAAAATAAGAAGTATTGACTTACTGTATTGATTCTATTAAAAATGTGTGTATGAAAGTTGGTACACTTGAGGTTCTCTGCTAACAAGAAAGTTTGAGAGAAAAGTGTTAATTACAAGAAAAACTATTTTTCTTAGAAATGTTTGCTGGAAATAGGAACTATTTATTTAGGCTATATTTATATAAAATGTTTGACTATAGTAGCTGAAGGGGGCAGGACCACCAAAATTTTGCAGGCAGTTCACTTTTACGGGAACTGTGTGCAAGACCTAGTCAGCTCTCTGATTTTACTTTTTCTCTCCAACTGCTCTCTTTAAGACTTGTTCAGGGATAAACCTAAGGAGGAATTTCCGATGTAGGGCATTTGCTAAGTAAACACTTAATGCACCTTTTCCAGGCAGATGAGTAAGCAGCATGTCCTGCTGATGTTCCTACCCAGTCATGGTCCTGAGGGTTTTCAGTTTTGCATAGCTTTCTATGTATTTGAAAGTGAAAAATTGGTTGTACCTTGTTTGGTCACCCATCTTCAACATGTATTTCTAAAAACTGGAAAATCACTGGTCTAGAGAAATGATGAGTGTAATTAAGGATTTATTATTATGACACTGTTCCCTCATGATTTTTAAAAAAATTCTGTTGAATGCTATCAATATGATGTTTCCATCTCTGGATATTTTCAAAATTTGAGTGGACAAGGCTCTTAGCAACACAACCTAACCCTGAAGTTAGCCCTGCTGAGAGTAGGAGGTTTGACTGGATGGCCTCCATGGTCCCTTTTTTTATAAATTTTTGTATTATTGTGAAGATTCAATTTCAACTGTTGAAATAACTCCTTTATAAAGGACAAGATAATTTAGTTGTATTCTGACATAAACTCTTGGCTTCAGGCATATATAACATTTTTTTCCATAAACAAATACTTTAAGAATTTTTCTCCTTGATTTTCTTGAATGAGAAGCGTCCTTTCTGCAGTGTTATATATTTTCCTTCACTGTGATGAAGAAAAGTGTTTCTAGAATAAGAATTTTTTTAAAGAAAATACTTTTACAGCAAAGTCAATATCCATGAATCTGCCTTTGTTAGTCATGAAATATTCCATTTGCTTTCCATGCATATCTTAATTTCCATTTTTTAATATATATATTAGAGGAGGCTTTTCTTATGCAAGGAGAGGATTCAATATTTGGTTTTTGTGATACATTTGGCAATACCACAAATTTCATACCAAGGGTCTGTTCCCAAAGAAGTTGTTTAGGAGTTAGTGTCTGAGAAAGGGTGGAAACAAAGACTTTGATGAGGATGCCATGCAGCTTGAGGCCCTTCCAGGATCAGATACCAGAGGAGGAGGAGCTGGCATGGTGACAGCTGTGAGACAGTTTCTTCAGCCTCATGAAAGAGCCTATAAACAGGTGTGTGTACTCATGTTTGAGAAAATGCAGTTTCTGATAATCCTGTTGATATGTGTCCTGATAGTTATACCCACTGGCTCACCTCAGCAGCTGATCACACACACGAGGTGCTGGCAGTGACAGTCCACTGTGTACCAGTTCATCAAAACACTGGTAGACTCAGAGTTTGAACAGAGCCCAGTCCCAGATCAAGACATTCCCAGTCCTTCAGAGCTTAGGCTGAGAATTATTGGCATAGTTTTAGAAACTGTGAGGCTTTTATAATAGATAGCACATTAACCAGGAAATGACTCTGGCAGTTCTTAAGCACCACTTTTACTGAAGTCAAATGTTGCCACTCATAAAAATAATAGCAAAGGCTGTTTAGGATTACACTTAAGAATTACATTTTAAAGGCTGTTACGGGAATTGAAAATAATTTATATAAAATATTGCAGCATTAAAGGAGAAGAAACAATTCAAAAGCTAAGTCTATGAAAGCTGTTTGAGCAATTTTTTGTTATCAAGATGAAGTTGGTATCACTGCCAGGTCAGGAAAAGTTACAAATTACTGTGTATATTGTCGTGTTACCCAGTGCCACCCAAGGGCTAACAGTACAACCCAAACATACACTGAGACAATGACAGATTGTAATTACTAATGTTTCATCCTGAATAAACCCACGCATTCTCTTCTTTCCTTGTAATGAGAGGGTAGTTCTGAATTTTCTTGGTGGGGACAATGTGTGCACCAAAAGTTCTCTATTTCTGCTAGCTTGCCTAAAGCAAACTCAGTGCTGTAAAATTTAAAAGAGAAAGCTATGAAAAAACACAGGAGAGGAGAGCAGCACAATATGAAGAGCTGGCAGCTACCCAATTGTCTATTGTATCTTGCTTTCATAGCACCTCAGTTTCAGTGGTTGCATCACAGTGAGTGAGATGAAGTCGTAAAGCATTAAAAAGTGATTTTATTTTTTTTTTCCATGATAATAGGGTACTGAAGGTAGGGTGTTGGTGTGATTTAGAGTAACAGCTTATCAAATGAAACGTAGCGTAGTGTTGCCAGCTCTTCATTCTTGCAGAGGGGACATGGATTAATGTTAGCTGCTGAAGTTTTCACACATTCTGGTACAAGACAGGAATGTTTCATTCCTAAAGGAGTTCAGAAAAATAAGAGGCACTAACACATTTGGGGCAAGATGAAGAGGAGCTGGCAAAAGCCAGAGTGTGGCACACAGGAAGTAAAGAGAAGGAAGCAAAGAGAAAGCATTCTTTAAGGACCAGGACAAAGGGTTTAGAAACAAAACCAAAACCAAAAACCCAAACAACCAAAACAAACAACAACAAAACAAAGACCAAAGCATCAATGGATTAAAAATAGCTATCCTATGGGTGATTTTCAAATATATGCAGCCCTACAGAGCTGCCAAGTACCAAAGAGAAGAAAGGCTTTCAACAGAAAGAAGGGAGGAGTATGGCCTCAACCTGCATGACCCACTTACTGCCATGTTGCAAGATTTTTCATTTGTCAGTATGAAACTGACACTTTTGGAAACTTTCATTTTCCATTATCATTCACTTTTCCATGGTCAAGCATTGTGATGAGTTGACAATGGACAGCTGCCAGGCACCCACCCAGCCACTGTTATTCCCAGTCCTCAAAACACGGGGAGAAAATAAGATAGAAAACCTCAAGTACAGACAGGGAGATGGATCACTTAGCAATTACCATCAAGAGCAAAACAGGCTCACCTTCAGGAAAATTAATTTATTGTCCGTTAGAGTTGGATGGAGAGAGATAAGACAAAGATGGAAACACTTCCTTTCTATCCCCTTCTTCCCAGGCTCAATTTCACTCCTTCTTTCCTGGCTCCTCTATGTCCTTCTTTCCGCACACTGACCAGTACAGAAGGATGGGGAGTAAGGATTGTAGTCAGTTCATAACACTTCATCTCTGCGCCTCCTTCCTCCCCATCTCCCTTGCTCCAGCATGGGTTTTTTCATAGGCTGTAGTCCTTTGGGATAAACCCACTCCTGCATGGCCTGTCCAGTGTGCAGTTCATTCAGATCACATCCAGCTGCTCTGGCACGGTGTCTGCCATGGCTGCAGTGTGGATATCTGCTCCAATGTCCATATGCTGTGGGGTGGAAACCTGCTTCCCCATGGTCTTCCCAATGGACTGCAGGGGAATCCTGCCTGCTTCTTGTCTCACCTTGGTGTCTGCAGGGCTGTTTCTCACACGTTTTCCCTGCCATTCTACTGTGCAGTGGGTTTTGCTCTTCCTTAGATGTATTCTCCCAGAGATGCTACCATTGTGGCTGTGGGGCTCAGCTGTGCCCTATGGTGGATTGGTTGGAGGCATCTGGAGCTTGATGTGTCCCGCACAGGAGAGCCCTGTCCTGTGCTCACAGTGATTCTTCTGCATCCCCCACTGTCCAGCACCTTGCCACATATACCCAGTGCAAGCCTCATGACACCTCTGCCACTTTCTTCAAAAAATGTAGGAGACAGAGAGGATATATATATTATCATTACATGCTGGGCCATGTCTGTTTGAAAAATATCAGTGTCTATAGTCTTCCCTATGGCCTAGATCTGAAAAATACAGCAGTATTGTTATTTTTTCCAAATGGGGACAAACATAATTGATGGAGTCATAGTGCTTATCTGCATGTGGTTGATAGGTTGAATCCCCTCTCTCACTGGGTAATACAACCTTACCTAGACAGTGAAAGATCACATTGCCAATTCAGGCATGCACTTTTCTTGGGCCATAGCTTGATGGAGCATTCCTTTGGTAGTCTTTCTGCAGGCAGAGATAGCTGTGAAATTTGTAAGTGCCAATGTTTCGAGCACTTTGTGAATAACTGGAGCCTGATTTGCTCTTCATTACCAATGTGCAGATGCAAGAGAAAGATATTACTGTGGCTACAGTTTCTGCAACAATTATCCTCCCAGCCTACAGGAACTAGTTGTAGCACATGTAATGCACAGGAGGAGCTCAAAATCTGAAATGCTATTTTCAGCCTTTTTAGTAACACTAGTGATAACTCTTGCCATGATTTAAAAAATCTATTAAATGATTGTTAGTGAAGTGCCATTTTAGGGGAAAAATTACTAATCTTGTAAATCTATGCTGGTTTTCACAGGCACTATTGTGATGGTTGCTTTGTAATTCAATTGCTTTCTGTCTTCTGGCCTTGATGAGTCAGAACCCATGCAAGGACTGGCATTGTTGTATGTATGAAACAAGAAATCCCCCACTTTAGGAAGATATAGATGTTTTTTTCATAATTGCTGTAATCTTTTTTGAAGCATAATTTATTAATGTAATCTCATAGCCAAACTACACATATGACAGCTGAAACTGCAAAACTGTTGCTGAGAATAATATATATCCCTGTAGGACAGTGAGAGGAAAGTGCTAACCATGTGTATGGAAATGTGCATGGCAACTTGATAGTATGGCCTGAGTGGCAACAGCTGATACAACAGGAATATGAATGAGTGAATGGAATACTCCAAACAAATTATTCTAAGGGGTTTTTGCCCAAAAATCTGATACTGCTAGGAAGAAAGTAACAATGATTGAGTTTGCTTTGGATGACCTTCATTATGATTAAATTATAACAAAGAAATTATCAAGATACTTTTGAGAAAATAAATCAACTTGGAAACTAAAAAAAGCTTGGAAAGTAAAACACAAAAACATCTTGAAAATTTGTAATTGTGGGGAGAGATCTTGGAGTTAGTGGAAGAGAACAGCAACTTAGTCAGATGCCATGAGATCCAGGTGCTGGGGTGACAGTCTGACACAGAGACCCACACCTTAGGTGTGTATATGAACTTGTGAAATGCTTCTTATCAGTGCGTCCTGGAAAACTAGAGAACCCATATTTCCTTCAGCAGCTATGGGTAAGAATGGAGAACTTGTCCAAAAGTTAGGTTACATGGTGTGGATGCAGGAAGAAATGTATCATTTGGACCAGAGCTCCAGAGGAGTGGTGAGGGTGGCAGGGAGGATAACCCACAGTGGCTATTAGGGGAAGACAGGTCTCCTTTTAAAAGCAGAAGTGACATTGGTACACAAAAAGTTTGCATTTCAAGGTTAAAAGGAGGAGCAGAAACAGGAGTAGAAAGAGGAGTGTGGGACAGATCAGCAGAGAGAACATTCTGGTACACAGCAGAAAAAATGGAAAGGGTGAAAAAACTGGGCAAATATAATACAGCAGTTGACAGCTTGTGCAACGATGGAACTCATCATTCCAGAGAAGGAGGAAAAGCCATGCAGCACTTCAGATGATTGCCAGCCAGAAGAGAATTGCATAATTAGAAAATTACAGTTAAGGGAAGCTTTCATGAACACATATTGGCAACACCCCAATTCCTCCCCCCCAGAAAAACAAAAAAAACCTCCCAAAATCACCATTTTAAACATAAGAAATCTTAATGAAGAAGAGTTGGTGCTACCGAAAGAAGCTGCTTCCAGTTCAAATGAGCAGTATTGCAAAATATGTGAGAGAAGAGAGCAGGGGAGGTGAGAAGCTTTCTTTGAGTGGTGACTGGCTGTTTTCAGAAAGCTTGGATAGTGAGCAGTGAGGTGAAGGAAAACCACTGCTCTGCTTTTAGAAAGCTGGAAGCTGTTTGCAGGAGGAGATCGTACATGTAGCTGCTGAGATAAAGTGTTTTTATCTGCCTCTTCCTTTTTACCTCTTTTCTTCCAGCAGTACAAATTTTAGCAGAAGGGAAAAAAAATTAATGGAACAGGAGTAAAACATAATTCTTACTGAAACTAATCCCAGCTGCTTGAATAACCAAATGTCTGCTAAAGGTGATTTTCTCAGCCCCTTTATTTCAGGAAAAATATGTGACAGCACTCTGAGTATTCTCACTTATACTTGGCTCTTCATATCAATGATGTGTGCATTTATGTCTTCTTAGAGGAGAAAACTACCCTGACCAGAATATTCTTGTTCCTTTGTTGCCCAAAGATAAAGTGTAAATATAGGAAATGTCTCCCTGCAACAGCAAGTCACTGTGTAAATAATTCTCCTGTCCTAGCAGGGAGGGTGAAGGAGGGCAATTCCCTTCTCTAGAACAGGAACATCCTAGTACAGTGCTCATATTCAAAATAACATAAACTCTTAGCATTAGCACATGAATGGCTGAGGTAAACTGGAGTCTACTGCTAAAGATTGAATGTGAGATGCTTTTTCAGTACAGATGCTCCAAAATCCTTTGTAATCTCATTTGGATGTACAGGGTTATGGCTGCTAGAAAAGAACTATATCATTTAGTGATATATAAATTTACCTACTTGGTAGGACAGGTGTAGCAGGTGGGTAGCAATACCTGCCTCTATGAGCAGACCCCCCTCCCTCCCTCTAATATGCACATGTACATGGGAATCAGAGCTTCAGCCCCACTATCCCAGTGCAGACCAGCCAGGTACCAGTGAGAGAGCAAGGGACTTGGTACTGACTAGTTCTGTGCTGCAGCCACAGTGGACAGCTCAGCTCCTGCACATGGTGGTTCCTGTCCTTGAACATTTGCTTCTATAGATGTTAGATATCTGTGTACTATGACTTCCTTTCAGGCAGATATTGCCGGAATTATTTATTGCAAAGCCAATCTTGTAGCCTCAGATCAACTCTTGAACTTCCTCCATGTCCTGGTTTAGGGCAAATTTGAGAGAAAACATCCAAAGAGGTTCCTCTAGAAAACAAATTCAAGCGGCCTCTTCTTTAACTGGTTCAGAAAAAAGATTTTCTCAGAGAGAAGTGGAAAAAAAATGTTTATTTAACAGGCAAAGCACTCCCCAGTACAACAAATGAACAATGCTAAAAAACAAAACCTCTCTGTGCCCCGCAGAGATGCCAAATTCACAAAGTCTCTCCCGTGCTGTAGCTCGGCTCAGTTGCTGTCGGTCCCTCAGGGCTGGGAAAGGCCGGGCCCAGGCCAGGCCCGATGGGACACAGGTGGGAGCTCCTGGTTCTCTTCTGGGCCCCTAGTCCAGAGCAGGTTCAAACAATTCCAAGAAAAAGAAAAAAAACAAAAAAAACACCAGTCTGGAGAGCTTCTCTGACTCAGCCAGCCAAAAACTAACAAAAAGCAAAGGAGAGCTCTCTCCTGCTGTCTGCACTGCAGACGACACAGGCCTTGTGTGAAGGAAGGCTGAAAACTCTTATCTTTATGTTTTGAAAAAACTGCCTCAGGCATTCTATGGCTTCTCCTTCACTCTCCAATCGTTTTAAAGGTGCAGAACATAATACCCAACATAAAGAGAAGAGACAACTGGGGATACGAGCATGATAAAGTCACCCTCGGACACTCCATCACTGAGGCCAGCCGGGTAGAGGTTGGTACCAATTGTGGTTTATATAACTTGTCATGTTCTACCCTGGTGTGTTTCAAAAAAATGGGCCTATCTATTATCTTGGTTGAATCAGGTAAACCCTATCACCTTATGCTGCAAGCAACCAACAGCAGTCCTTTGCAAGATAATCTGTGTTTCTGCTGGGTAGTATGACACCTGGAAAAGGTTTAAACCAATTCTCTCCAAAGTCTCTGGGTTGTTCCTCTGGAACCTTTTGCCTCTTTGGCCTGTAGGTTGTTTAAAATTTCTGATGGTCAGATAAGAAAATCAATGTAGAATTGAGCCATGAGATTGATGGAGAATCCTACAAATCAGTGTCTTGGATGTTAAGTTATGTAAGCCCACATCTGCAGAGATGTCTCCATGAAAAGCTTAGGAAACAGTGGCTTCCTTTCAATGATCTTTGTCACCATCTTAAGCTTTCTCAACATGAGAGGGAGGTATATGATCTCTAGGTTATTTCCAATATTGTATTCTAGGAGTCATTGCTGGTAGAATGCAAGCTGGTGCCCTACCCCCAGAAGCACAGTATCCTGTGTCCTCACTACAGAAGGGGCACTGCATGCGGGCACCACTGCGCAGCTTCATTCCAGCAGGAGGAGCAGCTTTTCTGATGTGAGCCCGTTGTCAGAGGCTGGATTAGATCAACATCTGGAGACATCTTGGAGGGCCGATCCGTGTCTGGCAGGAGGGGCAGGCTGGGCTTTGTGCGGGTGAGGCAATGCCCTGTCCCACCCCCCAGGCCGCCAGCGGGCAGAGCTGTTCACCAATCACACGCTGGGATGATGCAGACTCAGCTTCTCATTGGCAGAGCTTTCCATCACTCACAGCTGGCGGTTCCATTCCAGCCTCTGATTGGCCGAGCAAACAGAAGTCCCGCCTGAGGGGTGGGCCCATGGAGCCCCAAGGGTTTAAAAGGGGCTGATGTGAGGTGGCCATTTGTCTGAACTCTGCCTTCTCCTGGGTTCCACATGGGAACCCAGGAGTTGGTGGCTGCGAGGTACCTTTTTCTCTACCTTTTCTGTCTTTCTTCCTTTTCTCCTCATTCTCTTTACATGGAATGTCTTTGGGTAACTTAACGTGTCATGTGTTTAAAAATTTCTAGGTTGAGTAGACTGAGTTTATGCTAACTTAATATTAAATAAAGTACTGCTATAATAAGTGTTTTATATTGAATTCAGTGTTGTGTCTACTCCTCTGCCAAAATTCATTAATTTTCTATATTTTTACTAGTAAATTATTGTGTATTTATGACCCCTTGAGAATATCTGGTCAGGATTTCTCCTTGCATCAAATTAGAGTAAAGGAACCTTTGGTTTAACTCCTGGTTTTACATTCTGGAGTGTAACATGCATATTGCCTGCTATTGCAATGCATATGACTCCAGCTGTGGTCATATGTAGAAGTCACATCTAAAAAGAGTCTATGTTGATCACTAATCTGCTGACATAGACGCTGTTGGAGTGCTTCAGATGGCACTTAAGTCCTTTTTTCAACTGCAGAGTCATGCCCCATGAAATTTCTTCTGGTTCCCAAGAGACTTGTCTCTGTTGTGTCCTTGGATGTTGTCTTGGCAGGCAGGATGGATGTCTTTGGCTTTTTAGCATTATCAACCACAGGAATTCTTTCTTGTTTCTCAGAAGGGTGGAGGAAAGTGGTGAGGTGAGGTGAAGAAGGATTGGGGGATTATCTGGCATTTCCAAACCTGCAGGGGATGGCTACAAAGAGTGCTCACAGAACACTATACTTGACTACCTAGGCAGACAAAAGTCTTTGAAATCTAGGCTTGAGGTTTCTATCTTCAGATGCAGCTTGAAAAATGTGGCTAACTGTTTTTGGGCTGCCTGCTTCAACTGACCAGAAGGTAAAAGAAGGCTGAGCATACTTTTGCAAAAGGGAGAATAAGCTGTCGGAAGCACATACATAATTCTGAAGGATGCTGAAAGGCACTTTGGCCACATGATCTGTCCAAGAGGGCTCTATGGTATAATGACATTAAGTGCAACAGCACTACGTGGGGGGATAAGTGGTGATAGGACAAGTTGCTTCTGAAGTGTTACAAACTGTTCTTTGACCCTCGAGTTGTTTTTAATCCCTGCAGTAAAAAAGCCTCGCTTTTCCCTGTTGCTGCAATTTTATAAAATCATAGATAAGTGTTTTCCTGTTTCTTTCATGGCCATTTTGTGTGTAATCTGCCCCAACAGAAAAAGCTAGATGTGCACTAGTTCTGTGCTGCTCTGTTAATGTGACTCATGTGGTATTTCAAACTAAAAATGTGATGCTATTTCATCTTTCACCGGAGTAAGAACCTGCAACTAAGCAATATATAGCACAGCTGCTGAACTGCAGAGTTATTGGTGATAACTTGAAAGTATAGAATCTCTGAGTATTTTATTTCACAAATTCCTTTTACAGTGCATCAGCTCCTGTGCACCATTCAAAAAACTGAATAGGATGTAACCATTGCTCCTGATACGGACAACTGACATGAACTCTCCTCAATAGTCCACAAGTTTTAAAGACCTGCTTTTCAAAGAACTGCAGTATATATGTATTACATAAAAAATGTAAAAATTTTGAAACCTACTGCTTTCAGTGATCCAAGCTGATGATGTTAGCGTTGAGATGTCAGTGCTATAATATCAATATGGTTGATGATTAAAATATTTTTAAAAAACAATTTTTTTTTTTTTCTAGAAGATGTAGTTATGGTCGTCTCTTTTTCATATACAATGATCTGTGTGAGTTTTTATACACCTTGTCATGAAGTACGCTTTCTATCCATTTTTGAATTGAACAATAGTGGAACTTGACTACATGTTATAAACCAAAGTTTTATTGAGGCAGTGGGAAAGATGAGCAGTGGTGTAGCTACCTGGAAACTCACCCAGTCCCCAACAGCAAACACAACATCCTTCTAGGGACAGGACTTCCAGGGACACTTTGGTTGGAGTCATCTGGCCACAACTGCCAATCATGCAAAGGATTTTTGCATGTGAGTAGGAATCATGTCGCCCCTTGGCTCCACTAGCGGCCCTGTGATGTGTGAGAATCTTACCTTGAATAATAAATAATGAATAATGTGTGTGGTATCCTGCCTGTGCTGCCCATGTCAGCCATGGCAGGGCGTTGACCATCTGTCAGTGTGTCTGATACTGGTTGGGCCAGGGTGTCACCAGTCTGGCTGGGCTGACCATACTGGGCAGAGGCTGAGTGAGACTTTCAGTCTCAGGAGTGAGACTCTTTATTTTTTAAAAGAGTATAAGTAAAATCTCTCAATTCTTTGTCAATGCTTAAGCCAGCAGTTTGTGAGAAACAGTGTATAATAGAGTTGGAATAGGGGTACAACCAGGTAAACTGTTCATTAGTAATGGAGAGAGTATTTTGGGTTGTTTTTCCATACTTGTAAATGCTTTTCTTATTTTCTCTTTACCCTTCAACTACTGCACTTCTTTTATTCTACTGCTACCCAGGCAAGACCTTGATGAATTCTAGCACGTGCAGCTAACTTCTAGGGACTAAAAGTGGAGCTTAGATAATTCTTGTAAATTTTCCATCGGGAAGAATGTATTGATGTTTTTTTTCAGACTAATTGAAGGCAAGAGGTTTTATAAGACTGTTAGAACAATGGGCTAAGTGAAGGATTCTTACCATAGGAAAGAACAAGCAAGTGTATCACAAAAGACTGTTAAAGAACCAGATTGTTTAAAAAACCTATTACAACCAACTTGCTTTTGATTGCAATTCTGATAGTGTTTGAAATGCAGATGTGCTCTGATACTAAATTAATAACTTTTCAAAGAAGCAGTAAGACAGCATGCAATTTTTTTTTTTTTTTTTAAATCAAGAAATAATTTCAGAGAATCTAATACAGCCCATGCAACTGCAATGACTAATCCTAGTTCTTGTGTTCCTAATGGGAACAAAATAACTTTTATTTTGCCCTCTGGGATTTTATCTTCACATGAACACTTCAGGTTGATGAGCTGGACAACAAATAAATTGTATAGCAGGTATGCTCTTCTGAACTGCCTTCATTTATTGAGCACTGGAAGTCTTAAGGTCTGTAGTCTGAGCTGAGTGACTAACCTTCATCTTTTCATGTACTATTCATGCAAATAGAACTCTTCCTCTCCAAAAGATACTTCACCTCACTTGCTTTTCTAAATCTACCTTTGGATGAAATAGAGAGAGATTTTATAAAAGAAGCTTGAATCCCCAGAAAAACTTTTACTGATGATCTATGGCAGATGTTTGGCACAAAAGCACTTTTAATATTCCATGTGGGAGGCCTGAACCAGGTTAGGTTGGAGTAGCTGTGTACTCTCCCTGAATCCACTGCATGATAGCTTCTCTAACTCCAAGTTAAGAAGTTAATTCACTGTCAAACTCTAGTTAAACTGACATTTAGGATTAGAGAAAGGAATTTAAAGTAAGCAATTTATCATTACCCTTGCAAAACACTTGTAAAATAAAGATATGCACATTTTTAGAAAATGCAAAAACTTGAAAAATAACAACCTAGTCATGATTTATAAAATCACATTTATTTGTTCTAAAATTGAAAGGGGAAAAAAAACAAAAACTTTATGTATTCATTCCACCCTCACCAGAATGAAAATAATTGGGTGTTAATTTTAATGTGAGAAATGTTTTCATTTCTGCTTCAGAAAGTATTATTAAAACTTGGTGGGAGCTAATGGCAAGCACAGGCAGCAAGTATTAGTAATGCTGGAGACCTAGCATAATCAAGTTGTAATAACTGCTTCCAAAGGGATGTTTTTGTCTTCTCTGCAGGGTTCAATTTTCTATCATAGACAGGAGGAGAACATCTGAGCAATAGGAAAGATCAGCCTCCTAGGCATGACAGTTGTGTCTGTTCCTGCTTTCAAGTTATGCTCCTTCCTCTTTTTCTGGTGACACATGTCAGATGAATTAATGATGAGTACTAGGCCTCCAGTAATAAGGAAACTTTTTTTTTTTTTCTTAAGATCTCCTTTTCCTTTAATGCAGATATGTGTGCTTAGTGTGACCCTGGCATGATTATCTACACTCAACTCCATGCCAGGGTCACATTGCAGATAAAAATTTTACATAGATTCAGTAATCTGGGCCAGTAGCCTGAAAACCCTAATTGGTAAAAAAATACCCCAACTTTTCAAGGGCAAGATCTTCTTTTGTAGAAGACTGACTACAAAAGCAGTCAGACATTTGTAACTTTATATTTCCCTGAGGGTTTGGACCACCTATAGAGAAATCTGTCACTTTGCAAGCCTGTAAGAGCAGGAACAAGAAATTGCTCTTCTCAGGCTGGATCCAGGAGACTTATCTCTTAGAAGGATGAATATTCTTGATGCTTCCTCAGCTTTATGTTCATATTTGCATGAGCACTTGCTACATCCTGCACAAGAGAAAGATACCAGTTTTTCAATCGGGGTCAGATATGAATTATAGGATACTCCCTGAGATCATATATGAGAAAGTTATGAAAGAATATAGATGAAAGACCATCCTGGATTTTACTTAGGTACATACTTTCAGATTATGAACCTATATAACTATAACTGGAGAATACTCAGTTGTAGTGGTATGTGGAAAAATATGCATGATCCCTCATCTTCTGTGTGGATTACCTGTACTGCTGTTTTTTCCAGTTTCAGAGCCTTTGCTAATTGCTTTAATTCTCAGAAAAAAGAGTAAGAAAATGGAGAATGACATAACAAGATACAAAGAACTCCAATTAGTGGCACAAACTACTGAGTGATTTGGTCACTTAACTATTTTGGCTTATAAGAGAAGTTGATTTGTCTAATGCTTTAAGGGTTCTCCCCTGTCCTCTTGTTTTGTTTGTTTTTTTTTCTCCCCAGGAAATTACTCTTTCAGAATGTCCATAATGACCCTTTCCAGAGGCAAGAGTGGTATGTTAGTCTCTTTCTAAGAATAATTTTTGTAGAGGGAAAGAAGTCCCTTAAAAGGACAGGAAGAAAGAATATTGCTGTGGCAGGGTAGTATCTTAGATTAATTCTGAGTTAACAGTGTTCAGGACTCACCTGTTGGCTATTTCCATCTGCTATTGCACCTGATACGTTGGGAGGTCGACTCAGACTTTCTAAACCCTTTTCTTGACTCAAAGAAGCAGAAAATCCCTGCTAAAGCCAGCCTGGTAACAGTACTGTCAGTTTCTCTCAGGTGTGAGGCCTCTTTAGGTGTACCAAGGTAGTTTGGGTAAACTGAGGGTATGAAGAAAAGCTGTAAACCTGGTATGACATTCTCCTTTCCACAGCAGACTGAAAAACTCCTAAGAATGGAAGCTCCTTGCTGGTGACAAGGAGATGTTACACAAGGAGTAGCAGGGGAGTTAATGTGAATGTAGGGCACAGGCACTCGATTGGTTAGACAAATCTTCATAAATGAAGGAGATTTAAAAGAAATAAAAATATAATGTTTCAGTCTTTGGCCAAGTTTCTTTATTGTCTTTTACTTGCGCATTTCTAAGTAGTATCTAAGCATGTCACTGCAATACAGGAAATAAACTCTTCAAACAATTTTCTCGGTTTGAAAGTCAACATAACTTTATTACCAGTGCTGGATGCATGGGAAATTCTCCTCAAGGCATGCATGCCCACTAACTCAACAGGCCAGGTTATATTCATCATATTTCCTGAATATATACATGTATGCTAATTATTTTGGTGGATTTATTGGATGTGGTTCTGAATCTTCTGATGAATATTACCTCCTGGAGAGTATGTCAAATATGTGATCAGGGCATGATGTATTTGTCTTACTATTCTTTGTTCTGACATAAAATCCTTGTTCTTAAAACTAAGATATCTGTTGATACATATTAATCACTAATATAAATAGATAAGGAAGTATTAGCTGGCACAAGAATTATTAGTCTTATTAGTCAAAGATTCAGGGAATTAACACAAGGCCATTAATCTCTGGTATTTGTACTAATCACTGCATGGTACAAAACTAAGCATTAACCACGAATGCTGGGATCATGCTCTATTGTGCTAAAGTTAAAAGAATTCTCCAATGTCTTCACCCAGTGCTGCGTTACACTTCTTAAAGAAATATGACTTGTTTGGTAGCAGGTGTAGATCTGCCAAGTGAAATTTCTTCATTCTCTATTTTTCACTTTGTGGCTTGAAACACACCTGAGGCTGTTGCCTTACTCATCAGATCTAACTGAAACTTAAGAAGCTTTATTTCCAACAGATTTGGTGGTTCAGTGCTGCATGTTGGAAGACTTTTTTTTTTAGTAATAAAAAGGGGATTTTTAACTTCAAACAAGATGCAAATCGCTGAAAATATCACATATTTCAACTTATCAGGGAGTTCTGAACGATCTGATACCTGAACCATAATTGTTCTAGAAAAAATAAAATCTATCAGTGTCAATGATCAAATTTGAAGAAAGGGAGGGAGTCACATTCTGTGGTAATGTGGTTTCTTTAAGCTGTCATGCTTGAGCAGATGCTGACAAGCAGGATTGTGTGGTGGGAAAGCACTGTGGCTTGGACTAAACTTCCCCTATTCCAGAAGTTATACCACTTTGCTCAGCAGCCTCACAGAATTTTATTCTTTCTTCATTTTTTTCCCCCCTCTAATAAACCATGTAGCAACTCTCATCACTCTCATCGGTATTAATTGTTCATGCTTTTGTAACTTTCTAGTTGGCAAATGCTTCATTATCGCCTCAGCAGCATTGTGAATCAGCAGGGTACCAGCCATTAGTGCACAGTGTAAAGCAGTAACTGCTGTTATAGTGAAATCTCACAGAAACCACAGAAACACCATGGCTGCTCTGCTGTAAGTCGAAGTCTCTGATCAGCGATATCCAGTGTTTTATTAGAAATTTATATTTTCATTTCAGTTCCATCGAGACATTTAGAAATATATTCGATTGTACCAGGGACAGAAGGACTTGAGTTCTGTATCTTTTCTGGGATTGCAATGAATATGTTTTTACAAGTGCTGATTTCTTTATGCTGTCTTTTTCCTTCATACACATTGCTCTCCTTTGTTTTTGCTTTTATTATAATCATATTTTACTTTTAATTTAGAATTAATATTTTAATTTGCTGTTTATATCAGCTAGTCTTGTACTGTCTCAGACAAGTTATGGTTACATAATTTGGTTGTAGACATCTGTGTGCTGCTGTTTCGGTAGGCATCATTCTTATGCTTTTTTTTAGCATATACATGATGTGGCCATACTTTCCTACCAGACTCTTGAGAGGTCCTAGAATCATA
This sequence comes from Thryothorus ludovicianus, assembly GCA_013397245.1. Taxonomy (NCBI): domain Eukaryota; kingdom Metazoa; phylum Chordata; class Aves; order Passeriformes; family Certhiidae; genus Thryothorus; species Thryothorus ludovicianus. The sequence continues at coordinate 578,115 of VZTB01017530.1, read as the reverse complement.
AAATATGCTGCATTGGAGGGGACCCAGAAGGATCATTGAGTCCAACTCCTGGCTCTGTGCAGGTTACCTCAATGTGCCTGAGGGCATTTTTCAAATGCTTCTGGAGCTCTGTCAGGCTTGGTGCTGTGACAACTCCCCTGGGGTGCCTGTTCCAGTGCCCAGCCACCTCTGGGTGAAGAATCTTTTTTCTAATATCCAACCTAAACCTCCCTGACACAAGTAAGGCCATTCCCTTGGGTCCCGTCACTAATCATGACAGTGAAGAGATTTGTGCCTGTCCTTTTGCTTGCACTTGTGAGGAAATTGTAATTGCAGTGAGGTCTCCCCTTAATCTCTTCCAGGCTGAACAGACCAAGTGACCTCATCTGCTCCTTATGCATCTTTCCCTAAAGGCCCTTCACCATCCTCATGGCTTCCTGTTAACATTCTAATAGCTTAGGGTCTTTTTTATATTGCAGTGCCCAAAACAGCACAAAATATTTAAGGTGAGGCTGTCCCAGTGCAGAGCACAATCCCCTCCTTTGCCCAGCTGGTGATGCTGTGCCTGATGGGCTTTAGGATTTGATTGATCCTTCTGGCTGCCAGGGCACACTGTCATTTTCCCATCAAACATAGAATTCTGTTCTGTTATTTGGCAAGGAGGGCATATAGCAAACTCTCCATTCCACTGGGACTCTTGTAACTGGTTCTGGTGGTGCCCCATGGTGGAATATCTGAAAAAAAAATCCTTAAGCAGAGAAAACCAAGAATCCTATGTGTGATCTATGTCTGCATACTCACAGCAACATTTGCAATTGTCCATGAATAGTGTCGTTTTTTACAGTTTTTATCACAGTGACCTCAGCCTACTCTTTACCTAAATATCCTTGCCTTTTTTTAAAATTTCTGCTGCAATGTGCACAAAGTAAATAATATTGCTGGGATACTGAAAAAAAAATACCTAGTCACCTCTAGGTTAGATATCCTGAGTTGTCACTCTGAACTTAATGCAGAAAATTAAAAACTCACTTTGAAGCACCTCTTTATGCCTCTAGAAATAGTGTTAGCTCTTTTAATTGGGTAGCTCATCCTTATAAGGCTGCTATGCCAATGTATCCCTCTCTAACATCTGTGATTCTTTGAACAGAGTGGATAAGTGGTGCCATGCTTGTACAGGCTGTAAAAGCAGGTTTTAAAAGTGCAGCGTGTCCAACAATCACCTTTAGTTCCCATGGTGGGTTTCCCCTTTGGGAAGGCTGCCTAGCAGAGAGAGTACAGGAGCTGGCTGTGATTCCTTTGCCCCCAGTTTTGGATTGCTAGTGAAAACCTCTTGCCTATGGAGTGGCCATCTGTGGCTCTTTGGAGTGGCTGAATGTTGGCAGAGGTTTATCTCCCTGTCTTGTGATGGCAGGGTGGCCCAGAATAGGCTTTCCTTGCATTTGTAGAGGGGTGGGCTGTGTTGCTCCAAGGGCAAGTGCAGAGTCCTTGGTAGGTGTGCTCTTGTGTGCTTGTGGGAGTCTGAGGGGAGCAAGCAAGGTGATGCTTGTGCATTTTGTGCTCTGCAAATGCAGATATCAGTATAGAAATCTATATGCTAGATTTCTAATATGCTCCTAATGCTCCTGCACCTGTGTGCATCTGGGAAGCAAGTAAATTTCTCAAATATAGTAATAAAGGCAGTCGGTATCACTGCCAGGCATCTTCCCCTGAGGTAGCAAGACATCTCTGATTGTGGTTAAAGTTCTGGGTTTTCAGAGTTGGCTTGCAGATAAATGAGTCAATAGGCCTCAAATTGACTTATATTTAGGTAGGTTTCGAAGGTTTTCTTGCTATTCTTGGTGGCAGATAGAGTCTTCTGAGAGTGTATTTTCTCCTTATGCCTGCTACTGTCCTGTGTCTGTGCAGTGCAGAGATAGGGGATGCTGGATGAATGTTTTGTAGGGTCTTTCAGAGGCCTCGCTGCCTGCACTGCTCACTGATTGCTGTCAGTAACCTTCCCTACCATTCCTCTTTGTTGTGTGTATTCCATTTGCAGTTCTATACAGCGGAGAGCTGTTTCCTCTGCACTCAATGTAGTTTGACCTTTGTGGCAGAGGGCTGGAGCAATCAACTTACAATAAAGGACATAATTGTATACTCTGAATTGGCCAGATACACAACAGGTTCAGCCTTACTGAACTGCCTTTTACATCTTTTTTCCTTATCACCTACAGCAATCACTGTTATTTCATCACTGATTATGCATTCTGATAATGTGCTCTCTCACCAGAACTGAGGAGCAGTACAGTTTCCACTGTGTGGTGACAGAGGTCACTTGGCATCTTGATAATGGAGTTGAGATGCTTCTACTTGCCTGGCAGCATATACTACAGCATGACCTTTAAAAATCAAATGGGTTGTTTTTTTCTAGGCTTTGTTTTGTAAAAATCACCTCTAACTGGTCTGTAGAATATTTCTAACTGGATGCTTGAGGACACTAAAAATTGAGATAGCATTGAGAAGGTGCAAAGCAAATAGAGACCACAGGAGCGTCCCTTCTACGAGGAAAGGCTGAGGGAGCTGGGCCTGTTCAGTCTTGAGAAGAGACACCAGAGAGGGACCCTCATCAGTGTAACTGAAGAGAGGATGCCAAGAGAATGGAGCCTGGCTCTTCTTGGTGGTGCCAAGTAATGGGGCCAGATCAAAAGGCATAAAGTGGTGATCAGGAAGCTCCAGTTGAAGGAAGAACTTTACTGTGTGGATGACCCAGCAGTGGAACAGATTGCACAGAGAGGTTGTGGAGTCTCCTTCACTTGGAGATATTCAAGATCCATCTGGACAATCCTGTGCAGTGTGCTGTAGGATGCTCTAGGTTGGCCCAGATGACCCACTGTGATCCCTTCCAACCTGACCCATCCTGTGATTCTGTCCTGTGGTGGTGCATCCCCTCCTCCTGACCTCTTCATGCTGCTCGGAAATGCTCGTTAGGTCTCAATGTTGGTGAGCAGGACCTGGGCTCAGGTCCCCTTGAGCTGATCAGAAACACTTTCTGCTCCCCCAAACCTATGCTGTCTCATGAGCTTCTGTTTCTCGAACAAACAGCCTTAGAAACTATTTTTTCTTGCCTGAATAACAATCCAGATGGAACAATAGTGTTTTTATTAAACTTTATTTGAAAGTTACCAACCTGAATTGCAGCCAGGATGGAAAATTGCTATGATCAAAGTCATCTCTCTTTTCATCCTATAAACATCAATCATAAGTGACATCCTTTGACCTCTCATAGTCTGCAATGGGCTGTGACCAGAAAACTCGCTCTGGGTGAGGCCTCTCAGAGCCAGCAAAGTTTCAAGTTTGCTATACTTGGAGGATTGCCACCAAAGACCACTAGCAGAGCCTGGACCAATAGCTGCATTCCTCGATGGGGAAGATGTAAAGGCATCTGGCATGAGTACTTCATTGAATGAAAGGGGAATTTTTCATAGGTATACCTTGTATGCACTCATTTGGGTCTGTGTGCATGCAAGTGTTACTATCCTATAGCAAATGTCCTATGAATGTTGCTTGTTTAGATTCTGAAGTACTTTGGATTCATTGGTAGATTTTGCCTATAGGTGACTTACTGTTATGTCTGTAGTAAATTCTGTTGAGTCTTTTGTTAACTGTTTAAATTAGGCTGTAAGTGCTGTTAAGTTTAAGTGTTAAACCTTTAGGCCTAAACTGGGAAATCTAGGGCTCAGTTTTTGTAAGGTTTTCCATTCTGAACCTTGTGACATGGTGAGAGGTTCTCCCTTATCCTTTTTATCCTTACATTTTTCTCTCCTTACCCTGTTATATCCCCAGTCTCCACACAGATGTTTTTTGGTAGATTTTAGGTTTAGATTGATTGATTTTAGATTTTAGTTGAATTTTTCTGTGTGCTTTAACCATCTTGTAAGTAGTCGTGCAAACCTTGCCAAGGAACCTTTTCATGCTTTCACTTAAATAGCAAACCTGCTTTTTCCAATGCGTTTGCTGGTGATTGAGCCATCTAAAGCACTCATTCACAACATGTGCTTCAGTAAGTGGAGATGGGATGCAGATGAATGGCCCATTAAATACAGTGCTGCCATTGTTAGTAACACACTGCAGGCTTTTTACTTACTTTGGAAAGCTTCTGGACTATGAGTTGCCAGGTTTAGTTTGTCTGGATTCTTCTGCCCTACACAGAGTTTTATTTCAGCTTGTTTGGCTAAACCAGAATAGTTTAACAAGCAGGTAACTATTATGTAACTTGTTTAACATCAGCTGATGGTATGTACTTATGTAGTTGTATAGTAATTTTGATGTTCTTTTGCAAATTTCAGCTAGCAATACCAAGGAGTTCTTCTGTGTACAGTAAACATTCTATGACCATAGAATAATAGTGTAGTGAATTGGAATACAAGTAAAAGATGGTGGCAGAGGCCTTGGTGGTACAAGAACAGGAAAATACCAGAGGCTATAAACGAATCCCCAGTTATAGCTCATTAAAGTAATGCAGTCTTGGGAGTTCAGTAAAACTTTAAGGATAACAGAATAAAACCCAAATACTCAGCACATATAGAATACAAAGTGTATAGTATATTTAGGAAAGATCTTGAATTATGGACCATGAAAAATTAGCAAAGTGTAGCACAAATGACCATAAAAAAATAACAGTCAAACTCTCACCACACTTTTAAGTGAGGCGAAAAGAAACCCCACCATCAATATCAATATTCTCTTCTGCTGGTTCTCCTCTTCTTCCTGAGGAGGGTTGGAGCAGTAATTAGTGTAACAGCAGAGATAGAAGTGTATATGCATGTATGTGTCTAGCAATTTTAACTGTAGAATTTTGAGAATTTACCAATGGAATTTTCTTTTGTGTTCTTCCTTGCTTTTTCTGTAATAGTTATATCTGAAATAATAGTAACTATTTGGTTAGAATGATAATTTTATAATTATAAGCAAATAAATTACTGGTTGCACCTAAAAGAGTTGTTTCTGTGGTGCAAATAAATTGCACATGGTGTAGTGTAACATTGCACAGGTTAAGATCCCTTCTAACTATATCCAGAAAAGTGTTTCATATTATTGCTTCTGAGTATTGCTGAGGTTAGAGATGAGACAATGATTTATGCAGATGGAGTAGCAAGGACAGACTGGGTAGGGGTGTAAGTAAGATGTCACATGAGTGGTCTGGAGTTATGGGTAAGAAGAGTAAGTGTTTTAAAGTAAGCACTCAAGCAAGAGAAACATTACTGCTTAGTTTAAATGTGACATAAACATTAAAGCAAGAATTGAAACTCCGTCTAGTGTCATATATTCTATGTTATTTATGAGCTCTTTTAATACTATCAATATCTATTATCTAACTCCAGTTAGTATTAACTGTTGCTAGATGGAGGTGGACAACTTGCCCATTTTATGGATGAGAAAGTGAAAATGTATAATGATATTTCTAGTTCATAACTGAAAAAAATAGTAGTCTGATTTATTTAGACTGTAATGATAACACATCCTACTCCAATAATAACTCAGAAATATGTAAAAGAACCTATGCTAAGATGAAATATTTTACAATTATCTATCCAAGGTATTTCACATACAGGAGTTTTAAAACAGGAGATTGAATGGTTCTTCCCATAAATCTGGAAGCTGTTGGGAAATCCAAGAGATCTAAAAGAAAAGTGGAGTGCCAGTATTTTTTAAGAGGTTGAACAAGAGGACCCAGGATTTTGGTCACTTGTATTGATCAGGGGCAAATGAGGTCCTAAGTGATACATGATGTTAAAAGTACTTCATTAAGTTAATGCTAAACAGTGTGAAGTTGACAAACTGTCAGCTTGAAGCTAAAAAGATAGATATGAAAGAAATCAGACTCTTAATATATTTTTGTAAAAGATTTAATTTTACACAATCTTAATTCATGTAGTAGTAGAAACCTGATCCCAGTAGGCTGATTAGCACTCCTGAAGTAAATGTATGCAATCTCAGTACATTAGGAACAATTCAAGCAACTTGGGCAGCACCTGGAGCTCCAGAGGCCTTCTGACAGAAAAGTAGGCCAGCCAGGAGGAAAGGAAGTGATATGAAAAAGATGTATAACCTTAGATGAAAAAATGCTGTCTCTCTTAATAAACAGCAGTATAAGCCATGGGCACTGGATTGTAATCATCCAGACTATGATGCTGATATTAGGGAGTTCTTAGAGACTGCAGTATAGATGCACACAGCTCCCAGGAATGAAAATGCATCATATTGATGGCAATTAAAAAAAAAAAACAAAAAAACACATAATGAATATACCTTTTTGTGCCCATAACATACAAAGATTAATGTAGAATTTTGTATTGCCAAGGTCTCAAAAGAGGCCTCGTCATTAAGGAGCTACTCAGATTCCTGCTGCTGAGTGGTTGCAGGACTGGAGGTTTTTGTCTAGCTCTGCTGTTCCCACCTCTTTCCCAGCCACTGCTACCATGACACAGAAAGGGCAGCACACCTGCAGAAGGCTGTTAAACATTATACATGTGTACAGTATCTTACAGAAGCAAAACAACTGGGGAGTTACTACTTAGAAAATTTTCTGAAAATTAATATTGTGCCAGCAGTTGCCTTTTACTGTGCTAAAGACATTATTTTTTTAACATTCTTTCTGAACTGCTTGCTGCTCCTCATTAAGCTAATTAATTGTGGTCAGTCAGCATGGCATGATAGATGCAGCGGTACAAGCCCTCCTGTTGAAATCATGGTCTTTGTCACACTTAGGAATTCAGAAATGGTTCTCTAATGCTTCTCTGGCCAAGCTGTGTTTCATGATGACTTTTTTTCATATGGGTTGCTATTTTTGCATTAAATGAGATGACAGGATTCTGTGTGCCCACCCACATGCTTATCATGCACAGCTGAGAAGGGACAATAAAGACTCATCTGGAAAAACAAGACATTTCAATAAGGTGTTCTCAGCCAGCGCTGACTTCTAGAGCAATGTATTACATTTGGGTCGTGTTTTTTTTGTCTGACTTAGCATGCATTAAAAAGTTTGATGAGTGAATGTAAGGGGGTGCACAATAAACCCTTGAACAGGATCAAGTTTACCTTACTTTGGTTAGGTATTGGTGGTCTGAATCTGAAGAAAGGCCTGCATTTCTTAATACATGTAGGAAGTTAGAATGGTCCAAGCCTGCATAATTGGCTATAAAAAGGTATGTGTAAGGTAATTCCTTATTTGCAGCTGCACTGACTTTCAAAGATAAAGTTTGCTCTTGTGTAGGTGAAGAAATCAGAATAAATATTTACTGTGTCTTCTGGTAAATTGAATCCAGTTCCTTCACTGTCAGCTCTAGCTGCCTGGCTGAACATTCAAGAAGCAATGTCCTCTAATACAGTGTTGCAAACATGTTCCTCAGCATCCCTCAAAGTACAATCTGAGAAAAGGAGTCAGAGTGCCTTTCTGTTACATCTGGAGCTTCCTTTACTTGGCACAGCTTCCTCGAAATCACAGTCTGGTGTCCAAACTGATGTCTGATACAGATGCTTTGTATTTGTTACTCCAGCAAAGAAAGTTAACATCTGCCACGAATAAATCCCAGAGCGTTTGTTGTTTTGTTGATGCTGCTGTTTTTGCCTTCTGTTGGCATTATCTGACATAGCAAATTATAGTGTCAACTGCTTCAGTATTACTTCTGTCATCTACTGACTGAATGGCAGCTGCTTGTTCCTGAAAAAAAAGTTGCAGATCCCTCCTGATCTTATTGACAGTGGGAAGGGTGTCACCCTTCATAGTCTTCCTGTGCTCTTTATTTATCATGCTAAGAGATGAGTGTGACAGTGCAATGATATGTGCTACCTCATACCAGAAGATGCCATGTGGTGCACTAATTTGCTCTCAGGGAAAATTGTTCATGGCATATATTCCTTGTGGCATTTCATGGTCACTGTATTCCAATGCACAGTTACCATGATTAAAATGTCAAAGTCCTTTTAAGGACTGTGATTGCATTCAGCTGCATAAAATGCACCTAACAAGCACACTTGATTGTACTGTATTGCCAGGTGTTGGGGCTAGCTAATACCTGTATCCTTTGAGGCTATAAAAAATCAGAAGCTTACCTTGTTTAAGGACACATGTTTAAGTGGTTACTTGGTAAGGAACATTATTGTACCTGATGTGATATTTTAATACAAAAAAATGTTACAAGTAAAATGTAAAGACTAAACTATTTGCCTTGTAGCTATCAAGTAAGTCAGGTTTGATAGTTGGCTGGGGTTATATTACTGTTTATGGAAGAAAAATCAGCTAAATTCAATAAAGTTTTCAAAAGGTAAGAAATACACAAATACAAGTTTATTTTGGAGTAGGTCATCTAGCCTTAGTTTGAAAAATTTCTGATTACATTACTGGTGAGGGATAAAACCTCCACAAGCCCAAAACATTTTCTACATCTCCAACGCTACTGAAACTCCAAAAAGAATTAACATCAAGTATGTGTGAGTACTTGTTCAAAACCTGCTATGCTTTTGCAAAGGTGAATATATTATAATCTGTAACAAGCTCTAGTGTAAAAATGACAACTGTAAAAGCAAAAGAAGAATTAATTATTCAGTAAAACCCAAATTAAATTCAAGGTTGTAATCAGTTTCATCAATTTTCTTCAAATCTAAACATAGAAAGATGCTTGTTAATGGTTTGTTGTTTTGTTTGGTTTTTTCCAAGATTGCATTTCTCCTATTTTGAAGCTGGTATATTGATCAAACAGCTGAACTAGAGAAACATCTTTTGGTACAGAAAATGGTATTTTAAAACTGCCTCTACATTAAATTATTTTAATGTTTTTAAACTGTACATTTAAAAAATATATGTATCCCTTGCAGTGTTTTCCTAGTATGGCTTAGCTCTTTATATAAATCAAACTTGTAGATATATGAAAAACATGTTTGAAACTTAGCCTTTTCCATGGTAATGTAAAAGTGTGTAGAAGTGTTATGGTTTATACTTTCTATCAAAGCTAATCTTTGTGCTGTGCTTTTTTTTTTTTCCTTTTAGGTTGGAATATGTTAACAAATGCAATGGCTTTCTTTTTTTCTTCCTTTTATGTCTAATCCTTCCAGAATTAATTTTAGTAAGATCTGGAGCAAATATAGCAACCAATAAATATTTCTATTTTTACGTTTTATGTGTATGGGAGATGTACATTGATTTTTCTCAAGGCATCAGCTTACCATCCAATTTTATGTATGTTTCTACATAGTAATGAGAGAAGAAATAGAAAATTAACTCACTATGTGGTACGCATGTAAGCTACTAGATTCCTTTGTATTTGCCCTTTCTGATGATTCTTTTACCATAGAAGCAATTTTACTTTGCTCTATCACTGCACATTGCAGATAGCTTCTCTACTTCCTTGAAAAAATTTTATTTTGTGTATGTTTTACAGTTATAGTAAAAAATATGTTGCAATACAAAGTACTTTACATTCAGCCAATATGTTTAGGAAATAAACACCATCACTTTTTTGGCCCTCCTATTCAGGTCAATTTCTATGAATTTCACATATGAAAAGATTTTTAGGGTTCTTTTCAATCAGCCTGGATGACAAACACTGCACTTACATCTGGAGGAGTAACAAAGCCTCCCTCTCCTGTGTTCTGCAATTCTTTAGCTTAATTTTTAGTGTTGTTCTTCTACCAGGCTGGCTTGTTTAGTTGAGTGCATAAAGTGCTGTTGTAACATGGAAGTCCCTTCACATCATAAGCAGATTCAACTATCAAACTGTACTACAGATTGAAAAGTGCAAGGTGTTTGGGCAAAAATACTATGAAGATGAAAAAAGAAAGCTTTTTACCTTGTTTTTACTTTTTTCAAATAAAGCCACCTCATCTACAGTCTGGATAAGTGAATATCCTATTCGAACCATTTTGTTCCTTTTGTTCACTTGTTCTCAGAAGAATGCATACATTCTTCTGCAATTTTTTCTATGTACTAGATTAAATATAGTCTTCCTGTCTGAAAGCTGTATTAGATATATACATTTTGTGGGAGACTGAGTGTTTATGGAATAATGTTCACTTAAGCATCTGGTTTTGTGTAATTAGTTTCATTAAGCATTCCAAATTAGTTTACTACTCCACTGAAACTCTACTAAAAATATGTGTTATGAGTAGTCTCCTTGATTAAGCTTTCAATGTGAAAAAAACTCAAAACTTATAAAAGAGTGGGGAGCCTTTTTTAGGGGAAGAAAGGAGTTTGATTTATTTTGAGATTTATTTTATAATTTTTAAGTTAATTGCATTCCATTATGAAGTTATTTTAGCTTTGAGTCTGTTTTAGAAGAACAAGAACAAGAAATAAAGAAGACAGGGACAGTTAAAATTTAACAGCCAACTATTGTCAAAAACTGTCCACTCGTTGAAAATAACTACTTTGTTTTGAAGTTTGTGATCAATACTATCCTATATATCTTGTAGTTGGTCCCACAACAAGTCTCTTCCACTGATATTATCTCTTAATTATAACAGAAGAAAAGAAAATGGGCTAACAGGCACATTTTAAGTGATTGAGTTATTTTTCTTGAAAGTTTTATTCTAGATAAATGGAAGCTATTAGTTTGTTTCAGGAATAATTACATGTCAAGGACAGAAGAATTTGTAGCAGTCTGTCACTAATCCTTTGTCTCTGAATCAATAAAAATGTCACTACAATCTGTATAATGACCTGTCATAGGAAGAGACACAGTCACAGGAAGAGAGAATTGAATCTGAGATTTCTGGCACTACATCTTGAACTAACTGTATTTGTGTGGACATATGATTAAGCTTGTGATTTCCATGGATGACAGAAAATACTCCAGATCTCTTTCTGTGCCCATGGTAGTAATTTCAGTAGTACTTAGATCCTAATTTTAATGTCTTGACTTGTCCAAAATAACTGGGAGGTGTGCCAATCACTGTTGCTCTCCCAGCAAAGCCTAGGCAATGCCTGTGCAGTGTTCCCTACCTCAGATACATTTTTCAGTTTGAAGATCATTTTGTTTTTATATGGAGGTTTTTGATATCAATGCTTTATCATCAGATTTATATATTTTTTTCCCCTTGAATTCATATCAGAAGGATCTCAGAATCTTGCAAGGCTGCTATTTTGCTATCCATGGGAAAGTTTCCAGACCATTCTTGTGCACATAGGCCATCACCTAGAATTTAGCTAAATTCTAATTTAATAATTATAAATTATAAGCTTCTGTTAGCCATTTGCCACCTTCTCTTGAAGGCCTTTAGAGGAAGATTTTGAAATGAAGCAGAAGCCTAGATTGATGAACTAATAGTGTAATTTTTGCACTGGTTTGTGCTTTAGCAATGGATCTGTGGCAAATGGACAGTGGCAAACTGAACTGACAATTAGCAACCAACTTTGACATGTTTGCTCTAGGAGTCTCCAAAACTGTGAATGATTTGGTGCACCTTTTCTGGGTAAGGAAAAATCCTAATATAATACCTGCATTTCAGATACTACTTTACCCAGTTCAGCAAGGACAGCTGATGGCTCCATTTGCCAAATATAATTGTCTACTGAGGAGTTTCCCAGAATATGCAAACAGGAAATTACTTTTTCCCTGTGCTCCACCTGGCCGTTTCCCTGCCTGCAAATTGAATCTCACATGAACATTCTCACAAGATGTGTTGGTAACCAGTGGGACTGGCTGTGGTCTTAGGACAGGGTAAATGAAAAAGCATCTACAGAGAACATTTCACCACTGAGTTGCAGCAAGATACCTTATACACATAGTACAGCTGGTCTCCCTGGTTGCTGTCCCAGAGACAGTCAAACCATTGATCCAAATTCTCCCCAGAAAATATTAACAATTCTCCCCAGGTAATACTAATGATTTATAATGCTCAGGTAGGCAGACACAAAAAGCCTAAAAAACCCAAACAATAAAAAAACAACAATTCTGCAATAGGGAAAGACATCTGTTCCTCTCTGCTAGTAGCAGTTTCTCCCAGAACACCCAAGTATTCAAATAAGTACAAAAGAAAGTTTTGCTTTCTGAGCTTCATTGGAGTGATACTAAATTAAAAGAAAGGTGGATTTTTTGAAAGAGGAGAACCTAATATGAATAATGTTCTTCAGATAGTCCAGTAGACAAAGACTGAAACAAAGGCAATTATTTAACCAGTTAGTCTACAGTGGGATGAGCTGCTGATAGTAAAATGTAATGTTGTATATCAAACCCTCACAGTTCTCACTGTGGAAAACACTGAGCTGGATTTAAATTCATTCTTGAGAACTTAATGTGTCTCTGTGAGGAAACTTGAATGACTCTGGAAGGAATGTTACTAACAATCAATGCAAATCATTGCTGTTGCAGGGTATTTCACATATGTAGCCATTATGTCTCTCACATTTCCATCTGTTGTTTGTTTAATGTGGCCTGTTGTGTTGATGCTAAGAGATTAGCAGGTTAACTAAAATGTTAATGTGAGCTCTAACAGAACACAGAGACAAATGTGGAAGCAGTGTGTCTGGATGTTAAAAGCCTATTATAAAAAATTTACAAATATTGAAGGAGGCATTGATTGCCTTTAGCTTGCAAAGTCTTTGATTAGACAAAGATTAGACACAAGCATCCATCGTCCACAGAAGGGATGCTGGGCAGCTAGACATTTCATCTGCCATTTGCATCTACTGGCCAAACTTCCTTTACTCACCTGTTCAGAGAAGACATATAGTGCAGAAACATTCTGCTGACATGTAGCATTAATAGCCCTACCATCCTTCTGTGGGGCAGGCCAGAATAGGGATCCAGGGAACTACAGGCCTATCAGTCTGACCTCTTCATGGAGTAGATCATCTTTAGTGGCATCATGCAGCACATCTGGGACAACCAGGGCATCAGGCCCAGCTAGCAAGGGTTTACAAAACGTCCTGCTTGTCAGCCTGATCTCCTTCTATGACAAGGTAACCTTGAATGAGGGAAAGGCTGTGGATGTCTGCCCGAACCTTAGTAAAGCCTTTGGCACTGTCTCCCACAGCATTCTCCTGGAGAAACTGGCTGCTCATGGCTTGGATAAGTGAAGTGTCACTGGGTGAAAGCTGGCTGGCTGGCCAGGCCCAGAGAGTGCTGGTGAATGCAGTTACATCCAGCTGGAAGCTGGTCACAAGAAGTGTTCTTCTGCACTCAGGACTTGGGCTAGGCCTGCTTCACATCTTTATCTCTCATCTGGAAGAGAGGACTGGGTGCAGCCTCAGTCAGTCTGCAGATGACACCAAGTTGAGTGGGAGTGTTGATCACCTGGAGGACAGGAAGGCTCTGCAGAGGGATCTGGACAGGCTGGATTGATGACCCAAGGCCAGTTGTATGAGGTTCAACAATATCAAGAGGCAGGTCCTGCCCTTGGATCACAGTGAACCCTGCAGTGCTGCAGGCTGGGCACAGAGTTCGTGGAAAGCTGCCCTGTGGGAAAGGACCTGGGGGTGCTGGTTGACAGTGACTGATCATGAGCCAGTGTGTGCCCAGGTGGCCAAGCAGGCCAAGGGCATCCTGGCCTGGATCAGCAATAGAGTGACCAGCAGGACCAGGGCAGGGATTCTCCCCTGTACTTGGCACCTCGAGTTCTGTGTCCAGTTCTGGGCTCATCACTATGAGGAAGACATAGAGGGGCTGGAGCGAGTCCAGAGAAAGGCAATGGAGCTATTGAAGGGTCTGGAGCACAAGTCTGATTAGGAGCAGCTGAGGGAGCTGGGGTTGTTCAGTCTGGAGAAGAAGAGGCTCACTGAAAACTTTATTGCTCTCTATTACTAGTTACAAGCAACAGAATAAGAAGAAACTATCTCAAGTTGCACAAAGGGAGGAGTAGATTGGATATTAGGGGAAAATTCTTAACCAAAAGGGCTGTCAAGCACTGTAACAGGCTGCCCAGGGAAGTGGTGCAGTCATTATCTCTGGAGGTATTTAAAAGATGTGTAGATGTGACACTTAGGAACATGGTTATACTCAAATTAAAGGTCTTTTCCAAAATAAACAGTTCTGTGATACTATGATTCTGTGGTTTTGTTTTGTTCTTCTATAATTGATTTTTTTGTATCTAAGAATAAAATTGAATAAAATAAAATAAAAAAGAAACCCTAAAATGAATGAACCCCAAAATATCATTTGTAGTTGACACCTGTAGGGAGCTCTGAGAGAAATGGAGAATAGACCTGGGCTATTTATGGAACCACAGAAAAAAATTTTTGATATATACCCTAAGAAAACATGATGCATGTGTACTACCATGCCTTCTCTTTCAGTAGCTCTTGTGAGGTAATTTTTTCTTGATCTCTAACCCACTGTAAAATTGCCTTTTTTTTACATCTGTGGTTCATTCAAGGAGCAGTGACCACTGACAGCTGTGAAAGCCTGAAAGTACTTTGATACTATAAGCAGAGTGTGAGCTGATAGATGTAAAATTTAAGACGAAAATAGTCACTTAGAGATTGCAAGGAATTCACTTTATGAAAAGGTAGAATCAGAGTTCTGCTTTGATTTAGGTCCCTGTCTTCACCAAAATTGCCTTTGGTTTTTTGAAATGAGGTTGTGCAAAATTCTGGTTTGTCTTTTCTTAACAAATGATGTTCTTTTCTTGATGAAAATTTTCAAAGATAATAATATAATGCCCTCTTTTCTTTTAACCAAACCTGCATCTTTTTCTTTTACCTTGGTTATTTCCATTCCCTCCCTGCAAAACATCTTGAAAGAGGTAACAGATATAATTGACCAATGCCTTATTTGAAGACATATCCCAAGGAAATGGGTGGAGAATTGGGAACTTGTAGTAATACAAGTGCATGAAATTTCTAGATGCAAATCATGTTTTTTTAGTAATAAAAGGAAGCAACTGGAGATAGTTCCATTTATTTGCTGTTTATGAACCTGGCAATTATCCCCCCTATATTTTCCTCTGTTGTGATTAAGCCTCCTGTTGTGGCTCACATTTTCTAGTTGCCTAAACTATGTTTTCCATTGCATAGTGATTCATATGAGACTGTGAACAGGCTGGGGAGGCTGGAAATTATACATCACCTGTCCTGCTTGACCTTGATTAGGGTTTGCATTTTCCAGACCAGCTGCTGTTTGATTATATTTATAATGTCCTACACTCTAATCCAGTAGAGAGAGACCTCTCTTTTAATTATGGAAATAATGTGAATCATGAAAAATGATCTTTTTTATCCTCAGGATATTTGTGATAGACACTCCTTTATATCCCATGGTATTTGAAGTGTGTTGGTTTCATTGCTGTGGTGAAACAATATTCAGCTCTATAGTCTAAAAAAAATAAAACAACTGAATTCTGTTCTTCTATAAGCATCTCTATTTCTCTACTAATCAGTGTAATGTTGGCTAGCAAAGGAGAGATGAACACTCAGATCTGCAATGCTACACAGTAGTGATAGGCATAAAATAGAAATAATTTAGAGAAAGTTTCATGTACAGCTAGAGGGAGAAAGAAGTGACTAAGGCTGAGCAGATGTAAGAATTTTCCTATTTTCTTCCTACAGACTGTGTGAGAGGAGGCTTGGATCCAAAATGGCATTCTGACCTGATCTGTGCAATGTGACAGGCTAGGTCCTACAGTCTCATCCATGATCTCTCTGTGGGTGCCCATGCTAAAAATCAGTCTCAACAACTATAGATTTTCTGTATGGATCTAAGACACTTGTAAACATTTTCATTACTCCAGAGTCACACTAAATCACACTAAATTTCATCAAAAATTAGATTCAGGGTAATTTTATTGTATGCTAGCATGATTTTCTCACTTTATTGATCTACAGCTCTGCATTACATATGAACTTACTATGTATGACTGTTTACACATCAAACACTATATCTTTATTCTCTCTATTAGCTCAAAACTATTTTTGTCTGGCTTCAGGTTTGCATTTCTTTAACTGACCATGGTTGAGTTGTTCATAACTGGACCCTCCAGTGCCAGGTCTGTGTCCCACTTCTTGTTGCCCCATGCTCATACTCCTCTGTACCACATCTGATGCCTCCACTTCTGAAAGCCTGTGCAGTCACCTCAGGCTTGTAGGTCTTGCCTTATTGTCATACCCAGTCTGCATCAAAAGAAGCATGTCCACCAGGCTGAGCAGGATGATTCTCTACTCTGTTCTTATGAGACCCTACCTGGGCTGCTGTGTCCAGCCCAAGAAAAACTTGGACCCATTAGAGCAGTTCCAGAGGAGGGTACCAAAAATATTCAGAGAGCTGTGAAATCTCTCATGTGAGGAAAGGCTGAGAGAATTGGAGAAGAGAAGGCTCTGGGAAGACCTTATTGTGGTCTTTCACTACATGAAGGATGCTTGTTAGAAAGATGAGACAGACGTTTTTACAGGGATGTGTTTAGAATGGATACAAAGAAAAATTCTTTTCATAGTAAGGGTAGTGAGACACTGGAAGAGGGTGAGATACTGCAACAGGTTTCCCAGAGAAGTTGTAGATGCCCCATCCCTTGAGGTGTTTAAGGCCAGACTGCATGGGGCTTTGAACAGCTGGATCCATTGGAATATGTACCTGCCCATGGCAGGAAGGTTGGAAATTTAAGGTCACTTCCAATCCAAGTGTTTCTATGATTCTGTTATATTAGTCATAAATATCTAACTCTGCATAGGATTAGTATTTGTTACTTCTATGCATTTAGAGCTACAGTTGTACTCTGCACAGATAAACAAAAAACATTACATACAGACAACTGACCAGCTAAGGAAATTCCAGTCACAGCTAAACCGTGTAAACCAAAAGTTCATACAAATCAGACTCAAAAAAACTCAGTTTTGAGGCTTTAAAAACTTGTCGTGGTTTTAATTCAAGACTAGCCAGAAATATCAATTATGTATAGTTTGCCAATTTGAGAATTTCCCAGCTAATGTACCAATTAAATGTAGTGGTTTTGGTTTACCAATTTGTAATTTTTCAATTAAGAGCAAAGCAGGTTTAAACTTGATAATAATGAAACTATTAACTAACACTAAAAAAAAAAAAACAAACCCAAGAATTAGAACGAAACTTTCAAAACACTTCTCCTTCCCCACCAACTATTCATTTTCTTACTCTAATATAAAAAGACAAAATTTGAGATTTTCAGTCACTTATCACTCTTATAATAATCATTTCTCAATTCACTAAGGAGAAAGGAGTCCCTCTTGAACACCACAGAGATTTCTACATGATACCAATTCTCTTGCTTTTACCATTCACAAATGGCCTGCCTGGGGAAGGAAATTTGCCATTGTGAAGTCCCTTTCCATGAGACAGTCGCTCATGGGCCGTATCACTTTATTAGGGTACAGTTTAAGGATGCTTTTTCTAGTATAAAACAAAAATTCTCTTAATCTATCTCATTTTTATCTGAAGAAACATAAGTACTTTCAAAACACTGGTCAGAGGGTGTCATGTCTCTTTCTCGCTTTTCCTCTGTTCAATTTCTCCACAATTACATAAACTCAGCTTTGACTAGAACCCTACATGCCCCTAAAAACATTCTATATGTTACAGGGTATTAAGTCCATTCTCTATGACCTCACAGGAGAAGTCCAGCCTAACTAGGCCACTCCTTCAATCTTCCTTTCAATTTAGGATTCTTTCACTTTCTCTGACATTAGGTCTCATGCTGTGCCTCTCTATATCTCAGTCTCTTCTCTCTCTCACCAGGCAGGATTTATGCTTTGGAAGTTTCATCTGGTCAGGAAAGAGTTAAAATTTTTGCTCTGGCTTGCAGAGCCGCCCCTCAGTCTCAGCAGCATGGTCTCAGCGGCTCTGGCTCTGGGAAGCTTCTCGGTCACTTGTTGAGCAATGAGAAGTTTTTCCAGCGGTTGTGTTCGGAAGGCTGATGTCCTCAGCTCCCCCAGCCTGGGACCCAGCTCGACCCTTCCCTGCCTGGCCCGTCCTGCAGCTGCTGCTCCCGGGGGCCCTGTGAACCTCCCTGCCCGCCTGGACATGCTGGGAGAGAGTGGGGTCCAAACAAACAGCTCGGCCAGTGCTGCAGCTTGGAGGGGCTCGGTGGGCTCTGGAGAGGGTCCCGGCCCCATGGCAGAGCCCAGCCAGCCCACCCTGTTACCTGTACCAAAGCAGGAAATAAAGAGACTTATTCCCACGGTTTCTGGTTTAAAATGTGTGTTCGTGTAAGGCATATCTATTATTTTCATTAGCCTAACCGTGTGTCAACATTACAAAATTGTCCAGTCAAGTAAAAATAGGACAAAATTCCATACAAAGATTATACTCGTTGCAGTAGCAATATCACTGCCAGAGTTACAGCTCTGTACAGCAATAAGGAGCTGTTTGGTAGCTTGTCTTAGAAGTCATGAGAGAAAACTAAGTTTGTGGAAAGTGACTCCTGAAATGTGCTAATATTCCCACAAGGTCTGTTGCTCCTCTATGGCTTTTTACTCTGAAGTAGCTTCTGAGTATTTTCACAGGGATCTGTGGCACAAGAATTAAGAATTATGACATTGTAAATGGTTGAGGAAATAAAATCCAGACATAAACATAGCTGAGATACTCTCACTTTCACTGATGCCTCAGAGGCTGACCTGGAAGAGAGACTAGACAGAGCAAAAGGATAAAGCAGGTATTTATTAAAAGGCCTCAATGGGTGCACCTGGGCAGTGCAAGAGGCCTGGCCAGGCTGCACCCAAATGGTCACAAAATGGATGACCGGTCACAAAGTCCCACACTTTTATGAGTTTTGGTCCATTAGCATATTGAAGTTAATTGTCCAATTATAGCTTCAGTTTATGATACTCCATCCTCCTTGTTTTTCTCTTTTCAATTCACTGTTGTTTTTGCTGTTGGACCTGAAATTTGTATTGGTTGTCCGTGGTCCCAAGCTAGAAAAGGAAATGTTTTGTCTACCTACTCTGTGAAGAGAGCTCACTTGCACTTAATATGAAACCCAGAAGTACACACTAAAACAGCACAGAATCTGAAAAATAAATATAAAAGCTAAAATTAAAAAATATAAAAACTAAAATTCCACCTCAGTTCCCAACCTGAGGCATACCCTACCAGCTCTGATTCAAGTTTAAAACCAGCCATATACGTGAGGTCAACAGCTTCATTTAAATTCCCCTGAAGTAACAAAAAACATTTTCATGACAGGAGTGTTTTCTTCACTTAATAATAGTAGCAGTCAATTTATATCTAAAAGGCTATTTGTGTTTCTAGGTCTATTCATGGTTTTACTTCTTTTTTTTTCTTTCTAAACAGGAATATCCTTTATCTCTTATATGAAAGCAAATAGCCCACACAGTATTTCCATTTCTTAAACATTTGATTTAGATTTATAGTACAGTATTCCTCTCTCCCTCTTCTCTGAACACTTGCAATTGTCTCAGGAGATGGTGAAGACAGACTTTTTATGCCAGGCTTCCCAGCAACTTTTCTATCTTGTTTGGAGAGATAGCAAAGTAGCTCTTTTGGTGTTTTTTATGCTACTGGAAGTCTCACACTCATAGAGAAGTTGATTTTCTGCCTTTTAGTACACTGAGATCATGATATTAAAGGGTTTGTTTGTCAAAAATTACTGCGTTCTCAGAAACTTATGAATAATTCTGTGCTGTCTTTATCAAAAGCATCCTGACCCAAACTATACATTTGTCAGCAATTTTTCTCTTTTATACATGATAAAAATTGAAGTGAAATGTGAAGCAGTAGCTAAATAGTTTACATGGAAGAGAGTGGGGAAGCTGATGGTGGTTGGGATATCCAGTCTGGGTGTTTCAGAGCAACTTGCTGCTGAGAGCTGGCGTGGTGGGAACTAGGGAAACAACAACATGATTATAGAGGAACTTGGGTCAAATGAGATTTTAATTTTGCTGCAGTTCTTTTGTTTCAGTTGATGGAAACATTGTGTAAATTTACATCCAAAATTCAAAACATGAGACAAAGGTCAGTCTACATCCGTATTTTATCTGTATAATTTAGAGTTTAAATAACAACAAACAGAAAATTCAACAATAAAACTACCAGATTTCCAAGACAACAAGCAATGATCTTTTAATTTTCCAACAGCAAATCCAGCAGTTAAGTCCTACTCTATTTCTGAAAAATTGTCCAGATTAAGCACAACAAATGATGTGACTCTTCATACCTAAATCACACATACTGAAAAAGGATTAACCTACAATAGCATTGATATACCCACACTTGCCCTATATCTTTTCCTTGCATCTCTCAAGCTGGTAGGTATTCTGTGTGGTAGCCTGGATTCCCTAGTTGTATGAAATATGCAGCAGGATAGTTCTTCAGATTCTTATTGTCTTTAAAATGTCTTTCCTTTTGTTTCACAGTCAATGTGCACAACAAAGCAGGCAGTCATTCAGAGGGCATTATGGACATTCCAGTTCCTGTAGCTTAAGGCTTTGTTTTGTATTTAAATTATCTGTACTTGGCTATTAAGTGACGCTTAATAAGTCAAAGAAGCAAGTTTTAGATAATGTCAAATAGTCCCAAAAATTGTTTCTTGAGAATGATAGTACAATGTCACAGTCTGAAGGTGAAATAGATGCATTTTGCCTTACTAACCAACTGAATGGAAAAGAGAGGCTAAGACTGTGACCAAGGCTGTACACCATTTACACAGTTCAACCTTACTGTAGTAATCTTTGGCCAGAAAACTGATGGGACTCTTGGCAAAAGATCTATGTCATTGCAAATGCACGTGGGCCTAGCTAACACTGTAAATGGCTGGACAAAAAAATTTGCAGTACACAAAGTACATTTTGTAATAGAAGAGTAAACAATCCTCTATCAAAGCCTCTGTTAAATTGTTTGGTTTCTTTTCCACTGTGTCACTGTCATAAATTTTCTCAAGAAGCAATAGATTTAAATGGCTCAACATAATCCTTTTGTAATTCTCAGGCACTCAATTTTGCTCAAGAAGGAGAGGAAAGGAGAAAGTCGGAATTGAGACTGAAAAGTCTTCCATGGAGATGCAGTATGATCGCTGTATTCCCAAAACTTTTGAAAGAAGTTTTTGACTAGCAGCTATGACATAAATTCTCAAGGTGGTGAGCAAGATAGCTTCTAATTTACTCTTGTCCTTGGGCACTGATTTTGATCACTGAGTGCTGGTTTGAGAGAAAAAAGTAATATATAAGAGTTTTTTTTAATATGATCTGATTTCGGGTGTGAAATGAGAACCCATTTTCTGTTTATGTATAGATTAAGTTATTCACATGTTAATGGCATGCTCTGCAAAGAATTAGCCATGAAATACTGTAAGCAACCAATTCTATAGCTCTGATGTGTCTTTATATATCACTCTTAATTGTGGGTTTGTTCTGAGAGGTAATTCTCTAGATAGGTACATGCTGTTACACATTCTGTGGGTTAGATATTCCTCTCCTAACATGACTAAATGCTTCAATAGAACATCAGCCTTCAATGGAACATCACCTTTCAACTCCATTTGGACCCATCAAGTTTATGCTAAGGTAGTACAAAACTCTTTTTTTTGCCATGAGTCACAAGACATCTTTCAGTTAAATTTTTTATGTGTGGTCAATTTAATGTTGGCTGTGTGTCCCATTTTTCTGGCCTTTACAGGAAAACTGAAAATTTGTATACTCCTTCCTTCCTTCCTTCCTTCCTTCCTTCCTTCCTTCCTTCCTTCCTTCCTTCCTTCCGTCCTTCC
>VZTB01017530.1:485262-556093 GCA_013397245.1 Thryothorus ludovicianus | reverse complement strand
ACACTTCCTTCCTCCTTCCCTCCTTCCCTCCTTCCCTCCTTCCCTCCTTCCCTCCTTCCTTCCTTTCCTCTTTCCAGCTATTTGAATTGAGATGAAGGTGCCTTCTCTATGTCCTTAACTTCTGTACAAACTGCAGAACTTTTTTCAGAGGTACTGGGAGACAAAGAGATAGTGTGCTATTAAAATGAAGATTCTGCTCATTTCCTCGGGCACAGTTTTGGGCATTAAAGTTAAGTTCATATTTTGACTCTATTCTCTATTTTTTCCATGGTACAGAGTATATATTGCATGAATACCAGTAGGCATAAAGAAAAAGTCATAATTCAATTCTGTGTACATAACAAAAGTGTATCCAAACACTTGTTTAGAAACGACAGTAGAAATAGAATAAGGCATTCTCCAGAAGTTTATATTTCTTTGTCTTTCTTTCAAATCATTTGATGAACAACTGAGAGAGTTTTGGGCACTTCTGCCTTGAAGCAGTAACATTCTAACCCTATAGAAGCAAACCCACAAAGTTTCCAAAAGTGGAATCCAGCTTTGCAGCTTTATACTAACCCAAATATTTTGTAGGCTGCAGATTGTGGAAGTCACATGTACCTTTTGCAAACTTTTTCTTAATGCAGGTAGAGAGAAATGCTCAAAATTCACTTGAATTTCAGTGATATTTCCATAGGGTTTTCGTCACCAGGGCAATGTTCTCTTAATTACTTTTCTTTGGCGTGCTTGGAGGGCACCTTAGATGTTTGGTAATGTCACCACTGCCTTTCAGAGAATCCATAGTAAAAACTGTTTAATGTAAGGTGAGCAATTCTATAATTCTGTGTTTTAGCCTCAAAGTGAGATAGATTGGCAGAACAGGAACAAGTTTATTGCAACACTTGAAAAGGCACAGAGGTGCCAGCTCCTAGTCAAGTGCAGCAAATATGGGCCAGGAAGGTAAGGAAGGGAATTGGCAAATAGGAAGACCAAAGAGTGAAAGGCATGAGCCAAACAGGTAAGCGAAGTGGCCTGGGTAAGTGTGCTCAGGCAGTATCTTCCAGGGAAAGGACAGGCAGCATCCGTATGTTCCAAAGTGGGATGATATCTAGTTGACAGAAGATTTTTCTGGATGTTTTGGAACAAATCTGCATCCATATGTAATGCCTGAGTCTTACATTTTCTCTCTCCTGACATGGTGGTGCAGGTCTAACCAGTGCCGATCTGTGAATTAGGATTTGTGCTACACAGCGGGTCTTGAAAAAGGAGTGAGGAGGACAATGAGAAAAATCTGAACCATTCTCTGAAAGTGTCAGTTATTCTCTACTGACTATAGAGGGAAATAACTTTCTAATTTAAAAGTTTTAGTTAAGTACCATTACTATATGGGAAGGATTCAAGTCCTGGAATCCACTAAAACAAAAATGTTTGTATGTATGTGACCATAAGGGAGTAAAGCAGTAGACTGTGTATGTGTTTGCTTGTATGTCAGGTGTGATCTGAAATGCCATAAATTTCATATAGCCTTAGGGAGAAAATAATCAGGGAAGTTGCTGAAGAAAATGCCTCTTATTTTGCTATTTTAGAGCCCATCTGTCCATTCTGAATCTGTAGCATCCACAGATATTGGAGGCTTTAAGCTCCTCAGTGTTGCAAACTATGAAAATGATTCTTCTTCATTATCACAGAAATATATCTAATAGGACATTTATTAAAACAAACTGTAAAAATGAAACAAAATCATATAAACTATCAATTCATCACTAAAATGATGATCCAAAGCAAAGCAACTTTTAACATCACCATCAATGAGTATCACAGTTGGATCAAAAGTAAATTCATGACAGCATGCAAGAATGTAAAGGTTGCTTGGATCTTACATTTCTACTTACAAAATACTTACAGCTGCTGTTAAAATAAGATTTTTACTGTGCCAAGGAGAGAGTCTTTCAGCAAAGAAAAATTCATTTTGTGTATGACCTTTAAAAGTCATCAGTTTCAGATGACCTCCTCACATACAGTGTAGTAGCCCTTTTCAGGTGGTAATGAGCTGTCTGCTCTAATACTTTCAGGTAAAGCAGCAGTTAAAGTTATAAATGTGGAGAAAATAAGCTCCCAGGCTTATCTCATTGGCTTCATCTTTTAAACACCATCAGACCTGCACAACAAACTTAATACAGCCACAGACTGGAGTTATCGAGGCACCAGAAGCAGAATGCCTTGCATCTTTCATTTAAGTAAAATATGTGGCAAAACCTAATGTGTAAATGTGTTGAAGTGTGATAAATTCTTTTTACACTTGCCACTGATGAGAGAATAGATTTTAAATTTTGAAAGTGCTGTACTACAGCAGGTTACTTCCTGTCAATATTAATATTAGAGAACAGTAAACTAATCTAGTATTTATGTGACTGGAGAGGTGCTCTTGGTGTAAGATGAAGTATGGTATCATTTCAATTAATGAGACCATCAGTTTTTAAAATCCTCCTGAAAATGCTGAAGAAGGTATTTTGATATGTATCGTTTTGAATTAAACATTGCTAATGTTGTATGACTTGAAAGATAAAATCTGTTCCCTAGTGTAGAGAAACCATTTCTGCAATAGGAGAATGCTAAAATGAAAAGAGAAGGTCTGTGAAAGTACTGTGAGGGGGAAAACTCATTTTTTAAAAATAAGAGGGTTAGGATAAGGGGTATATTCCTGAGAGTTTAGAAAGATATAAGTTTACAGTTTTTCCAGGCTGTAGGTATTTGAGGATAAACTGAAGTTGAATTGTTTCAGTTCAGTATAATTGTTTTGAGGAGCACTGAGAATAGTCTATAGAACAGCACAGAAGAGTGCAAAAAAATGTTATAAATTACTGTTAGTCCAATTCCTTTAAAAATAAGAGATCTCTAGGTATCTCTAGTTAAAGTTTTCTTAAAAATAGTTTTTCTAAAAACTTACTATATAATTTCTACAGTGAATAATTGCATCCACTTTGCACTGTTTTGTAATGATATTAATTTTATCTTGCGCTTTTTTGTTTAAAGAAGTAGTTTAAAATATTACTTGCACATTTACCAGGTAATGTGTTTCACACATACATCAATGTTTTTTGTTTAGTTCATTCGGGACTTCTCATATCTGTAAACCCAAAATGATAAATCAGCTAATGAAACTGTTTCAAAAACAGTTTTGCCTATTGTTTCACAAAGAACAGTGAAGAAACTTTCCAGAAGTGGAAGTTTTGATAAGAAGTCAACTGTTTGTATTGAATAATTGAAGATGAAAAATGGATGGGTGATGGCGGAAAATTGTTTAATAAATCAAATATGCTTTTCCTTGGAAACTAACCTACTGATATTTGATATTTTCAGTCTTTATACTCAGTGAAGTTAGGGTGCCTAGAAGAGCTTAATTTCCTGTGTAATCAGAATTCCCTAAATAATCAGTGCTTAGCCTGTACCTGAAGCAGGAGCCCCGTGAAAAAAGAAGCCAAACAGTACCTAGGTACAGAAAGTACTGAAAAATTGATTTGGACAGTTGTTCTTAACCATTATATTTGTCTTTCCGTCAGGAAGAATACTGTCTTATTTTTTGTTTCTTTCTTTCTTTCCCTTTTGCTTTCCCAAAATTTCATACCATAGGATTTTTACTGAGCAAAAAAAGATGTGTGTAACAGGTGGTGGAAGTTGGAAGGGGTCTCAGGAGGTCAACTCATCCAATTCCCCTGCTCAAGCAGGGTCACCCAGACCTGGTTGCTCAGGACTGTGTCTAGACAACTTTTGAGTATCTCTAATGAATGACTCCACAAAAACCCTGGATAATCTGTGCCAGTCCTTAGTCATCCTCCCAGAAGCAAAGCTGAAGTTTGAGAGAGCCTCTTGTGTTTCATTTTATGTCCTTTGCGTTTTGAACTTCTCATTATAACAGCAATTTTAACCTCTTAATGAAACTTTTTACTTATCAAAAGCCCCTAAGAATATTTACAGAAGAGGCTCAAATATTATTTGGTAGATCTTGGGTAGAAGATGGTGTTTACAGGACTACTTTGTGCCTTGTTAGACAAGGCTTTCTGAACAACTTGACTGTGAACTGCAAATGCAGCCTCTTGGTTCCTCCGTTCCTGAATGAAGCAAGGATTGCATTGTTTGCTCTATTCTGAGAGTCACATGGCCAACTCTGTGGAGAAGCTTTATGTGAATTCAGCTGTGGAGAAGCTTTATGTGAATTTAGCTGTTAGAGTTCAGTGAAAAAAGTGTGGACTTCAAGTTCCTGTCATTAATGTTTTCACTGGCATTGTGTGAATGATAGAGATAATAATTTTAACAATTTATCTCCTGCACAGAGATCAAGTGTCACACAATGGCTTCCTATCGCATTGGGCAGCTGTGTGGACTTTATACATAAATATATTTAATTGAAAAGTTTTCAGATTTTAGGAGTTCTCCAAAGTTTCTATGTAAAACACGTTTCTCTTATTTCAGAATTAGACTCTGGTTATGTTTCAAGTTTTTATTCTAGCCCCATGCCAGTATTAGAACTACTGAAAATCCATCTTGGAAAAAACCAAAACCTTTCAGGAATGGCAGTAGTACATATTCTCTTTTAAAGTTAGTGTTAAAACCTTTTTTTCTTCCATTTAATAAAAAACAAATGAATAATGAAAGAAGTAACTTGAACATTTATTTTGATTTAAAGCAATTAGGAGAAGAATTGTGTTTGTAATTGTGCTCATGGCCAAAACATATATTTATAAAGACTGAATACAGTGTAGCTACATTAAATGATTTTGCTTGAAGAGATTGCTGTAAAGACAGTGTTTGTAGAAAACACAGCCAGCAGAAGCCTTCTAGATTGTAAACCTCATGCTGCAGTTACTAACTGCAGATCTTTTTTCATACATGTCACCTTTCTGAGACTAAAGTTCATTTGAACCTGGACTTGACTGTCTGGCCTTGTTTTGTCTTGTCACCCTCTTACACTGCTGTTTAATTTTTTTCTATTATTTCCATCCTAAAATTATACACGGCTAATTCATACCATATATTCTGAAGTCTTATTCTCTATTTTAAACAGCTATTCTCCATTCATGATATATATTCCTAGATGTATTTTTAGGGAGCAATCAGGTCTTCTGGAATTAGTACTTTAAAATAGATATCACTATAATTGCCTTCTTATTTCATGCAAATCTTACAGGCTGGAGGCCTCTCTCAAGTCTGGATTACTGAGTGAGATTTTCTCTTTTCATTTGCATGTTGTTCTCTGTTTTCCTGATCCTATACCCTGTAGGTTCAGCTGCTCAAGAGCATATTGGCTGAGAAGATGAAGGTAGGGGTATTCAGAGCTTCCCTGCTGGCAAGGGTTGCACAATTATTTACCTATTACACTTATAATCCAATTGGTTTATGTTCAGTCCTTCAGGAAAGTGCATGTTTTACTTTGACTTTATTTTTCATTGGTATTTGAGGAAATATTTTGTTTATGCAAGCCTTGAGATAATCTCATTCTCAACACCTGCATTAAAATGGATTAATTTCATAAAAGGGAGGCAAGAATATAATCTTTTTCTGCTAAATTAATTTCCAAAAGATATTAGAATACAGAATCAGACAAAGAACATCAAACTGAATCCCTAGCTATTTGCTAGAGTTCCAATGTTGATTAAATTTCACTGCCTTCTAAACAGAACAGGTGCTTACCTGTTCTTAATTCTTTTCAAAGGCCATAATGTACTTTTCCCTGCTTCAAAAAAGGAGGGGACAGTTTTATTTTTTGTATTAAGTGTAAGTATTAGAAGTTCCTGCAGTTGATAGTTTGATATCAGAGCTGTAAATGGATAAGTGCAATCCAGGGACACCACATTTTGCTAGCAAGAACAGAGCTACGTGTTAGACATATCAAGAACAGGCAGAACAAGCTCAGAGCCAGACACCCTCTACTACCCTGCTAACCATTTTACAAATGGGATTAAAGGTTCCTCATTGTATCTGAGAATAGTTTAGAAGGGGCTTAGATGGGGCATGTTCCCTATTTCCCATGTCTTCCCTGTGAAGCAAATGGATCATAAGTGTAACTGCATTCTATCATCTGGATTCCTCACCTGCATTAAAAAAACCACCAAATAGTCATGTGTTGTCATTTGTGAATGAAGCTGAATATACTTTGGGGGCATCGAAGTTGATAAGCAGGCAAAATCAAGATGGTGTTGGAAATCACTTTTTCCTGGAGTCCTTGGTTATCAGGAGGAGGTGTGAATAACTTCAGCTCTCAAAAAGGTGGGAACAGAACATTTTTTTGCAAAGGTTCTTGCCCAACAGCATATAGGAATTTAGATAACAATGCCTGAAATCAAAAGAGAGGAGCTCAGATTAAAAAGACTGCTGTGATTGTATGGTACACAGAGTTACATGGCATTAAATATTGGGCACAGTTACATCTTATCTTTATGAAAGCACAGTTGCCTATACCCAGGAGGATCTGCGTCCATATCCTTTGCCAAATGTCTACTTACTGTCTCTTTTTTTGTGCTTCTTCTAAACCAAAGGTCAGCTGGGCATCTTCATTTTTATGTTTCAAAGGATCAAAAGTATGAAGAAAACTCTGAACTATTGAGTGACTTGAAAGACAGCTCTATGACAGTTCAACAAAGTCAGTAAAGACTATGAAAATAATCAGCCTGCATTAATGCTTAGCATTAATGAACTGCTGACTCTTGGACACCAAAGGATTAATCAGCTTTTATTCTCACAGAAGAAGCATTGATTAAGGTTGGTTTTGGATTTTTTTCCTAAGTGGAATTCTTGCTTTACTGCCAGCACTAGCAAAACTGCACAGATAGACAAATTACTCTGGGATGGTGTCTGTGGCCTGTGAGGGGAGAGGCTGCTTGCACCATACATTTTTATAACATACTATAAAAGAAATGTGATTTGCACTTCCTGACACTGAACTCCTTTATCAAAGCCAACCAGGTGTTACAAAGGTAGTCATAGAGTGTGCTTTTGTGTGTTACACAGAATTTATATATACTTCCTCAGGTTTTTATCTAATCTGGGAATTTGAATTGATAGAATGTGTGGTTGGAACCACCCATACACTCAGATTACAAACATCTAGGGTTTTCTTTTCATTTCCCTAGTCCCATTAGTCAATTATATGCATTCTCTATGTGAGATTTAGAAATACTGGCATTTAAGAATAATATGGTAGTAAATATTGTTGTCACATTTTCTCTTTGGGGTTTTCAGTGAACAAGCTCTTACTTTAGGATCAATAGTATGACACGAGTCTTCTTCTAAATTGCATGTGTTTTATCATGTTTTTCTGTTTCCTTCCCAGAATCGTGCTGCTTCTGCAGTGGAGATGGGTAGATATTCCATTTATTTAATGCTTTTATTTGCAGTTCCTTATCATTTGCGGTTTTGATTTATAGTGTTGTCTTGATGTAATTCAGGAGGGGATAGCTGCTGTAGAGAGTTTCAGGTGGTTGATTGACTATGGTCAAAGGCATGGCATGTTCAAAATGTTTTTCTTT
Source organism: Thryothorus ludovicianus (assembly GCA_013397245.1). Lineage (NCBI taxonomy): Eukaryota > Metazoa > Chordata > Aves > Passeriformes > Certhiidae > Thryothorus > Thryothorus ludovicianus. The sequence goes on along the minus strand of VZTB01017530.1, from coordinate 548,591 downwards.
GTGATGATTTGAAGAACCATTTAAATTTTACAAATTATAACCTGTGATTTCAATCACATGCACTTGTGAATAATATAGTATTGTGTATATAGATTTCCTGTGAGGTGCCTCCATTCTACCACTGCATTTAATACACTTTCTGTTTTAATAATGGCATTTTCTGTTGTTTAGTAGTCATTAATGTATTTTCTGGTAATGCTAATGGATTTTTTCATGAATATGTAAGTTTACTTAATCTATAAATTGGGTCAAACCAACAAAGGTTTTTGGATCTCTATGTGAGATGGTCAGATATATTTTCCTCCCCAGAAATCATCTATTTGTGAAAATAATACAGTCACTGTAAGGTTTTTTTTAAATTACTTTTATCAAAAAACCACAATTAACATGTGTGAATAATAATCATAGAAAGTGAACACAGAGGCAAGACTTACGACTGCTGGTCACAAAAGGTCACAAAAAAAGGTCAATTCATGGCTTATACAAAGGAAAAAGAAGGGGAAAAAGCAATTTTTTTTTTTTTTTAGGTCACCAGTATTTCATGGAGACAGCATAAAGAGAATTAAATTTATTTATTTTTATTGATTTCTTCTGGTTGAGGTCTTAATTCCCATGGATTCTGAGTAGTTTAAACTTTCTAGTATCTCATTGCTCCACAGGAATAAATTAAAACCTTTTGCTGTCTAAAGGGAGATGTAGTTGTGCATGGCTCTTATTATTCTGTGCTTCCTATTTGCTGCTGTGTTCCATGTGATAATAGCCCCCCTACCTGTGCAGTTCTGACAATATTCCCATTTCTGTTCACAGCAGGGGATCTCCTACCCATTCAGTAGTAGAAGTCTGTATAGGTTTTGCAGGGTCTTGGAATTGGGGGTCCACAGAAGTGGCTTCTGTGAGAAGCTGCTGGAAGCTTCCACCATGTCCAGCAGAGCCAATCCCTGATGGCTCTGAGGGTGGACAGGCTGCTGGCCAAAGCTGGGGCAGTGAGAGAGGTTGGTAACACCTCTGTGATGGCATATTTAAGAAGAAAATCAAAAGAAAGTTGGTGGTGCAGTTTTAATTCCAGAGTAGGACTAAGAGCATGTGAGAACAACTCTGAAGGTCAATGCAGAAAGAGAGGGAGGAGGTGCTCCAAGCTCCAGAGCTGAGATTCCTCTGCAGGCCATGGTGGTGACCACGGTGAGNGGTGGTGACCACAGTGAGGCAGCTGTGCCCCTGCAGCCCCTGGGGATCCACAGGGGATGCAGAGATCCACCCACAGCCTGTGGGGAGGTGCCCATGCTGGAGTGGGTGGATGCCTGGAGGAGGCTGTGATCCAGTGGGAGACCCAGTGGAGTGAGGACCCTGGTCCCAGCGTGGAGAAGCCTGTCCTTGGAGGACTGCACCACATGGAAGAGTGACCCACTCTGTAGCAGTTTTGGGAGGACTGTGTGCCTGTGGGAGGGACTCACATCAGTTTTAGGAGGACTGCTGCTCATGGGGTGGAGCCACATCAGTGAAGTTTGTGGAGAACTGTCTGCTGTGGGAGGGATCCCACGGTGCAGCAGGAGTGCAGACTCCTGTCCCTGAGCCGGGAGAGAAACCATGTTTATCTTGATAAAGGATGAACTGACCGAACCCCCACACCCTGTCTCCCTGTGCTGTTGGTGGGAAGGTGGGAGGGGTTGGCAGAGGGAAAAGGTGTTTTTAAGGGTTTATTTTACTTCTCAGTGCCCTGCTCTGCTTTTCACTTAAATTCAGTTAATATCTCTAAGTTGAGCCTCATTTGCCCTTCATGGTATTGATCACTGTTTTCTCTCAGTCCTTATCTCAACTCATAAACCCTTTGTTATATTTTCTCCCCTCTATCTGGTTGTGGAGGGGAGTGAGCAAGAGGCTTTCATGGGTGCCTGGCATCTGGCCAGCATCAAACCACAACACAGTCCTACTCAGTTAAAGTGTCTGTTTCATGCTCCAGTTCTTCTGGTGTAATGTCTCTTTCAGCCCATAAAAAAATATCCTCTGACAGACTCTTTTGTTATTCATGGGCTAAACTGGGAGACATCTAAGGCTGAATGGTCATTCTGTGTTGTTATTCAGCATCCCTCATGATTGTTGTCTCCTTTATAGGGTCTATCAGATAGTAGACTCAAGACTTGAGGGATGAAGAGCTGACAGAGGATGAAATTAATTAAAACCTGTGCATTAGCTGGTCATAATCTCAGGGGTGGAGAGTGATCCCTGCTTTAAACAGGGAAATTCAAAGATACTCAAACCCATATTTCATGACTTATTCTTAAGTATGGTTTGAGAACCAAAATTTTTGTTTATTACTTGCAAGGCACACTCATGGAGGCCAAAGTAATTTTAACAATAAGTTCAGTGGGTTCAGAATCAACTCTTAAGTGAATAAATAATTTTACTTTCAAAAAAAGTCTCAACACTGAAAATATTCTATTGTCAAAGACTCGTATTCCTATCTTCTATTAATATTCATTAAGAACTGAAAGAAACACGTATTATGTTCCACTGAGATATGGCTTCTACTTTTTTGTTCATACTGAAGTTTCTTCTAATATATTCTGAAAACTCTTTGGTAACCTTTACACCCTTTAGTTGTGTGCAAGCTTTTACACTTCTTCCTCCGCAGAAATCACTGTCTGCTTCTGAATGTATTTCTGTTGTTTTCTGTCATATCGCAGACCTCCTTTGTAGCTTGTTGGGACTGAGTGAATCTTCTGTTCATCTTGAATGAAAGCTGGTACAGAAAATTGGACACATTCACCAGGGTAATTGCATCTATTTGCAGTTCAGCTTTCAGTGGTTTTGTTGCAGTGAGAGAATCGAGATGTGGTGACACTGTTAGGCTTTTTGCACAAAGGTGGGTGAGACTCAAGCATGATGCCTTAAATTAATTTCTCATTCTGTGGAGAAGACCTTCAGAAAAAATACTTGTTTTCCCATCTACTATTAACTAGACTCACTGTCTTTTGATCTTGTCTTCTGTGTTAGAATTTTGCCTGTGATTATGGTGTACTGGTATTTGCTTTGAGTACTTGTAAGCGATCTCCATGTTGGAATATTATTATGTACTGAGAAGTATATTTCAATTACAGGGCAATACCTAGAAATTACAGGCTAAATCTCTGATTTTCTACATTATTATTAAATTTATCTTTGAAAATATTGGTTCCAATTTCTCTTGACCAATCTTAATTTCTCAAATGATTCTGTAACAGATGAATGCACGAATCATGAAGAAACCCCATTTTCATTCTCTGTTCTCATGGAGTGCAAAAAAGGACATTAGCATATTTCTGTGAAGATTTAAAGAAAAGAAGTATTTAAGGTATTTACACCATCAGAAATAGACATGCTTTTCAAATTACTGATAGTGGCAGGTCATGTTTTGTAGATGGAAAATTAGTTATAGAAAACTTTAAATCTTCAAATATAAAGCAGTGATGCAATTTTTAGTAAAGATCATGTTTTCCATACCATTTTCTGAAGTCAATTGCACGAGATTTCAAGCAGATGGATAGCCTGAAATTTCAGGAACAAATAAAAGTGTATCATTTTTGGCATAGAGCTCCAGCTCAGATTTTGACTTGTATCTTTAAAATTATTGCTTTGAGAAGTCATATAAAGGACTTTATGAAGATCTCAGAGTAGCAGTGGTACTCTAAAGTTCTAAAATATCAGGAGGAGAAAAATAGCTACCTACTCACTGCAAGGTATTTATAGTGGCAATAAGAGAAATCTACATTAAAGTGTTTGGAAGTCAGTCATGATTTTGACATTAATACAGTATAGGCTTTTTAGTATTGAATAAAGCAATGTTCAGTGACAAATGGCTCTTTAATCCACAAGCTGTTCAGAACTAGTGATAACACAGAAAGCAATTGCAAGCCCTCACTACCAAACCTCAGTCTCCTTCTGGCCCAATCTTTTACTGTGAGTTACATGATTACAAAAATTTGTCAGAGGATAATGAAAGCTCACAACTTGTTGACTGCAGCACATTTGCAAGAGATGAGAGATGTGTCTTTTTCTTCCTCAAGCTGCAGAGAATGCTCCTCTCTGTGTTCCAAAGCATGAAGCAGCTGTATTACACAAAAGACACATCCAAAGGCATCCAAATGCAGGAACGGGTCCAGGCTGTTAATCCCTAACACAGAAATAAGAACAGTCTAAGGGAGAGGAGAATTTCAGACATGCCTCTGTTTCTGAAAGTGGCTAGGTATTAGACAGATTGCTGAGACTTGCCTGATTTTTCAGTCACTGAATAAAGAGCCAAAATGTCTAAGTATGGGGTATAAGGATTTAATTCTCAGTCAGATGCTTAAAACTTAGGTATGACAGTACAGAAATTCCTTGTGAATTGAGGCCTGAGGCTTTTCTTGCATCATGCACAAAATTCCAAAGAACTGCTTATTCTTATAGGTTTCTGTAAAAAATATGACTTAACATCAATTTTTCTGTACGAAAATACACATGAAAATATATTTGGCACTTTTATAAATTTTGCATCCTAAAATACTTTGTATATCTGGGATAATTCTGTAAGACAACTTGCCATAATTTTGCTGAGGGAAAAAAAGCTTTCAGAACATGAAACGTGCCATGAATAATAAGATTTAGCAGTGATTAGGATGGCTGAGACCTAAAAAGAACGTGAATCTCCTTCCCTCCAAAAGGATGGGTTTGTGGCTCAGTATGAGCTCTGTTACTAACATTTTGTGGAGAGAATGGGAGATAAATGAAGATATTCCAGTGAGCAATTATGGAACTTGTTTATTTTATAGAAATTAGAGATCTTTTGGGATTTGTGTTATTTTTTGGTACACATTTCTGTTTAAAAAGGGAAGTATGCTGAATAGGTGGTGAAAGGCTGATAGTTAAAAATGTACTATCACAAATGAAAGACTGAGCATGCTAGTTGTGTTTAAATAATCTTGAAGTTCATGGCTACTCTTATCTTAGCAGCCTGCACCCCCAGCATCCTAAAACGATGTCCTTAAGAAGGGAAAAAGTTTTAGGCCTTCTTGGCCCCCTCCCCTCCTGCCCAAGGAGGCAGGAGACCCATTCTAGCTCTGCTCAGGGCCCCTTGTCCCAGCTGTTACTGATCAGGCCAGTGCCCAGCTGTGTTCCCTCACCTCATGGCTATATTTTCTGAATCTCACTGGATTTTGTATAAAATGGCATCTGTGTATAAGAGGTGGTAGTACTCATTGCCTTTTATAAGGTTTCAGCAGAGAATGAAGAAATATTTATTTATTAAACAAACCTTAAAAAGAATTGTTAAACCAATTGATATACACAGAAAGATGTAAAGCTTCCTGGTTGTGACAAAACAAAGTTATATGGCTTTTGCACTTTTTTTTAACATATAAACTTTTGTTAATATGTCTTCTGATTACTATGTCAAGGAAAGAATACTGCAATTAAAGTAGGCAAAAAAATTGTAATCAAAGAATAGTACAGAAAAGGAGTAAGTGGAAATGAAGTTTCCCACTCTGTTATGTGGCGCTATTATCACAGGGAATTAGTTAAATGAAAAAAAAAAAATTAATCAGAAAGAAAGCAACATCAAGTTATTCTAGCTATGGGGAGAATGTCCATGAATCTCATTTTTTGTCTCATGGGAATGATTGCAGTCATCTTAAGTAATGAAATTTTTATGTTAAAGTAGTGCCAGTGCAGGTCAAATGAGTAGGACATGAAATTTTTGAAGCTATTCAACTGTTGTTATGGGAAGCTTGACAATGTGATTTACAGGCAATTTCAACATAAATTAAAAGAAGCTTAGCTCTATAGAAGATATCTGTATTATAGTGTGAAAATGTACAGAGCAGTTCTGTGTGTATGTCAATGTTTTATGACTGAAGCACAGAGCTTGGCACACTGTTCATAGGGATGTGGGGCTGTGGTAGAAAAGAGCTATGGGAACCCTAACAAAAATTCAGTTCCTCCACACGCTGCTGTAGGAGATCTGGGCTTAAAAGGATCACTTCCATGGAGGGTATATGATTGTTTTGAGACTTGCAATGAAGAGGCTCTTTAGGGACTGCTTATAGATAGGAAACCTCTCCTGTACATGCTATCACCTGTTGGTGAGGAGCTTGTATGCAACTTGGGGATGCTTTTGTTACAGTGGACATTGACATGTAGTTTGCTTTCTAGTTTGTATTCTTTTGTTTCTGAAGAGAATTTGTTTATCTGGTGGTTTTTGTCATATTTCTAAAATCTCTTTATCAAGCTCCATCCCATTTCACGGTACTGGGGCTTCCCTGTCACAGTTTATTTGGAATTTTCTGGTTATTCCAGGATGCCTAGCAGAGCCAAATGAGTGGGTTGGCTTGTTGTGCTTTCTGTCAGAGCCACCTGGGGACTTGCTGAAAAGGGACTGTTGTGTTAGAAGAGTTATTGGCTGTATTCATGTTCTTGTGTATGTGCCTCTCCAAGTGTCAGAGCATTGTATCATGTCCACTGAAGATATTACCTGCTTTGAGTGCTAAAGAAAAAAACCTACTTATCTTGTATAGCAGCAATTTTACCTCAAAGATGCATGCAACGCTTCTTCAAAAAGAATATCCTTCAATTAAAAAAAAGTGAAAAAATACTCAGAGATTTTTCTTCAAGACGTTCACAAATCAAAAGTAGTTTCTATTAATTCTGAGTTGTCCAAACTAGTCAACATACAGCTGTTGCAAATTAGCTTCCTTGTCAAGGCAGAATGTTATAAAGCATTGAAGGAAATTGCGAATTGATCAGATTAGAATCTTTTGCTGTCAAGAAAAATAAAATATCAGAAATTACATGAGAGCCTGCTTTCCTGTTGCTGTTTTGAGAAGGATACAAAGAAGTTAGATTATAGTAGTATCTGAGTTCTGAGGTGTACTTTGCATGTTCAACTTGTTTTCTTTGCTTTTCACTATTTATTGACAAGTGTGATTAAGCTTCTGAGGGTTTTTTGTGAACAAGCAAAAGCTGCCTTGTTGAGAACATGATCTTTAATGACTAGAATGGCTAGCACCATAAAGGAGAAATAGTGTCTCTTTTTTTTTTTTTTTTTTTTTTTTTTCCCATTTTTTAAAATTCTGTGTAGTGGAGAACTACTCTAAACACTTGTACTGATTTGCTTTTGTTTACAGTTACAAATTTCTCTTAAGATGCATTCCTTGGCTGTTCTCTGGTCTGACTGATATGTTTTAGAAATGCTGTTTTAAGAATCTTATTTATTACGAGCATCATAATGCAGCAGTTTACAAATCTACTTTTACTGTGAAAGTATAGGTGTCCTGAAAAGGCTGCTGAGTCCTTCCTCCTTGGAGACAGTCAAAAACTATGTGGATGTGATCCTCAACAACTGGTTCTGTGTGGCCCTGCTTGAGCAGGGAGCTTGGACCAGGTGACCTCCACACATCCCTGCCAACCCCAGCCACTTTGTGATTCCATGATTCCATTCAGGCACCCCATGGTGGTTCTGGGCTTGATTTAGACCAGCAAATCAGCTATGCAGCCCCCAAACAAGGACAAAATTTTAAAATGCAAACTATTTGGGAACAAATGATAAAATCTAAGTGCCTGAGGAAATATAAGGAGTTTATTTCCTTAAATGATTGGACTTGCATTGGCAGATATCCCCTCTCTTGAATGGGACAGTAGACTGACTCATGGAACAATATGCCACCAGATAGCATCTTGTCTTTTGAAGCCCTTTGATATCAAGGTTCTCAGAGATTAAACCCAGGTCCTAAATTTATTTTTGGTATAGACATCGTAAGCATGAATTAAATGAATGAATGAATGAAGATATGTATTGTACCTGGAGAAAGCATGCTGTGCTTAAAGGCATTAAGTCTATTTTCTGATTGTTGGTTGGTTTAATAAAAGATATGTCTCTTGCCCCCTGTGTAGTTCAGTAGGTTTCAGGATCTCGACAGTTTCATAGCATTTGTTGTCAGTGAAGATATTTTCAGCTTTGCAGATGGCCTAAATTTCACTTGACCTACAACTGTGATGTGCAGAATCCAAACTGGTCCAAGTCTACTGTGCTTCAAACAGCTTTAAATCAGTATTGATTATATACACTTATAAAGACAAAAAGTTCTTGAAAAAGCAATATATTCAGCAATTTTTGCATGATCACCATCCATCTTCATCATAAAATTAATATTGCTACCTTACAATGTAGCTGAACATTCTGTGGTTTTATTTTCGTTAGCTAATAATCAGACTGAATAACAATAGAAGTAGCAGTGCTGCATTTTTTCTTGTTAATCTTGTTTTTCAGCTGTGTGTTGTTGAAAAATGAAATAATAGATCAATAAAGAACAATTGCTCTTTTTTCAACATCTTTGTCTAGCCTGCGTTTCTGTACTAGAAAACTTGTGAGACTGCTTGTAGTGGGCAGTTGCTGTATTTGTTTCACATTTGTTATGCTGTGGAATGAAAACTAATCACAGAGCTTTGTACGTGGACATTTCAAGATTAGTTCACAACTGTTTTTATTGCCAGGTTCAGATCATATGTATCTTAAAAAATATTATAGTCCTTTGTTCCTTTATCTTGTAATTCCCTTCAGAGGAGAAAATACAAGATCTTTGCAATAACTGTGGTCACATCTTTGTAAACTTAGCAATTAATATATTCTTCATATGTTGAATTAAAATTAACCCCCCAACAAACAAACAATAACAAACAAAAATCTGGCCAGCCACACAAACAAATAAACAAGCAAACCCCCTATTAGAGCACATTGCAAGAACAAGTATTGGAGTAACATCTGTAACGTTTTCATTGAATTACTGTTTTTCTTTTTTTTTTCCCTCAAGAAACAAAACTTTCCCAAAATCTGTGTTTTCACATCTTCTGCAAGGACTTTTCTTTTTGATGTATGTTCAGGTTAAATGGCAGAAATCTTGGAAGATGTGTACATCTTTTTTAAGCTTTCCTTGGATCATAGCGAGGTGGAAGGTTTGTAGTGCAGCCTGCTGCTCAAGGCAGGGTGAGCTGTGAGGTCAGACCAGGCTGCTCAGAGCTTTATCTGCTTGGATCTTGTGAAATTCCAAGGCTGGAGGCTGCACAACCTCTCTGGGCAATTTGTTACACTGCATAACTGTCCTTGAGATGGAAAAGATTTTCCTGCATTCAGTCTGAATCTCTCATTTTAATTTGTGTCTCTGTCCCTTGTCCTATCACCATACATGACAGAAGGGTCTGGCTTCATCTTGTTGAACTCCTCATATGTATTTGGAAGCTTTTAGATATTCTCTTCAACCTTTTCCAGAAAAGGAGAATTTAGTATATATTTTTAATAAAAACTTCATTATGACTTTATTGCTTATATTTTATTATTATTACTTTTACTTTCATAAATGTGTGATGATAATATAATTTCACTGTCTTTTTAGAATAATATTAATAGGAATATAAAATTAAAATGAAATAATTATTCCATTTTCCCTAGATGAGTTCATTTAATACCTTTTCTTCTGTCTGTTTTATGAGGCACGAATCCAAAAATTGCCTCTAGGTAACTTCTGTTTAAAAATTGACTCAGATACATGAGGGCACCACACCTTTGACCAGGCAGAAAAATATGTCCTTTCATTAGAAAACAAGATCTTGGTTAACTTGCTAACCACACTGCAGCTTTACTACAGAATTATGAGCAGCTGGTGGATTCTTCAATAAATACATTGTCTGTCAGAATCATTCCTTGTCTAAAGCCAGTCCAAAACAATTTATCTATCAGGAATTAAGAGGTAGCTTGCCTGCGACAACTGAAGCTAACTGCAGGATGTGTTTGAGAGGCAGAGAACCCGTGGCTGGAGTCAGAAGGTGTGGGATGGACAGAGGCTGTGGGACACAGCCCTGCCATTGGCAGGTGAATGAAAGGTGTCCTCGGCCAGCCTTGATCTCCTGAATGTGCTGGAGAGCTATCTGTGGGACACAGGGATACTGAGCTGAAGCTGTCCCTGCTCCTAAAGAGGAAAACACATAATTTGGTGTTAATTAAATGTCATTAAAAGATTGAGACCCTCCAGAACTTATATCAAAGAATTAGGAGGGAAAAAGTATGTGATTTCAAAATGTGAACCCCTGCATCTTCTTAAAGGTAAATGGTGGTATTTTTATACACATCTGTTTGAAGACAGGATTTTTAGCTACTATTTTTCATTGCATCTCATTTCTGTTCAAATTATCATAATGTATGAAATAATCAGCAGTGTACAATCACTGCAGAAAGCTTTTGCTGTATCTGGAAATGTGTCAGGTAATGTTTCTGTATTGACATGTGGATAGCACACTATGATCATTCATACACTATGTTACATTTAGAACTGTTTTATACTGACAGGCAACACAGGATCATTCCATAATTATCCTTTTTGTCAGTTTTCCTTGCTTGAATGATGTGACACAAGAAAAGTTTCTGTAGCCAAAAAAGGTCATAATCTTTCCTGAAATCGGTCATACTCTGGGAAATGAGAGATATAACAATTACATATAATAAACAGTTGTTATAGTTCTGAATATAAAGACTGGCATAAAACATCTAATGCTCCTGCCTTACCAAAGTTATTTCTGTATTTGTAGATGAAACTGCATTGATAATGGAGGTTATAAGTAAGAATAAAAGTTTTAAAATTAAACAGCAAAATTTTGATGGAAGCTACTTAAACTTTTTTTTTTTCCCTCTATAATCAGAATTCAAATAATGCATGTGAAAAAAACTAAGCATCTATGACTGTGGAACAGAAACAAATTCCATTTATAAACTATGATATGTAACAGAAAAATGTTTGTGGGCAGCTACAATCAGCAAAAATATTACTCCATCAACTTAATGTCATATTAACCTTAGAGAAAGGACTGCCTTGAGGAAAGTGAAGAATGTTGATTGGTGAGTGGCTCTCTTGATATTCCATTTTTCTTTGTGACACACTGACTGAGCACACTATTCTGATTCAGATGTTAATTTATGGAAATAGATAATACAATGTATCTGATTGCTTAATTATGCATCCTGGGGATTCATTCAGAATCCTTATAATACATCTTGATGACCTTTCAAAGGCAGAACTCTCAATTTGCAACTTTTATTGGGATTTAATCAACTGGACAATACTTCTCACATCTTTTTCTGATGAGGGAACTGACCCCTGTCTCTGGCACTTTCATCATGTACTATAATCACTAATCTCTGTTGCAAAAAGAAGTCATTCTTGTGTAGCATCAGTGAATCCAAGAGCAAAAGGCATTAGCACACTTAGTGCTGTCTCCTTACCTTTAATGCCAAAAAAGAGGCTACAAAGGGGTAGCCTTTGGTACTGAGGGGCTTGCAGTGTGCTGGCAAAAATGTGGTATAAAGGCCAAATGACACGAGCAGTGAGTACAGGAAACTGTACATTGCAGTGTAAAAAATGGCATGGAGAAAGTGGATTTGTAGTTCCCATTTGGACTGTTCCATTGTACAAAAACAAAGTGCTTCTACTGAAAATAAAAGAACTTATTGAAAATTGAAGAGAGGGCTCTTTACTACATCAACTGAAATTAATATGCATAATTAATTCCCAAGAGATTTGAATGAAGAAAAAATATGACAGACTAAAAAACCTAATCATTGTTTCATTTGTATAATATGAATATCTTGAGTTGTAATGATAAATATGGAGCTGTCAGAAAGTATAGAAATCCTTATGTCATCCTCCAGGGTATAACAGCAAGTCTCTATATTTGAATCTAGGAGCAACCCTCCCTTGGGTTTAGTTAACTACCAACTACAGAGTATTTTGATTTCTTTCAGAAAACCTGAGTCTCTCTATTGATTTCAGTCTGTATCTCTCAATGGTGTGCATCACCAGGGGTTTCCTAACTAATTATGACTGACTTGTCAATTAATCATAATAAGAAAGGTAACAATCTTGGCTGCCACTCCAAAACAGCAAAATAAATAACCTACACAGAAATTGCATGTCCTGCTTGTGTTCTGTATTTTGGAACACTGCAGTAAATTGATGCTCTTGAAATCCAAACATCTTTTCCAGTTTCAATATTCCATTATGCTACTACAAGGGTCTTAATATAAACCCCTCAAGTGAACAATGTAATATACCATAGCACTAAGTAAAGATTAATATAAGAATGGAAATAACTTCTGTTGACCAATAGAAGTGACTTACAATACTAATAGTCTGGAAGAATTTCAGTGTTTATATAACTCACCGCCAAGAATTAAAACTTTTGTGCACTGTCCTTTTACTTTTCTTTTACTTTTCCTTTTTTTTTTTCTGCTGACATTCTAGAGCAGTTTATAGTTTCGAAATTTTCCTTTAAGTAGAGATGTTAAGGGAAAAAAAGACCTTAAAAAGACCTTGTCAGAGCTAAAAGTCTAGGAGAGGTAATATTCCACCAAGTGAGTTGACAGGACATATAGAAAGGGAACAAAATCTTTTGATGGCATGATGTTGATAGGCCAGTACGTGGCAGTCTGTTTCTGCAGAGAGTTGGCATAAAATACATTTAAACACTCACAAAAATGTTTGGCTAGGGACAGTACTTTAAATTCTTGCCACCTTCTACATATGCTGTACAATGGACATGCTGTTCTATCATGTATTGAGTGCATCTGAGAAGATTTGGGCTGGGAAATATGTAATCTTTGCAGTAGTGGATAGACAGGACAGCAGCAGAGGGTTTTCTTTTTAAATAGCTTCAATTCACATCTTTAATGTTCTGTTGATGAGTAGCTCTGGGTTTGTATTTAAAAGCCTTTTTTGGCTACCAGATTTTATGAAACTTAAGGCAATTTTACAGTAGTAAATTACACAATGAAAAGTAAGTAAATGAGAAAATATGCATTTTTCTTTCTTTGGTTTTGATTACCTTTTGTGGACTGTCTTCTCAAATGGAACTGGTAAGTGGGTAACAGTATGAAGGATCTACATATGCTAGATTTTGTTGAAAAAGACAGCTCACAACTGATTAAAATGAAAAGTTTAAAATGAAAAATTATGTTTACTTAATTAGTGATTGAATCCAAATTACTAAAGACACCAGCAGAGCATACAAATGTACTAGGTCACAAAATAAGCAAAATCCTAATACAGTCACAGACTGTAGTGGGGTGGAAGAGAGAGAATACACACTGTTCCCCCTCAAAGATTAAGCGCACCCACTGTCTCAAATATGTGTCTGGGATGACTTTGTACTGATTAGCCTGAGGCTAATCTGCTGCACACAGTAGCTGAGTAGTCAGGGTGAGATTTTGATCTAATTTATCAGCTACCTCTACAATTGTTTATTTTCATGTTTGCAAGATTTTTATAGCACACCAACTGTCTGAATAATAAGGAAACGTCAAGTCTTTTGTTTACAATATTTATCTGAAATATTTATCTGAAATATATATATTTACAAATATTTATCTGAAATATTTTGCATTACAGGTTTTAAATTGTGACAATTACACTGGGTCAGAGAAAAGAACATCAGGTAAGGCCAGTGCTTGTAATGAAGAATGGTCTGACCTGATGGAAGCACCTTGATTGAACATGACATGTATTTCATATAAAAGCTAAACAGAAGAAAAAGAAAAGTCTATGAAATGATGTCTCTTACCACAATTTTGAGGCAAAACCTCATGCTAGTTGTTTCTGAATAGTGTTTTGTTTTATACAGACCATGTCAGGCATGGAGGTGGTTCCCTGGCAGGTGGCAAGTAATCACTTGCTGTCTAAGGCTGCTCATTGCCAGAACTGGTACATGGCTCCCTTTTGCTACTGTTCCTGCCTTCTCATTAGAGCAGAGATTCGCTCTTGTGCTGGGCATTCACTGCTAATGACATTGCCTAATGTTTCTCTTGTCTTTGTACCTCTTCCTGTTAGCTGGTTTCCATTTACCAGGTTCACCGGGGGACTCTCGTGTCAAGATCCAGTATATATATGCCTCAAATATTTCCAGTCTCACTTTCTGATACAAAAGACCTTCTGGATGGTAATTACTTATTTTTCTTTGTTGAAGGACAAAGCCTTTCTATCCAGCATCCGTATCTTCTCATAGCAATTTGGAGTTAATTTTAGACATTGATTTCATCTCTAATCTCCAGCTCTCATAACTGCTTCTTTTCAGCGACATTATTTTTGAGATCTAAAGTTTATGTTAAGAAAAAAGAGCAGATGTTTTGTGTGTCTTTGCTTTCAGCTTCTCCTGTCTAAAATGTCACTTCCTATTGAGCACTTCCCTTCATCTTATGCATTTCTGTTGAGACAGATAAATTCCTATGGTTACTTGTTCTTTTGCTTTCTTCTTCACATGTGGTTTTCTTGGAGCAGCTGGTTCTGAACAGAATTTTTATGTTGTGGCAGTGGTACTGTCCCACTTATGGCAACACCAAACAAGTTAAGAATTTATTTTACCAACCTGAGGTGTTGTGGGTCGCTGTAGTGTACTTCACATTTCTGTAAAAGATCTTGAGCAAACAGATATATTTAGATGGAATTTTGAAGAGTACTGTTTAGTCTTTTTGTGCTTTTATTTTTGTCATTCTGGTATTCCAGTGGTGTTCCAATTCAAGATTCTCCTTTTGCAGAGTTTTCATTTAAAAGGTGCCATATTTCTCTGCTTATCCCTTTGGTTTTGCATATCTCTGTGGATATACAACCATAAGTGCTGCAGCTGAAGTTGTCACTGCTGATTGCTGTACACTGTTCTTCATACAGCATTCACTGCTTTTAACAAGGTCTTAAATTTACTCTTTTAGTTGTTCTAAATTTTGCTTGAAGAGTCACATAGTAATGAGATTATTGCAGCTACTACTGATATGTATGTCCTTGTATGTACTTATATCACTTAGCAAGTGATCTGAGTCTTGCATTAGTAGAGAGCTGCCTGGGATTTTTTGCTGTTCTATCTGTTCTTATGTATTCTTTTGAAGGAAAAAAATAACCAAAGCAAAACTGGAAACAGCACAATTAGTACTCAGTTTCTATGATTGTGGTTTCTTAATGTTCTTTCCACCTGTCGCTTCTGATTTCACACTCAAGCCACCCATTGGGAGGAGTAAGCCCTGCTCTGGTGTTGCCAATGACACCTTAGGACAATTGCAGCACCCATCCCTGCTCGCAGTGCTCTGTTCACAGACCCCAGGTCCCAGATCTGTTCTGACTGACTGACAACTCCAGGGAGATAGTCCTGAGTCTGTTTGATTCGTGTTCCATTGGTGAGCCATCTTCCATGTGTTCTGTTAACATGGCTGCTGTAGTTTGACCAAGACGTTTCTTCTTTAGCTTGAGACATTTGGCCTTTTATTCTCTGTAATCTTAATGTGTGAACTTCACGTTTTTAATGCACTGCAATAATAGCAATTCTTTCCATTTCAAAAATATTTATGCTTCATAGTAATAAGAAAGCAAACACTAAACCCATTAAAATCAACAGATGAAGCATCAGCAGGCTTTGGATCACGCCAAATAAACACAGCCAGCTTGCCAGACTGTTTAGCTTTGAGATGTTAATACCCTGATTCCAATAATGAAATGTGTTAAAATATGCATGGTACCGCAGCTGGACATAAGAAACATGAAAAGGATCTGGGGCTCAGCACCATGATCAGAGGTGATACCATTGTTGGACACGTAACACTTCTCTTGTTGGTGAGATCCAGTCTGTGAGTAGACACTGGGGTTGTTAATGCTTTTGGGGCTTCTGTTACCCCGGGTTCAGGTGGAACTGAGGACTGTCCTTTAGCAGGAGCCTTTTGTAGTATCAAGGCAGCTCACTACATAGCAAACAGTGTATGCTAATCACCATTAATGATGATTCACTTCAAAATATCTGATACTGGAAGGACATTTGTCCTTAAAAAAAAAACCTGCTCTGCATGAAGTGTGCAATGATCTACACTTTGCACACTTGCTTCTAATACAAACATTTAAATTAATACATCTGCTGTACATACAAGTTATCTCATACGTTATTAGTTGTGTACCAAATCACTGACTTTGAAGATTATTTGGGATGTTATGTCAAGGCCAAATGCACAGTAGAATTGATCTGTTTCTTCTGCACATGACATTCTCTAAGGCAGAGATTGCTAAATTACATTATAGATCTTAAAACACAACCTCAAATTTTTCTATAAGAAAAGGTAAAAGATGGTTTTGGCCAAATAATTTCTCCTAACTCTGTGCACTGATAGAGCTGATCTGCTACAGGATTTGCTTAGATCATTAGTGATTCATAAGTAAGAGGTACCTGAAAAAGGAAAGTGTTGAAAGCTAGAAGGTGTTGACAATTCCTGATTATGTTGAAAATCATATTGCTAGTTACTTGAAGACTATTTTGGTCCCACTTTGATGCCTTATTTTGTGTGATTAAACAAAGTGAATACAAACAAGTAGAGGCCAATGGCACAGGAGATTAAAAAAAACAAACAAAAACAAACCAACCAAACACCAAAATCATTAGGTTTTCAGCTTGGTTATGATATAAGACAAGTAATTTAATTTTCATATCAGAGACATGATTGACTTTTCTACTGCCAAAAAAAGCAACGGAATTTTTACCAGTTTATTCTCTAGGAATACAATTAAGAAGTACCCTATATAATCAAATCACATACTACATATGATTCTTCTTTTTTTGTTTTTTCCTATTACTAATTGAGTTATATTAAGCATAGCATTGGATGAACTTTCTTACAAAGAATATTTATACTTTTCTTCAGGCGATGTTTTATTCTCCTCTCATGTTCACTTGAAAGCCTGTCATCTGAAATCATTCTATGCTTCAGGTTCTAGGAATCAGATGAAAGTAAAGAATGCTTTCATGCCCCATAGATTTCAATCCCATACTATTCTGACTCAGTTATTTTAAATGAAGAAGTCTTACAATTTCACTGTTAGGATGTTGCGTAAAAATTTTATAAAGGAGAACAAAATTAGTCTTCTACTTTTTTTTTTTTTAATTTTTGTGAACAAGCTAAGTGGTTGCCCTTGCAGAATGAATGTTTCCAGGAAATGAAATCTCTGTACAGTGAACTTCAAACCAACACTGACTGTATTTATTTATGTCTGTAGGAACAGCTGTCTTCACAAACATCCCACCATGCAGCATCATTAAATTGACAGCTTCTACTAAACAGTAGCCAGCTGAGTGCCACTGTAGGAGTCTGTATAAATCAGAACATGTTTTCATAATTATCTAGAAGAAATGGAGAAAGGAGCTCACACAGTCACTGTGCCCCACTGCTGGACTGTCTCTGGTTGCTCAGTGTAACAAATGGAGCTGATTCTCTGCACAGCAGTGGATAACCAAAGTCCTGGATTTCATCACTCACTGTAATACCAGAAGAAAGATCAGTAACATGGAACTGTGAAACTTGCCAACATCTGCTGCAGATATCTTTACTATTTCCTTCATGTCTCCAGACTTCAGATTTTTATGTATTTATTTAATTTTAGTTCTGGATTAACTTGGATGCCCTTTGTGTATGTATCATATTCTGCCAGAAAGTTTCTGGTATATGCAACTTGAGTAAAAATGTGAAGGTCAGCACAATAAGGAAGTCATAAAGAAGTAAATGCCAAGTAGTAAAAATATTAATAAGGAAAAATGCTGGATGGTAAGCATAAAAAATCCTTTTGAGTTTAAGAATTCTCACATCAAGTACTAAAAACCCTATGCAGCAATAGGACAGTGTAGAAATTCCTTCCAACTTGACATTGAATAAAAAGTTTGTGATACAGCCTAAAAAATCTTGAAATATTTAATGAAATATCTATGACGTCTTTTTTAGGCTGATGCTTTGAACTTTCATAATGGTGGGCAATAGAGAATTCTGTACACAACGGCATCAGAGAGTATTGGTGAGACAATAGAGAATGATGGAATATTTGCTATTAACCACTTTAAAAAAATTCAGAGGTACTGGAATCATTTTTACATCTTGATGTTTAAAAAGGGGGAAAAAAAGCCGCAGTAAAAACAAACATTTTAAAATAAAAGAGTGAAATGGTAATAATTTATTAAAACTCCTGAAATTTTCTTCCTTGATTATTATCAGACACATTTTTGGGATTACCTAAAAACATTGTCCCAGATTTTGTGGAAAATGAACTTTCAGAAAGTTACAAGGCAAAAGCTGTAGTGAAAGATAAAGAATTTAATTCCTTCTAAAGAGAGATGCTGAACAGTTTGTCTTTCAGAGTACAGAACAGTAAATTTGAAATGGATTGTTTAAGGGGAGCTAGAGAAATTGTATCAGCTTCTGTGATAGAGCTGACTCTGATATTGAACAAGGTTTCATGTGAAACAAGAGTTGCATTAGAAAGCAAGCCAGTCATATATTGATAGGTAAGTGATAAAAGAGTTTCCTGACTAGAATGCATTAAATGAAGGAACTAAACTGAAATATTTTAGTGGTGTGAGATACAAAATGATTAGATTTATTTTAAGGGTAGACTAAACAGAAGATGACCATGTCATCTAAAGGATTAATTGATGAATTTCACCACCTATATAAAATGCAATATCTTGAGAAGAAACAGATGATCTGAAATGTTAAAAAGGGGTGGGGTTGTGACTTGTATCTTTTGCTTATCTTACTACAATTTTTTCATAAGAAGTTTGTTTCAATACCAAATGCCCTATTTAGAAAGAATTTCTCAGTGTTAAACTTGACAGTGTTTAATGATTGCTATCATGCTTTATTTTTAATGTATAGATTTTTCTTTTACCATATCCTCAAATCAACAAACCTTTGTCTCACCCAGAATTGTTAAATTAGTCTTATTTTTGTTTATAAAGCAACTTCCAGTCTTTTATTTAGGCTTGAAATTCTACCAGTTTGTTTTTTATATTGTACCAGATATATAACTAAACAATCATGTTATTTCTCATTATATAAAAGAACTTCTATTACATCATGTGCCAGCTGATTTAAAATTGCTTTACATGATGTCCAGACACAAATTATTGCTTTGTTCTTGATTTCAATATCTAATAACAGTGAATCAATGAAGTGCATATTTCATAGTATATTTCATAGTATCATCTTCACACCCTGCTAAACCCTTTCTCTGGTAGCATATGACATTTTTTCTACATGCATTTGGGACAGGCAAATGGGGTAGGGCACATATTCCAATATACTGCACAGAAATATCTTAGCAATTAGCAAGTCTGAGGATGGCCTCATTCTCCTTCATGGGGACATTTTTGAGACCTTTCAGTTTGGCAGGAAATTTTCAGCGAGGAAAATTTGCTGTCTCTACCACATGCAGTATAAGCAGGCTGGGTGCACAGATGTTTATTCTGCAAGGCATTTCCCTTAGACTTGTAATAGTCAATAATAGTTTTAAAAAATGCACAAAGAGGGAGGAAGAAAGGGAGGGAAAGAAAAAAGATAAAAATTCTGATTTTTTTTTGTTTATTAATGAATAATAAACACAGCAGAGCTTGTGTGGATACAAATGACTATGGTCAGCTTCTTTTTGTGACTGCATTTTTCATCATATCTGTCATTTTTTCACAAAGCACCATTGCAGTTGACTAATCTGCACTGCTGGGATTGTGAGATACAAATAAGTACACAGAGTATAAAAGGATCGTTCAAACATTTTATCTCAAGGTTGACTGATTGCATTTTGGGAAGTCCTTTATGATGTGGTGAAATTAAATTGAAGTACATTTTCTGTAACTTGTGGTTCTTGCTGTTGCTTTGTTGTCTGTGGAAAAGGCTCTCTGTGTGTTCTACTAAGATATGATCCCATTATTTATAGCTCTTGATCATTGCTAAAGATTCCTGCTATTTTTTCAATTTCATTTAAGAAAAGTGTGTTAATTACTCCATGCCCTAAGTAATTTTAAGTACTTCACCTTTAATGTGTTCAGAACCACTGTGCTAGAGATCTCGTGCAATCTGCTCTACCAGGCACTGGGCAGAAAGACTTAGGTTTTTGTGTTGGTTTACCCTTGGTCTTGGGAAACTTTCCCACATTGCAGAACTCCAAACTTATAGATGGAAATTATATTTTACCTAGGTCACAAGATGCTTATGTGGAGCTTTGAAGCTCCAATATGCCAGGAAAATTTTATAGAATCTATTCTTGTTGTTTCACATTCTTACTGTTTCAGGAGAATTGCATTGTTCTTGGAGTTGCTGAATAATACATCCAGGCCAGTTGACAAGCTGGGACTTGTGTGACTGAGATGGGATAATCTTTTTATAAGTACAGCAGATCTATAAGGCTGGTATTGATCTTTTCCCTTTTAGTTTTACATTATGAATGGCAGTTGTGTTCTGGGAAAGTTCCTTTCCTTTTTACTAATATAGATCATCTGGTATTATGCAGAGGAAGGGTTTACAATTTACTTTGTGTACATAGAAAAACTTTTTTTAAAATTTTGCTCGAGAGTTTAAATGCAATGTGCAATAATAATTAAAAAAAACATAGTATATGGGAAAGCTTCAACAATTAGCTTTTTAGATTGAACAGTAGATCTGAAAAAAAAGATGATTCTAGTATCTCTCTGTTCTCCCTTTTCACAGAGCTCTTAAAATCTATTTTATGCAGGTGAAATTTCAATTTTAGCTGTGATTTGTCGATATACTTTAGTAAGCCATAGCCACTCTGTCCAATCTGCTGTACTCCGGACGTATGACCCCTATCCATACATGAAGAAAACTTTCAATCACATTAATCTCCTTGAATTTACTAGCCTTGGATGTAGTCTATCATAACTTTACCATTTTGTGTTTGCTTTTAGACACTTTGAGGTCTGTGTAGCTAAAGCAGGAGGGCTGGAACCAGTAACTGATTCTGGAACTGAATTTATCCATCTGACAGTAAAAGGATAGGATTGTGACCCCCTTGTGCTTTTTTTATTTGATGAATTTCAAATGTGACTGGCACAGGAGGTAAGACTAGAATCCCTTTAGATTAAAGATACGTAGAACCCAGTCTCTTGCATCCTGGGTAAACGCAATGACTAAAAACTGTCGTGAAAAAAGCTTCCTCATAAAGACTACTTACACTAACCAGCTTAAGGATATTCTCAATTAATTATTGACCTTGCTCTGGAGATGATATCTCATCGTGGTCCAGCCAGTGCTCTTACTACTGCATGTTCAGGATTGATGCCATGTTAATATTTGCTTCTGTGCTTACTGACTACTCCCGTCTAGCATGGATGATCTTGTTGGGCTGTCTCTGTAGTTAATGTAGAAAGAGGGTCTTCTCCATATGTGCAGAGTTGCTCAGTGGGTTTCTGTGTGCTATTACCCTTCAGGTACAGTTCATTTCTCATTGCCATCTGTAGAGGAAGCCTGGGAAGATTTAACCTCATCAGGATCAAATTACTCTTTATCAAAACCTTCACCACTCCCCTTAGGTCTTTTCTTTTTTCTTTTAGGTATGTGTGGTAGAAGGTGGCTCTTTCAAGTGGAAGAAATATCTAATGTGCAATCAGGACTCTGGTTTTTGTGTTTCTGGGTCTCAAAACAAATCAAACACATTCTTGGTGTTGGGCTTTTTCTTAATATGAAGGCACAGCTTTTTGTGGGTCATCCTTAGACCCACCAAGTTGTCCAGTTGTCAGGCTTCTTATACATTAAAAGCCTCAATTTTTTTAGACTGCCTATTAGAGATGAATGTGAAGGGTTTTTTCTTTTGGACCTTAAACTAATTGTATGGAAGGTATATTCCAAATTCCTGCCTTAGGGAAAGCAAATTTAGAAATTATTGACTTTCTTACCAATACAGAAAAGGACATATAGAGATTAGGAAAACTATAATCTTAGTTTCATATTGAAATCCTGCTCTCTGATTCCTTTGTTATGTCCTTAGGTGTTTTACCCATTTTACTTGATTTTTTTTTGGTGTCAGATGAGTTTCTCAATACTTTAGATCTTTAGTTTATCTTACAAACTCTGGGATGGCAAATTGCAGCAGATTTTAACTCTAAGGTCCTTGGGATCTTCTGTTCTTGTTGAGAGAAAAAAAATAGTGAATAACTGGTGGGATTGAAAAGTAGCATTTTTAACTCATAAGAAACAATTTTACTCTATAGATTAAAGATAATTTAATATACTTGATTCTTACATGGACTTGGCTGTGCAGTGTGTGAACTGAATACACCTTTGCTTAAGACGTGAGATAACAAGGTGAGGTACAACGTGTTGAATAGGGATTGTTTTTTGCCAAAGCAGTGCTGTTTACCAAATCATTGGCAGCATCTTATCACACTAGAACAGACATAGGATTCTTACATTTAGTTTTGAGAGGCTGCTAAAATCCAATATGTGCACAGCACCTTTAAATGTGTTGAAACAGCTTGTCTACAGAAAAGATAAATAGCATTGAACATTAGTGTCTTCCACACATCTTCACTTTTTGAAACAAACTGGTGTTTACTAGGAAAAAAAGCAGTTTTTCTTTATTGTTTTTGTCATGCAAATGATGTAATTTGTAGAATCTCTGAAACTCTTGCCATTCTCGTGAATCCTAAATTTATTTTTAACTTTTATTAACTCTCTATTACTTCAGTATGGTTTTGGAAATGAATAGTAGTATAAATTATCAGTTTAGATGCATAGTAAGTTAAACAGTTCCAAACCCATGTTCTCTTTCTGAAAACAGTTACTGTGGTCTTCACCACAACTGTAAAACTAAACACTAAGATCTTCCCAAGCTGGTCTGCTTTAGAAAAAGCATTGCCAGCAGATAAAAGCAGGTGATTCTTCCTCTCTGCTCAGCACAGGTGAGGCCACATCTGGAGTGGTGGATGTAGTCCTTGGCTCACCAGTATAACAGACATGAATATACTGGAACAGGTCCAGAAAAAAGCCATGAAGAAAATGGATCATCTTACATTCAAGAGAGCTGAGACTTTTCATCCTGGAGAAGAAAAGGCTTGGGAGGATATTGGGAAGTGAAGGTGAAAGAGCCAGACTCCTCTCAGGGGTGTGCCCAGGGGCAGGACCTGGGGCAATAAGGACAAATTGAAGTAGGAAATTCTGTGTACATTTAGGAAATAAGCTGTTACACTGAGCTTAGGCAAACGCTGGAACAGGTTACTCAGAGAGGTTGTGGGACCTTCTTCATTAGATATTTCCAGATTTCCTAGTAAGACTTGCCCCAGGTCTGAGCTAATGCTTGAATCCCACTCAGGAATATATTGGCAAAAGGTGGGATCATTCTAATCTGGAGAGATGTTGAACAAAAATACAGAAAATGTGCAGGTGTGTTTGTGATATTAAAACCTTTCAGGCACTTGACAGTGTACCATAGAATCACAATGGTTTTGGTTGGAAAGGACATTAAAGGTTATCTAGCTCCAACCCACCTGCCATGGACAGGGACACCTGCCACTGGACCAGAACTCTGAGCTTCATCCCATCTGTCCTTAACCACCTCCAGGGATGAGGTATTCACAGCTACTCTCACCTGTTGCAGCGCCTCACCAGATTCACATTAAAGAGCTTTTTCCTGACATTGTATCTATACCTTTATTTTATTTTATTTCTCTTTAATTTTCAAGCCTTTCCCCCTTGTCCTGTCACTACACGCCCTTGTAAAATATTGCTCTTCATTTTTTGTAGACTCCTTTCAGGAACTAGAAGGCAGCAAGTAGGTCACCTCTAAGCCTTCTCTTTTTCA
Organism: Thryothorus ludovicianus; assembly: GCA_013397245.1. Lineage (NCBI taxonomy): Eukaryota > Metazoa > Chordata > Aves > Passeriformes > Certhiidae > Thryothorus > Thryothorus ludovicianus. Next base: position 524,943 of record VZTB01017530.1, on the reverse strand, counting down.
ATGTAAACAAAATTAAACTAAACTAACTTACCTGCTAACTTATCTGCCTCATGTGAGATTGATATGTTAACATTTTTTTTCTTTCTGTCTTAATATGAGAAGTAAACAATTTGCAGTACGCAGCAACTGAGTATTTTACTTAACAAATATCTTTCTGCTATGTGGCCCAAGTAAAATCTTCAAGCACTTTTGCTCTCTTTATGTGCCACTTTGTAACTGTAGCTTTTGGCCTTTTGGAGAGTTCTAGGTACATTGCAGTGTTTTGACATGTTCTGTAAGAATTCTTGGTGCCTCATGAAATAAACATCATGGGAAATGTGGGTGCAATCAAAATTAGGTGTTTAGATGCTATGACAACAAAGATATAAACCTTCCAAACCAGGCAATTTCATTCCATTATCATTAAGGGAAAGACCTTCTGCCTGCTTTCCTCTGTCATTAGCAGATTTTCGTGAGTGTTGCTGTATCATTTCTGTAGAATGCTAATTGCATATTGGGTGATGTCAGTAAAATATACAAATATTGTCCTCTCCCATTTTAAGAGAATAAACAACACATCCCAGGTGATTATTTTAGGCCTGTATGCACATGGAAGAAAGAAGAGCAAAACAGCCACATGACCTTTGTCCTAGGACAACCTGTTTTCTCACCAAAGTAACCCAAATAAACCACAAAACCTACTGGGAGATGAAGTTTTAATCATCAGTACAGCTTGCCCACAAATGCCTCTTAGGAAGTAGATGCCTCAGGGCACCAGGACTGAAAAATCTCTCCTTAATCTGAAGAGATTGCTGGAGCAGATCTCTTATGAAGACAGGCTGAGAGAGCTGGAGAAGAGAAGGCTCCAGGGAGGCCTCATTACTCAGGATTTAAAGAGGGCTTGTAAGAAAGATGGAGAGCAACTTTTGACAGGGGACTGTAGTGATTGGACAAGGGGGAGTGGCTTTGAACTGAGAGTACATTTAAATTATGTATTAGGAAGAAATTCTTCCCTGCAAGGGTAGTGAGGCACTGGAACAGGTCACAGTGTCTTCCCTGATCAATAGGATTTTCAAATTCAACTATTTCCTATTTACCTGTTTGTTCACTTTTGTAACTGAGAAGCCAGAGGAGAAATTTATCCTTATTTGTTCTATTTTTTTCCAGTCTAAACCTACAGTGAATACTTTGCTTTGCTTTTTAAAGTAGCATTAAAAATGTTTGGTTTATGATTTCATTCTATTTTTTAATCTGTATGAATGCCTGAATATACGCATATATTTTGCCCTGTATGTATGTGATTTATCTGCTTCATCACAGAATAGTATTTTGTGATACCTGTTGTTGTGCCTGTGGGTAATAAAAAAAAAATCTGAAGGTATCATTACTTGAAATTTGTAAAACACAGAAAGGGTCAATCTTGTTTATTTGTTTATTGTATGGCTTTATTTTGTTTGTTTATTAAACCATGGACAAACTACTATAACTGAGGAAACTTAAATCACAGCATATCTTTTCCTATGACATAGTAGGAATGTATTTAAAATGCCAGACATATTTATATTTTAATACACTAACACATAACACTAACACTATTTCTCTCTAAGTGATACTTCTGTACAGAGTGCTAAACATTTAATATTTTAACCACATTCTCTCATTGCTTCAGATAACAGGTAACTATAAGGTCTGGTTCAAATCACAATATATTTTGAATATTTTATGGTTTTTTTTAGGTAATAATTGTATTGCTGTTGTGTCTTGGACTAAGTTAATTCTTAAAGAACTCTGGTCTTCTTTGATCATTGGTGTTTGCATGTGTGTGCTTTTTCTTCTTTTGAAATAAGGGATCGCAATTTCAATAAATTTGAACAAATTGATGTTCTAGTACTTTTTTTTCAGAAGTCAGCATCCTTTTAAAAAGTAATTTACGAAGAGTAGTTTTTTACATTTAAAAATAGTAAGATGGAATTTAAATTATGGCTATCAGAACAAATTACCTAATGTCTTGATGAGCTTGGATAAGGTACATTGCTGGGGTATAATCTAGTAGAGAAAATAATAATTAGAGTGAAGAAAGCAGACAGAAGAGTTGGCAGAATTTATCTTGGTGTGACCTGCTAAGGAAATTAATGTTTTTTTGCAGATTATATTGGAAACTTGGGGAAGCTGCTACATCTGGATGGCCTGGGAACATGTGTAGCCCCACAGCTTTCATCCTCATGATTTCACACGGAGAAGCAGCCCCTGTCCTTTTGACTGCAGACCCTGCCACCTGCATTTCTGTCACCTCAGGACGTGGGTGTTATGGTGGGTTTGCATGGTGCCAGGCAGGAGAGCAAGCAGAGCAGTGCAGAATGCTCTACCTGCTTTACAAGTTGAACTGAAAGCTGGGATGCTTCAACCAGTGAGTCACTGCCCTGGTTTCATCCCAGCCCCACACGGCTGCTCGCCCACTCCCACACCAGCAGCATCAGGGGAGAACTGGACAGGTAAAAGGCAGATAACTCAGGGGTTTAAATAAAGACAGTTTAGTAGGGAGAACAAAAGCCAAGCTCGTGAGTAAAGCAGGGAATTAATTCCCAAGGGCAGGCAGGTGTTCAACCATCGCCAGGAGAGCAGGGCCCCATCATGTGCAGCCATTCCTTGGGAAGATAAACAGCATCACTCCAAATGCCACCCCCCCTTATCCCATCTTGTCTACACTTGATATACTGAGCATGATGCTCTGGAGCAGCATTCTGGTCACCTCAGGTCATCTGTCCAGGCCTTATCTCCTCCCAACCTCCCATGTACCCCCAGCCTCCTCACCAGCATGGCAGCATGGAAAGTACAAAAGGCCTTGGCTTTGTGTGAGCTTTGCTCAGCAACAGCAAAAACATCTCTGTATTATCAACCCTGTGTCCAGCACAAATCCAGAACCAGCCACTGGGAAGACAACTAATTTTACCTCAGCCAAAACCAGCAGTCAAGCACTGCAAAGCCGTTTGTTAGCTCTTCTGTCTTTTTACAAACCCTTTCCTGATCCTTCACAGTATGCACAGGCATTTTCTTACAGACTAAATTTCCTTGCCAAATTCATAAGATTGCCGAATAGAGCCTTCCAATAGAAGCTGGCTGTGACCTTCATTACAAGGCAGCTAATATTTTCACGTAATGATGGAGAAATGGGTTCTGTTTCTGTGTTTCAAATAGTAATGTTGAAATTGAGGATACATAGGAAGTGTTTCCATATCATTAAGCAAAATTGAAAGGAGACAAAATGCTCTAAATAGAGAAGAGGAAGATGACAGTTACTGTTCTTTCTATTTACTTCCTCTGTTCTACTTATATTTTCCCCCCTTTTTTCCTGTTTCTCATTTCTTCTGTCACTAACTTTTCCTATTTTTAATTAGTAGCTAGTAGCATGGATTTCAGAGACAACATTAAAAAGGAAGTTATCAGGCTGCGTTTTATGTTGCATCAACAGAGAAACTGCAGGATGAAATATGGTCCCAGGTGAAAGTTATTGCTGCAAAGGCAGGTTTGTCTCAAGACTGCCACACTCAGAAGCAGAATTTCTTTTGGATCACAGACATTCAAAAGCATTTCCCTGCTACTAAGACAGTAAGCATGAGTTGGGAAACAATGTAAAACCACTTGTGCTGATCATTTTGTTTTCCTTTTGAAGCAGATTTCTTTCTTACTCTGATAGAATTTATATACTGGGTCACATTTGCCTGGCATTTTCTAGGATCCTAGATCAATCAGACTAAAGAATTCATTCCCTGAGAGCTGCCAGCCAAACTAAAAAGTGGCTAGCATCATACATAGCTGATATGAATTTGGGAAAAAAAAAAAGGAAGCTTTAGGCTGGTAGATATCTCAAAATAGTATCTGTTCCTATATAATAAAATACATACTTTTATGCTTACCAATTTCTATATATGCTAAGTATTTTTGTTAGAAAATTTCAAAGGCTTTGCCAGAATCTTTTCTGTCTAAGCCTAAGATCCTGTACTCAACTCTTCAATCATTATAAGAAAAGAAAATTCACAGTCATAAAATTACCTTTGGCAAGCAAGACCGTAATGACCACCATTCATTGGATCAGTGTTATTCAGGATGACTGCATTATAACTGCTGTATAATATACAATGCTGCCTTCCCTGAAGTTCAGACAGTTGTTGCTGTCTGCTCTTCATTTTAGAACAGGGTTATTTTTACTTATGTCTTAGACTTTTGATTCCTGAGAAAGCAGACTTAATTTTAATTGAAATAATTTAAAATAAAAACTTAGGATTTAGACTTGTGTTGGACTCAAATGTTCTATTTTTCTCACAGCAGCTAGATATACATCTGTCCTAAATGCAGAAAATTACACTTATCCGTCTTGCTGGAGAATTTTTAAATACTTAGTTAAAAGGTATTCATCAAATATGGTTTTATTTCACAAAAACAGATAAATAGCAGAGAACCTAATTACAATTCTGTCTTAGGCTGTGTTTTCTTGAGGACTTTGTTACCTTTCAAGTATAAGCTGTTTCTGTGCTATGAGCCTTAGCTCACAGCCCTCCAACTCATGCTCGGGTCAAATCTTGATGACTGTCCATCTTGTATATATAGAAACTGCTTTTGTGTTTGTCTTTAGTATGGGCTTCAAAGCATGCCAGGTCAAGAAGGATGCTCAGACAGGTCAAGAAGGATGCTCAGACCATCCCATTGCTTTCCTGTGACCCTGGGCACTTGCAGTACAGGGGGACTGAGCATGTTGACGTTGAGAACACTCATGTTGAATCGACACAACCTACAGCAACTTGCAATGCTTACAAAACATGACAATGCAACACATCATAAGCAGAAAGCTGCTGCCCTAGGCCTACATTAAGTATTATCTCACTTGAAATATGAGAACTGTGTCTGCTGAGGTGGCTGTTGACTAGTGTGAAGCACAGTTATGCATCTTTTCCCATTTCTTGTAGAAGAGCACCCTGAGGATATAAAGACTTGCAAAGGCTTTTCTGTCCAGTCATCTATGTGCTAATTTTTTAATGTTGCTAGAGCTGTCTTTTTCCATTTCTGCATCTATGTGTTGGATGTTATGTTAATAGAGAGTGGTACTTTGAGTTATATTAATTTTTCAGAAGTCTATTCTAGCCTCTTGTTCTATTTCTGCCCTTGTAATTTATCAGAAGTGAGTAGCTTGCTGTCTGCTAGTAAGGATTGAGATTTCCAATATTCCATGACTTGAAATGTTTTGTCTGACTCCTTTCTCCTTTTTTGGTGTGCTTGCTAACACTGATGATTAAGGCAGCTTTTTAAAGAGAACTGTCCTAATTATCTGCTGCATGCTACATTTTCTTTTTACTCTTGTTGTTTTGAAAGCAACTGTGTCATAGATTTTTTAATTCCTTCTCAGGTAGTCCTTGCTTGCATATTTTAAAATCCCTGTGAATTGTTTTTATTAATTTCTGTGCCCATTGTTTAGCCATCTATGGGAGAGAACGGAAGGGAGATTGCCATTGAAGTTTGCAATGAAGGGGAAATGTGAGGGGGAAATTTGAATCTGAATCTTATGTTGCAATTACCAGTATCCACTGGGTTATTAGTGGTCACTAAGCTCAGTAATCAGTGTCATAATCCTTGCTGCTGCTGTTATCCTTGTTGGGAGTTACTGGTGTCTATTTGTGAGGTCCTGAACATTGTGTTGCCAGCTAAGCAGCATTCAAGAGATCTTAGCACTCTTAACTTGAGGAATGGACAAAGCTTTGGTACAATGGCTAAGATTTATTGGAGACAAGCACAGTTCCAACACATTTGACCTACCAGGAAGGGAGTTAAGGGATATGAACTGATGGAAAAGTGCCCACCAGCACACAGTCATATCACTTACCCTGTACATGTCCTGTCCTATATATCCCATTTCTAGCCCAATCTCATTCTGCACTTGCTACAATATTCCTTTTCCACCATTGCAGTAAGATTGCACACACGAGTCAATGCCTTAATAAGCCTTTGTGTTGCTGGTACTGTGGTGACCCCTGTATTGGGCAGCCCCAGAACATATTTCCCCATCAGACAAGTGGTTCCATCAAACATGGAAAAAATAAAACCTTATATCTTATTCATTTGTGTCTTGAGTTAAGCTCACAAACTTCCTGTTAGCCAGAAAAGTGTGAATTCTTATTGTAACATCTCCCTCACATGGGATTCTTATAAGGTGTCATTCCTTTGCACAAAATCTGTAAAGAATTCTTACTTCCTACCAGTCACACAGTTATGTAAGGGCAGGAATGAGTGGGAATTAAAAGTTGTGTGTGTATTTGTACTGGGGGAGAATAGTGGGGATAGAGAGGTTATGCATTCCTAAAGGCTGTTTTGCAATTAATTTGCAATTAATTTGGTTAGGGAAAAAGTATATCTAGAGGCCTTAGGGAATCCCAGAAGACCTGACTGAAAAGTTCTTAGATCAGAATTGGTTGGAAGATACAGGTCTTGATAATAGCTGAGCCAGGATATTTCAGGACTTGTGTGTGTCATATGCATATGAGTAAGTCTGTACTGAAAATGTAAATGAACATAAGGGAATCAGGCCAACAGTTTCTGTCTAAAATAGGGCAACTGTCATTATATTACTAGCAAACCAAAGAGTCTCCTGAAATGCCTATTTGGCTTTGAAAGTTATTCTTGGGGAATTCAGAAGTCTGCACAGAAATAGAGAGAGAAACCAACTGAAGGAAGAAAAGCAAAGAAAATAATCTGAGATGAAAGCATCCATCCCCTTCTTACAACTTTTGTTACAGAAAAGGTGACTGATAGTTCACAGAAAGGCATGAAACTCCTTACAGTGTTGTTCAAGATGTTCCAGGTGATTAAGGTTGTCTTTCATGAGTTTATTTCTTGCATCTCTTGAAATATGAATAATCCTGAAAAAAGATCTACATCAGAAGGTGTATTCATTTCCAGAAGTACACTTTTCCAGACATTTGGATTCTTGATCTGGAAGAAAAACAGGAATTGACTTCTTAGATTCTTTCTTTAAGGGTGAAATATTTTTTTAAAAATCCCAAACTTCACAAATTGTGAAAAGTGGAGGGAGAAAGTACTGTAAAACATCCTCTTATTATCTGCATTACTATAATTACTGTATCAGTTCCTTCTTTTGGTTTGGCTTATTTCAGGCTCTACTGCCAAGAAAGATGTTTGTGTGAACTCTCACTTCTTATTGTTAGCACAGTGATGAAGAGGTTGACAAGTTCTCTTCTCTTGCCTGAAGCTGCTACCTAGTCAGCCTGGCTGATGCTCCCACTGTAAATTTTTTCTTGTCATATATTCTTGTTTCCTGTGGTTTTTACTTCTTTGCTACATGACAGTCACATAGATAAAAGCAGCCAAAGGAAAAAAGTAAAAAATACAATTCAATCAGTAACCATAAATAATACACCTTCAAGAAGAAAATCATTAAATTGGTACAGCGTACAAGAGACTACTAAAAGGTTTGGGAGTATTTTTTCAAAATCAATAGTCAAGATCAAGTCATGTGATCACGAAGGCAGAAAATACAAACAAAATAAGGACTTATTCAAAAGGGCTTTTTGCTGCTGCAGTGCATTGTGTGATGACTTTGGCTCTCAAGACACCCAAGTTCAAATTTGTTTAAGGAAAAATAGCAAGTACTATTACAATATCTGACAAATATAAAAATGACAATCAATAGTAATTGGTATACATAGCAAATTATAAATATAAGGAATAAATAGATCAGGGAATATAAACATAGCAGGAACAAATTCCTGTAAGTTACCATTGTGAAGGCAATAGTAATGTCAAAGTATAAATTTTAATATAGTTAAACTATATCTGTAATGAAAGAAATGCCTATACCACTCAAGGAAACCCTACAATTTGAACAGCCAAACTATGATGAAAAACAATAGTATTTAATAACTTTAAATCTCCATATTTTAAAAAGGGGGAATATATTCATGTATCAGGATAACAAACTTCTCTCCAGTCTACTGATTTAAAAGCTCACAAGAGAGCAATAATAGAAACAATATTTAAGATTTAAAACCCAAGATAGCTTTGCCCAGAAGTCTTCTAAGATTCAGTAGATACTCTTTTTAGACCTGAGAGTCCTGGTGAACACCAGCTTTAAAATGAACCAATAGTGTTCGTTGGAATATAATAGGGCCAAGAGCATCTTTGAGTGTCTTTGACTACAGGCAAGCACTGAGCAGGTGGATTTAGGGCATCCATCCTTAAAAAGGCTAAAGGAAGATCCAGTTGCTGCCTGTAGCTGTTTCTTGGGAGGTTGGAGAGAAGGTGAGCCAGACTTCTCAGTGCTACACAGAGAAGAATGGGAGGTTCAGCACAGGAAGTTCCAAAAAAATTATTTCTATTAATAATTGGTGGTCAACCATTGAAAGTTTTTCTGGACAGGGAGCGAGATGTCCATCCTTGAAACTACACAAAACTGAATATGGCTCTGAGAAACCTGTTCTTACAAGGATTTCATTAGGCAAATGAGCTTTCAATGTCCCTTCAAATCAGTGTGATTCCATGGTTCTATGGTTAAAGGATACTAATTTAAAAAAAATGTTATGAGAGGTATTCTAGAATTATAGAAGAGCCCTTCACTTAGGTAATAATCCGGCCTTCATGTCATTTACCCAGTTACATACTGGTTTGTTAGCCACACAGGAATCCCAGGCAAAAGTAATAGCTGTGAATGGATACAATAAACCATCATGTGAATGACAGAAACAACGAAGGTTTGAAAATCAAGCCTTGAAGACCTGCAAGATCTGATGTCTAATAAAAGTAGGGCTCATAGGTGCTTTAAAAATGTTTGGGGTTTTTTTTTGTGTATACAGTTTTTAAAAACCCCAGGAACATGAAATTTTTTAAATCTTTTAAATCTCTTCTAAATGTCAAATATGTTTCAAATTGCTTATCAGCTCATGATTTCTTTCATGAGATCAATCAACAAGAAAGTAAATACAGAGACAGTGTGTTATTTCTGTAGGAAACCAAATTATAAATAAAAGGATGAAAACTAATTAAGATCAGACAACTTAATGTTATTGAAAAAAGTCTTATCAAGGAAACATGGTTTCATTCATTCATATCATTAGAACTGTGATTCATAAAATTAAAAAAAAAGAACAAAAGTATTTAGGTGCTTTATTAGTCACTTATAACACCTTGACTGGCAAAAATATGATTATGAAGTATCAGTGATTTTTAAAGGGATTAAGAGCTGCCTTGTTGAAAAGAACTGGAAAATAAGCTGTCGGTGGAGAGTCACAGCTGCAATAGAAGCTCAGCTAGTAGGGTTCCTTAGTATTAACTTGTTTCAGTCAATGATTGAAGGTGAATATAAAATCACTAATAACAAGCTCAGGCAATTCAAATAAAAGCAAGGCTTGCATTTTCACCATTAGGAAGCATAGTCCCCTGTGGAACAAACTAAGGGAAGCAGCAATGTTCTAATGCCATGATGACTTCAAATCAAAGGAATAAAGATGCTTCTAGGGTGCTTTTTTGCTTGGGCTGTTGACTTATTTCAGATAGGGTGAGTGAATAGCATCCTACAATCTTTTCCCTCCAAGTTGAAACCAGATGATTTAATGGTTCTTTCCATGCTGGAAACCCTAGTCTTTGAAAACAGTGACAGAAATATGTTATTTATGAGACCAAAAACATAAAAACTAAAAGAGAAAAAATATTAGCGAAACAAAGAAAACCTGTGATTATATCCAAGATAACTGTTGCTTAATTTTGCATTAGTAAAACAAATGTTCTTATAATGCATTTTCAGGTAGGACTGGACTTGTTGGATATTAGTAAAAGGTTCTTGACCTAGAGGGTGGTTGGGCACTGAACAGGCTCCCCAGGGAGGTGGTCATAGCACCAAGCCTACCAGAGTTCAAGAAGTGTTTGGACAATGCTGCCAAGCACATGATGTGACTTGGGGTGTCCTTTGCAGGGCAGGGAGTTGGACTTGATGGTCCTTGTGGATCTCTTCCAACTCAGCTGATTCTGTGATTCTGTGAAGCTTGAAAAAGTGCAGTCAAAAACTCAATCTTATTCTTAAATTCAGTTTTCAAACACAGAAAATTCAGGTAACCAAGAAATCCCATCCTAATGTCATTTATTATACTCTAGTGTTATGCAGTAGTTCAGGCTTTCAGTAGGTTCCTGAAAAATGTTTCAAAGGCTTCCAGTAGCAAGCAAAGTCATTAAAATACCTTTCAAAATAGAGTGACTGTAAAAAATAAAAATGATAGTGTGTTGCTAATGTCTGTCTGGTTACACACATAGTCTCCCCACACCCCCTCCCTCCTTCCCAACTAGAAATCCCAAAAAAGTCAAGCAATGTAAATCAAAATGTGTTTTTTTGGATTGTGTAATAGGGGTTCCAAACAGGAGCATACACTGCAACCTCTGCATACAGATTACAAGCTTATTGTTCCTCTGTGCTCTCTTATGGCCATTAGTAGCTTCACTTTGCACATGTATTATTTTCAGAAAGAACTGTGTTGAAAGTTTAAAGAACTTTCTCACTATTGCAGTCTTGTTTTGTTCATTGTAATACTAATTGTAAGTCTGGTTAAGCTTTTCCCAGCTGTTTTACTTTCTATTTGTTGGTGGGAGTCCAGTTTTCTTTTTTGAAAAAGCACTATGAAATTCTAAATATTTATTTAACCTTGGTGATGCCTTTTTACTTATTAAAAGCTGTGTTTCAACTTAGACTAATTCTGTATCCAGTTTCAGTAACTATCCTCACACACATGCTTGGTCTTTCCATAACCATACTCTTATGTCCAAGTGTCCAGAGATCCAGCCTGCTTTGAGAGTGCCTGTCAGCCTGCCCATCAAACTGGGGCCATGAGCTGAAGTGTCTGAAACTACACATCCTATAGGGAGACACTGCAGAGCTTCCTACATCCCTAGGAAAACTGGCGTCTCCTCTGTTTTTGGTTTTTTTTTTTTCAGTTTTATGCATCTCTTTTACCTTCCCTTGCTATCAAATCTTGTATGCTTGCAGCATATGTGCTTATGTCTTCTCTTTCTCCTGAGTCTTGCACTATCTTGTTAAATTCTGTGACTAGGTGACAGCTACATAATTTTTGCAAGAATAATCCCCTTCTGAAGCACGTACTTCTGTAAACCTCATCAGAAATCTTGGGTTTTTACTGTGCACTATTTTAAACTGTTATACCTTTTTCTTAGGGATCTTAAACAGACTCTGTAAGAACTTTTGTGTGTGTTCCAGTGAAAATGGATGAAAGAAAAATGGGCTTAAACAAAAGCTATCACCAAGAGCAAGTTCTACATTTTTTTTTATTGTGTGTAGATATATAGGACTTTTTGATGTTGCAGTCTGCTTTAACTGTAATTAAGTCTTAATTGCACAAGATGTTTGATCTCTGGCAGAATCCTACCAGAAAGGTGTCACTGCTCCAGTTTTGCTGTGGTCAGTTTTCTAAATCTAACCACGTGGATTCAGAGCTAGGATCTCATTCTTTCCTGGGGCATACCTTCATACAATCTCTCCACTCACATTCCTTTTTGCAGTTTCTGATTCCTGACTGAGCAGTGATTCTCTCCATCAAATCTTCCAGTTTGTTCATATCAGGATAGATGCTCCCACTTCCTCCAGCTTCACTGGGACTTGCAAGTATAAGCAAGTACTGATATATCATAGGGAAGGGTTAAAAAACATCTCTGCCAAGCCTACATTTCTGTGGGAATGGTTGTGTCATGGTCTATTTTGCACCACACTCAGATTTGTCAGTGTTTAATATGTAATGTCTCTCAAAAATACTTAAGCTGTATGCAACAAGCTAGAACTAGAACAAAGTAACTCAGAGCTTTCTTATGGATCTGTGAAGTGAAATGGTTGATGTTGAAGACCCAAAGACCATTCTATATGCATCTCTTACTTGCACTTAAACACTTAAATGTACCTAAATTTAATTTAGAGTGTCCTTTATACAGATAGAATGCAGAATATCAGGAGTTTTTATCATTTTCTGGTAGTGCAAATATTTTTTCACCAGCATAGATGAAATCCCTTTACTCAAGCAGCAGTATTTCTGAATAAATACTTCCCTGAGTTGCTTTAAAATCATTGCTGTAAGATTGTTTTCAGGTTGATCTATTGAGATGGGACTGATTGAGCCTAAGTGGAAGGCTTCAGGGTATGATCTTTACAAGGAAGTTAAACATGGAATTCATTGACACAAGTAAATAAGGGCTGGAACAAAAAAGAAGTAAAGAGGCTTGTAGCGCAAATGAGCTATAAACCAAACGTAAATGCTAAAGGTGTGGGCAGAACCTTTACCTGACTACAGTATGAACGAGTCAAGTAAGCAATAATCAAGTGTTTGGTACCTGGAATTGAAATGTGTGTTTTATAAATGGACAGTTGTAGAGATCAACCTTCGGACTCAAACCACTGGATACTGAAATTTTATAATGCTGCTTTAAAAATTACCTGAATAACCTGAGGACTCTATGTAGAGTTATGTTTGTGGCTAAAGAGGACAAAAGATCCTGGTAAGTGACAAAAACAGGCTTTCAAAGGAAACTATCACAAATCATTGCAGCTGCCTTCTATCTCGTCTTAGTCTATGTTCTTTGCCTTTAATATTTGGCATTGTTCATGTCATCAAGCCTTCTACTTCCACATTTCCCATTTCACATACTTTTCTATTAAGTTTTGACTGCAATATTTTAGTTATTACGGAACAATTATTTCTGTACAATATTTATAACTCTATAGTTCAGATCTAAATATCTTCATCATTACTTGTATCAAACATTTGTCCATCATTTTGATGACTTTGAGATATGCAGCAGTACGTTGTTTTGGGGTGAAGCCACAATCGTCTCTAAATAAAAAAGTGGATTCTGTACACATTTATGTCTAATCACTAAATAGCTTTGTGTCCACATTCTGAAATCTTCTCACTTTTAGCTAGAGGAATCAAAATGTCTTTCCTGGAACTTGTTACCTAGCTAAACACCAAGTATTTAGTTTGCATATTGCTCTAGCTAATACATTTCTGCTATAGGAATTCTTAAGCATCTCCATCTTTATGTGTCACTAGTGGAAGCATCAGGAAATACTTTTTTCCCATTACACTTATAAGCAGATCAGGGTTCTCAGACTCTGCCATTTCTTTCACATGCAGTACTCTGTAAGAATCTTAAGAACATTATGCTAAACTGTATTTCATCTTTTCAAGTGAAATGATGCTCCATTTGTTAAAATGCTGCATTTGCAATCAGCCATGGTGTGAACCCCCCTGCTGTAATAAGACATGTGAGTAGAGCTAAGCCCAGCTGCATTGTCCTTCCCTCGACAGCACTCAGATAATAACTGAAATGATCAGTCAACAGTGCTGGGAAAGTGCCTTAGAAATGTAATCCCCCAGTTATGCTGCCTTCAGCAACTTCAGAACAGCTCCTTGGTGCCACAAGAATGCACAAGAGAATCTCTTATTACTGACTAACTATATAGTAAGTAAGCATGTAAAATTCAAAGTTACTAAAGTTAACACATGGCATAAAACCAGAGCTTCAATACATGACAAATGAGAATGGCAATGCTTCAGAAAAGAAAGCACTTCAGAAAGAAACTCTGGAGTCACAATGAAAAGTTCAGTGAGACAACCAACATGATGTTCAGGACTGATCAAACAATAAAACAGATAGACAGGAGTTCTTAGGAAAGAAAGAGGCTACAAATCAAATATGCTGTGCCATTATTTAGTTGATGACATGCCTGTTAAATTCCGTTCTAGCCTCAAAATGGATACAATAGAACTTGGAAGATCTTAGAGAAGGTGAAGTGAATTATGAGAAGAGGTTGGGAGGAAAACTAAATAAAGCTTGGAAAAGAGACATCTGAATGGGAAAAAATAAGTGTTAACTGTCATGAGAACTATGGAGGAGAGCTAAGATAATGAGGGACCAATTTCCATTTTTTCCTTAGAAATAAGCAGAGAGAAAACAAGATATTGCAAGGCAGTATTTTAGCTACAAAACCCAGTAATTTTCTGTGTTTTTGATTGTGGAATTCACTCACTTGTAAGAGGAGTGAATGGTAAAATGTATGGTAAGATTCTCATAGTTGTTCCCTAAGTATCCACTGTGGTCAATGCTGAAACCATGGTACAGGGCTGAAAAAGAAATTGTTTTATTGTTTGCTTTGTTAGTGATATTTCAAAGCCAGACACAGTCTGTAGTCTTAAAAAAACAACAATTTCTAAGCTATTAGGAAGAATACAGCGAGGAAGTTGTGCCTCTCCCTTTGCTTCCTGGAGTAACTGGATCACAAATTAGCTCACAGTAGATGCCTGTCTTGCTGAAGTAAAAAAAGCAGCTGACAAGATCAGAGTGTTTGTGCAAGTACAAATGATGACAAACAGCATTCCTTTCCCATGTTGTTTTCAGTGTACTGTCAAAACTAAGTATTAATCACAGGGTCACTTCTCCTGGCCTTGCTTGTGTTTTACTTCCCTGGCTATAGCTGACCAAGAACTCAAAGGGAGTGGACATTGCAGTACTAAGGATGACAGCCCCCTAAGGGGAAAAGAGAACTTAAAATGGGCCAAATGAGAGAGAATGCATGCACAAGGGGTGCCTGGCAGCAGGGCATCAGGGAACAAAAGCATTCAGTCTGTGAATCAATTTTCTCTTTAGAAATCTGTAGGGAAACATCCTGCTTTCCTCCAGACTCACAACTCCACTGTACTGCTGATGACATGAGCAGCTGCTTTCCTTGGGCATTGGTATTTTGGGGAATATTAGAGCACCATTGTGGGCACTGCATTTATGCTCTCTCTGCCATTGGATGTACTGTTTTCGTTTTTACTGCCAGAAGTTCACAGTTCTTATTTAATTCTCATTCTGAGCACAACATCTGAGTTGCTAATGTGTGGAAAATCATTGCCCAGAATTAATATGATTGCATTCATACCATCCCCTACCATCTTCTTGTCAGCCCTTATAAACTTAAGTTATACTTATTTTGGACTGACCTTTTCTCTAATTGGGCAGGAGAGCACAGACGAATATCTAGGTGGTAGCATAATGTCTTACTATGGCAAGGAGGGAAAAAAGGGTTAGGCTTCTATAAGAAGTGTCATTTCTTGGAAGAGACATATAGCCAAGACTCTGGCCCTTTTGCAAAAACACAGTTCCTGCTTTTGTGTCCAATTTAAACTCTTTCTCTATCAAAACATTGATTGAGGAGACTTTTTTTTCTTTTTTTTTTTTTTCTGTGCTAAAATATTGTCTATTGTTATTTTGGGTTGATTTAAAAACTGTCAGCTTAAACTATACTAGTGGTCACATGCCTTTATGGAGATAGGAGTTGCTGACCTAGACCAGGACTAGTAGGGTGATTCCTCTACCACTGATGATCTGCAGCAAACACTGCAGAAAAACATGTCAGAAACTCCAGTCTGCAAATGTAAAGTGCTCTTCATTCTAAGCCTTTTAAATTAGACTTTGGTTTAGATCTTGAAATTTAGGATTTTATATTCTCTCCTTTTTAAAATATTTATTTTAAATGTAATAAACTGATTATTCTCTTATGAAGCCTCACCTCTGCTTTGTGGCCTATAGAAATGCACAGCCATGTCTTTCCTAATATTCCTGCAGATCCATAGGGTTCAGAGGCAGGACACGTTGCCCATTTGTACGATTCTCATTACAGGATGGCAGACACCCATTCAAATCAATGATTTCTGTGAGAGATTAAGTTCATGCTGGAGGTGTTTTGATGCAGGTTTAGGGGTTATTTGTCCCTGCCAGCCATCTATGCTGCTGAAGCAAAGGTTTCTACCCAATATGCTTTATAAATTTGAGGGAGCTTAATGTATCACTGTACTTTTCTGTGGGGTGAGCAAACAGGTCATGGTTGTACTAAGGAAAAGACAGTGCTCATCCCTCTCTGATCCCAGGGAGACTCAGGGTGGCTCACACCACCAGCTAACAGCCAAACTGACTAGGAGGGGTTTGCTTCTGCCCCACAGCTTGCAGTTATCTGTGGCAGAGGAGCACGAGGTTGCTGCTGCTGCAGAACCCAGGGACAGCTTTTTGTTACCATAAATATTATCAAGGGGCCCAACAGCCAACAGCTTTCACCTTAAATCTTCACATTAATGAAAAAGCCCCACATCCATGCCTCACACATCTATGTAAAATTTTAGTAGCACTTGTAAGAGCAGAGCTCTGGGATGTGTTTCAGCATTGCAGCCCATTTGTCAAACAGGAAAATCACATAACCTTTACATATCCAACATCCAGAAAAAGCAGTATCACAGTCACAACTAGTTGCTGGAGTCAGTCTGTTTAATTAATGCCACTTTCCTCATCAGTACTTCTAATGCAAAGAAAATCCAACAAAAAACTCCCCAAAAAACGTAAAGCGAAGTAAGGGGTCTTGGGAACTTTCTGAAAGGATTTCTTACTAAAACATGGATAAAGAGCAAGTCACAGGAGATCCATAGCCCATAGGCATAACTCAGGTTCAAAGAGATCAGCATGACACCTTGTGCTACTCAGCTCTTGTCATAGCTGCCTGCCAACTTTTTTCATGTGTTTGCAAAGTACATTTTGCTTTGTGTAGACCTGAGAATGAAATTCTAAATTTTAATGCAGCTTGTGTTTTTGATTATCAGCATTAGTTGCCAAAGAAACAACTTGGGCATTACATAATCTTGTTACTTTCAGCAACTGAGATCAGACAGGACATGATTAGAATCACAGATCAAAACCTAGTACACAGAAAGAATTAAACTGGGTGCTTTCACTCTATGAACTGGGATTTCTGTCACAGAAATTTTTTTTCAAAATAATTCATACCTCATTCCTCATGTCATATGACAAATATAAAGACAGTCTAAGTAAATGCCTGGATTTTAGAAGACACACAACAGCTGCACAGTATAAATACAGCAGAAATATTGCTGTAGCACTCTAAATCTGACTGTATATTTACAGGCATCTCTCCTTCTCATGGTTAAATAAGAGGAATAAACTTTTCAAAAAGCAGTGTTCTCACAATGTTTATTTGCTCTATTTAAAGTAGGGGTGCTAAAGAGAGAAGAAAGTCAGGAAAGAACAGAATATTACATAACATTAGCTAAAGACAAGAAATAGATGCTGTTCCTGTGGAACTATATATATATTGCATTTTTACAAGAGTAAATGTTCTAGAAACTTATGCTGGTACTTGACTTCACCAGAGACAGATCTTGTCTGTTTCAAATAGTAGCATACATTATAATCCCCTTTTTCTTTATACTGACATAAACTGTAGCATTCTTCTGAGACACTGAAATGTAGAAGGATCTGGGACACTTGAGTTTTTCTTGTCTATTGAACTGGCTGCATCTGTTCAAGTCTGACATGATAAAAAATGTTAGTAAAAAGAGAGTTCTTGCCTTGAATGACTTTTATTTAAGTACAGAAAAAGAAGCTGTTTGATAACCCTGCTTCTGTTTGGAACAAAAGCAAAATAAAATCAGATCTTTATGATCAGATACTCTTAGATTTTTTCTTTTTTTTAATATATATCTGCTGATTGAGGACTTCACTGGGTCATTTTTCTACTTTTTAAAATAAATATAGTAGGCAACTTAATGGAAAATATTGCTCAAAATCTTAGATTTATAGTCAGTGCACTTTCCATTAGGCTACCTAAAGTGAAATTCAAGGCAGAATACAGACCTGTCTAGCCAAATTTAGGTGTTCTCTGTTTCTGTGCTCCAAAAAATAGGCAAAGCTGGGTGTGTAACAAATAAATAATTGATTCTATTCAGAAGGATTGACTTTTCTCCAAATACACAGAAAGAGAATGCCCTTCTAATCAGAAGGATTAGGAGCTCAGACAGGTTCTAGTACCCTACCTAGAAAAGCTCTCAGCAGATTATCTTGTTTTCATGGCAAGAAAGAATATTGCATAGTACCATCCAAAGTATTTGTCACTGGTTCCCTCACAATCCTAACACCAGAAATTTTCTGACCATACATGAGCTACAAGTTAAGTCCTTCATTCACATCACATCCATTTAGAAAAAATCATGATGAATATTGAATAAGAAATTAGAGCAAGAGCTTTTATTCTTGTTCTTCTACCTTTTCAATTGCAGAAAAAATGTAAGACTCATTTAATGTTACCCTTATTTGATTAAACTGCAGCCTATCTTGACCTAACAGCATTTAAGGCACCAAGTTAGAATATTGAATATCAGTGGCTGTGCTGGATGTGATTTGAGACTTTAAACATTAGATATAGGTTTCTTTTCCTTCTGTTCCACAATGAAATATCCATGACATGGAAATTTTTTCATACTATTTGAAATGTGATTGCTTGAATTACAAGGTAACCTTAAACATGATGATTTAAACATGATGCAAAAAACCATTTGTCTTTGTGAATGTTTAAAGGACAAGGAGTAGAATTCAAAATAAAAGTATTTGTATAAAAATAAACATTAATTAAACTACAGCAAAACATTTATTATTAACACTAGAGTAAAATATTTATTAAACTGTATGTTGAGACTAGACTACTGGTAAAAAATTTCACATGGGGTATACTTTCAGAGAAGTTTCTCTTTCCAGTACTCACCATTTCCTTCCATTATTAACATTTTGGTTTAGAACTGCCATAGTTCAGAGATTATTTTACCTAAACTTTTGAAATGAAAAATATTTGTACTTTTCCAACTCCATCATCAGGTAAAGTCATCTTTGTCTACAAAAAGAATGGGCTCAGTTTGTAATGGTTTGTCACAGCTAACAGGCAAGATGATGCATAAAGACCAATGAGAGGTTATAATGAGAGGAATTGTAAATCAGGATACTGAGAAAGATAAAAGCCTCTCATGGGCTTCCAGGTACATGAGCCATTTTCAAAGCTGAGCTCCTGCCTGCCACCCTCAAATGCTGGTTCCCAAGTGTTTAAAGTCTTTGGAGTACTTGTTTATTTCTCCTGACACTCATTTTATCTTCAATTTTTCCTTTCCAATGTTCAAAATAAACTCAGTGATACAGATCATTGTAAACAAGTTATGCACGAAGCAAAAAAATTGACAATTCAATGTTTTGGGCATCATTTGCCATTTATTTCAACAGTTTATATTCAGTGTCAGAATAGTTTGGGGAAAAGGGGATGCACAATACAGCCTTGATTGGAAGAAATGTATCCACAACCAAGAGATGAAATTGTATTTATCCAAGCTGTTATTTATTGTGTGAATTACTGTGTCTCTGAAAAAATGATGAATGATTCAATAACATATGACATGCAACAGTTCAAAACAGCGTTGTGCATTAAACATTGAAAATAGTACTAAAATAAAATATTACCTCCCTCCTTATTCCTCATTTTTCAGATATGTTTAAAGCAAAATGAAATTGATTTTAGATTTTTTTCAGGATGATATTCATGATGTCCTGTAGGTTTAAAAGAAGGACAAAAATGGCAAATTCTCCCAACCCCAGACATTCACGGGAGCACCTTGATATTATTTAATAGATAGTCTCATCTCCACTGACATTAAAAGGAGCATATTATTGCCCTCTTCACCCCTCTCTGACAATTGTCCCCTTTTGTCCCATAATGCCTATGGGATAGAGCTTGGTACTTCCCTGTTCTTTTCTTCACAATTAGCATTTCATTTTTTCTGCACTGATCTGTTCAAATGTCTAAACACAAATGGAGATTCATCTCCTCTTTTAATTCAGCTACATAAATGGACTCTGATGGAAACTTTTTTCTGTAGTGAGTATGTAAGTTTAATAAGAGACTTTTGTTTTTATTTCAAAACTGTGAAAATATACTATCTGAGGATGCAGCATGAAAGAACTTTTAATATGCAAAATTTAAAGGAAGTCTCCATTGTGCTAACACACACAAACAAGAATTATTGTTTATAAGTTCACTTTTCGTTAAAAAGTCCCTCAAGGCAAATTCACTTTTATCAGACAAATTTTTTCTTCTTTTTTCTTATGTGGATGCTTTTTGCTCTTTTTGTGATAGTATTAAATGTAAAGACAGTCTTTGTGTTTAATTGTAAACTATCTGTGTTATGCAAACTAAAAGGACAGCTTAAGTGCATAGAAGACTGCAGGTGGATAAGATCTTACTTATTTTCCTAGATATTTTGCAGCTTCATTAAAAGTCTTGAATTCTTTGAGTTTGTGACACAGAATCTGCACCTGTCAGACACAAAATAATTTCATGCTGCAGTGTTTTGTTATTTTTTTCTCTCCAGTGGAAGTCCCTGTGTTTATTTGATGCACTGTTGGGAGACTATGAAGGGATGCAGCTGCTATTTGTATTCTGAATATTTGTTTAGGTACAGTATGTAACTCTAATGATTGATACCTCTAGAGGAGTGGAAAATCATGACAGTTCACCCAAGGTACCTGGCAACTTCTGCTTTTTGAGGTACTTTCACATGAAGTTCCTCTGGGATTTCTGGAATGTTTAGTATTGATCAGCCTTCAGTTGTGCATTCAGTTAATCAAAATAAAAATGGGCTGCAGCTGTGGAAACTTGCCCCTGTTTGGAAAATATAAAAGAGATTTTTTTCTGTCCTTCCAGTCATGTAACTGTAATGACCTAAAAGGAACCATTACTGCCTCCACTGTACTGGCTTATTTTGATAAGCTGCAATTTTTTGGATGGTGTCTTCAGGCAGAAAAGGTGAATCAACTGACTTAATACTGCCCTTAGCATCTGCTCTGCTATGGAAGGTAGATGGGGAGGTTTGACTCTAGAAATCACAGGAGAGGGCATTTATTCATTTGGCATTTGTTCATTTTACCCTCATAGTAACAGAGGGGTAATATCACATCAGGCATCCCTGACTTTCCCAGCTTCTCTAAAACCTATTAAACGTCTGATGTTTTTTATGGTATCAGAAGTTAAATCCACACATTGGGATGAAAGTCTGAAACATTTTGATTTTATTATTTCAACGTGTGGTTAAAAACTCTGAAATCCTTCAGTAAAATCAAGCACAAAAGGAAAAGAAACAGGAATCATTGGAAAAGTGCTGGAAGCAGTGCTTTAAAAAAAACTAACACACAAAACAGTAAACAGCAGGGACTAGAATAAATAGTCTTGTGGTAACAGAAGAAATTATATAATGACTTCCAGTGAGTAGAAAACTCTAAGAGATATTTAGAATTTAATAATGTAGATGTAATAACTAGACCTCTATAAAGTATGTATTCAGGCACTTCTGCAAAACAGAAATATATTCAATCCTAGGTCTTTATTTTAATGGTTTTATTTAAAAAAATAAAAATGCATTGAAGTCAGTGCAAACAAAAAAAAATTTAAAACAGTAAGTTCTACATACAACTACAGGTAATTTTGCAGCAGAAATTTTTCTTAATTTCCTCTTTTACACTGAAGGAAATATCTGATTTATTCTATTCATGTACTACCAACTGAATCCAACCAGAATCTGTAAAGAGCAGTGAACTATTCTGTGTATATGTAATTTGATGAGTCTGGCAAACCTCCGTCTTCAAATAATGGCAATATTAAATATTGAGAAAGATAAACTTTCCACTTTCATCTTTTGCTTTCAGCAGTTTGTAATTTCATAATGTGTAGCCAGCATGAACAGAAAAGGTGCATTGCAGGTATTTACCTTTGTTCTTCTCAAGTTCATGTTGGGAAGTTTTGACTAAAATAAAAAAAAATTAGCTGTTAGAAATATTGTTTAAACCATTTCCTTATTGCCTTCAGTCATAGAATATCCCCAGATGGCACACCATGCCTCGTACCTGTACTCCTCAAAATCATTGTTTCTCTATATTCATGCTCCTTATGGCAGCAACACCCATTCATATCTCTGTCTTTTGTTTTCCTGGTGATATTGTCTATTCTATTTTTGGTGTGTTCCTCTCCTCTTTCTACTCTGTGGTTATGCAAGAATAAGTAATAATGCAGATAAAATATGTTCAATACCAAAGTTTCCAGTTAAATGGAGTGTGTCTTCGAGGAAACAATGGCATGTTGTTTATTGGAAGAATCTGCCAATTTTGTCCCATTCAATTGCTAAAAAAATCTTCTGATGTTTAAGTTCCTAATTAACACATTGCATTATATTTTATAGGTTAAAATGTTTCAGTTACCATAGTTTAAACACAAAGAAGCAGCTCACTCAAATATATTCATAGATGTAAACATTTTCTGGGAGATTCTAGCTGTAACTTTTCTCCACTGTAGTTAGAGTTTTCTAATTTTACTTGAAATAAAATGTGCTAGAATGTCATAGCAGATGGGTGGGAAACTTCAGAAAACTTCCAAAGAAAAACTCACAGAAAGGTCTTTTACTCTTTTCCTGTGTTCCAAGAGTTTTCTCCTGTTGATTCAATATTTTATAGTCACATAAATACTTGAAAAGAAAAGAAGAAATAACCAGCCTCTGGATGGTAAGGTTACCAAAACAATGTTACTAGTTCAAAGCAAATTATTAAAAGTCTTTACTTCAGGGACTTACTTGCAGTATTCTTGATAAGATATAATATATTTGGTTCCCCTTTTCCTGCCTTGTTTCCTGCTGTCTGCTTCTTAATTCATAAGACAAATGCTACTGGCCAGGTGAATAAATGACTAAAAAAGGGCTTTGACCAGATGTGGCTCAGCCATCCTTATGGTTAAACTGCTATTACATGTATTTTATGAAAATACATTTTTAATTTTTAATATTTAAATCTTAAGATGAATTCTCAAAACATTATGAATAAGGAACTGTATTCAGGTGCTGGTTCATACAAATAGAAAATATTTTAAAAGGTTTTGTTTATGCAGAAGTCTAACCATTTCCATAAATTTTCTTGCTGGTGTTTAAACCTTTCACACTAGGGAAGGGAGAAATGAAGACTGAACAAGAAATGTCCTCCAAAACTGTTTTTTTAAAAATCTAAATTGAGGTTAACATACCTGACTGTCTCTTCTAGTTTAATACTACAGGACAAGAGGCTGACATGCAATGATCAGTAAATGTGTTTCTTAAACACAAATCTCAAAATACAGAATAAAAATTCCTTTGCCAAGTGTTTACAGATCACCCATAGATCTAGATTTGTATGAAAGAAATAAAGTGTTGTGCTAAGTTATGGTTCTGTTAATTTTATTTACCCAGTGGAAATCATATTAAATGCACAGTCTTGTCACTTTGGTACAGTTTAAACTTAGCTAAATGTTATCAGATGCTCCTTCAAAAAGTTAAAGTAATTTACAGTTAATAAAGCTGAAATTACCTTTCTTCTATATTTAATCTTCTTCTGACCTCCAGATTTCTAGAAAGTCCTTAGGTAACTCATTCATAAAGTTTACTACACAAAAACCCTCCTAAGCAGAAAGCCATTTGCATCTAATAGTAGATATGCAATTGTAACAGCACAAAAAACGAATCTGCATTCTGGGCAGGCTTGCAAGAGGTTGGATGGGGTGAAAGCCAAATATGTTCTTTGCTGAAGCCTCACATCTGTTGCTGCATGGCCAGGGAGGGCACCCCTGCCCCAGGGACAGCCAGGGACTCTGTCCACAGCACCAGTTGTGTGAGTGAGCACATGGGCACATGTGCACTGCACGAGGGGCTGGGTCACTGATGTTCCTCAGCCACTGCAGCGGATTTTGGGTCAAACGTTCTCCAATGTGATACTCGTCATAGAATGCAGATGAAAATGGGTGACACTGGTGGAAATGCATTTTTATGACCTAATTTTCTTCATCTAAAACTGGTACAAAATGAGTAAAATATATCCTTAAGTGCTCTTAGTTATAGAAGTTATTTCCCTCTCCTCAAAAGTTCATAATACAAAGTAATTTCCCAGTGAAAAATCCTGAGGTGTAGATCTCCACCTCTGTACTTTTTCAAGCACCCCAAAATTTAAGGCCCAAACATCTTAGCTGTTTGAAATGAATGGTTTTAATCTCCATCTTTTTTCTTCCAAAATAAAATTTCCTTGCAAGAGATTAAAAAAAAAATGTTTCGACTTAGTGTGGAGATTTGAAGGGCTTATTTGCTTTATTATGAAATACCAAGCAGAGTCAGTTCAAGACTTCCCAGGAGCAGGGCTGCATGGAAATCTTCTGCCCAGAGAAGAATAAAACAAAATCAGTCTGGAGCATTCAGTTAGGCAGATGAGGAGTCAGGAAGGAGGAGTCAGGGGTGAGTGGGAAAGATCCTGGAATGGATCACTACAATTCCAAGGGATTCCAATGGGAGATAGGTTGAGAGTCAAATTTTTGAGGCAACTCAAAACTGGCCAGTGGAGTCTTTTGTTTCACAGATTATTGTCAAAAAGTGGGCAAAGTCAGGTTTTTCTGGGGAAGAAAGAAGGGGGAAAGTAAGGTCACAACAGGTATCTACTGCTTTTGCTGTCAGTGTGTGAGACAGGCAAGGCAAGTCCATCACAGACCATCCTCTGTATCTGCCTGGTCTCGCCTGCAACAGCACTGCTCTGGAAAAGCTCTGCTTTCTTTATGCTCCAGACTTTGCCTGCTTTCCACCTCTGACTGCAGAAAAAAAAGCAACAAACCCTGATATATTCTCTGTTAATTGCTTAAATATGGATGATATAAAATATTTAAAAAAAATTATTATAAATCTAGAAACCCAGTTTCTTCAGGTTCAAGATAGGAGTAATATGGTCATTGTGCCTATAATATCCCCAGACTTTACTCATCTTCTGTCCCTAAAAATATATTACTTATATGATTTAGTAGAAAAGCAAATCCCAAAGATGAAATTCCCAGATTACTGCTCTCAATTGGAGTTAATACAAATTAATTCCAACTATTAATTTTGCAGGAGAAGAGTTAATTTTATGCTACTTATCCACTTACTTGCTATGAGAAACTGGAGAAAGACCCCTTTTAAAACTGTAGAGATCTGTAAATGTGACATTTAACAACAGCCTGCTTGCAGGAACTTTTTCAAACAGTCAGCATTCTAATAGACTCCCTGAGCTTAATCATACACTGTCTGCTTTTTCCTTGATTTCATTATGCTTTATATCAGTGAGACAGAATGTTTGCATATTGCTACACCAAGCACATTCAAAGTATATAATTTATCAAATAAAGAAAATATTATTAATTGAAGTAAGAGAGTTTGGTTGCCTTAAGTTTAAAATAAGTATAACTACTACACAGATATGAGCAATTTTCCCCATGTTTTTAAGAGATTAAGTTTTCAAAGAAATATGATGGATGGATTCCATATTTCAAATGGTAAATTTGGCATTTCTAAAGTAAAAAATGGACAATGTCTACAGATAAACAAAAAGGGATTGTATTTCTTTGCATCCAGACCATAGTTCTGTAAATATGTATTGATTTTGATTCCTCTGTGTCTTCACTTTGTGTGACAGCCAAGTGCCTCTTTATATTACTGCCACAAGAAACAAAAAGAGCGTGGTACCACTGTGTGAGAGTCTGTGTGTTCAATATGTGAACCACTGAGAAATTAAACAGTCCCTTTAATCAGTGTAAAAAAAGTTCTGTTTTTAAATAGAATTCAGTATGAAACACATTGTTCTTCTTTTCCCTACAAACCATCTGGAGTACAACAGCAGTTTTTGCAGCTGCCCTTCTTGGCTTCTTTGAGAAAAAAGATGTTCTGCCACAATTATATAACTTATTTTAATTAAAATCAGGCCGGCTGAGACTGGTGCCATCTTTTTCAAAACTGCTAAAACATTAGACCATGTTAAGATACTTGCTTGCAGTAGAGGTTACTCGTTCTGCTGAATAAGAAACCACAATCCAAGTTTTAATTTCTCTCAGGCTGTTGTGCTTAGAGAAAAAGAATCTAAACTATAAAAATATTTCTGCATAGAATTATTCTTTATTCCCAAAATATGGGCTTAGAGCCTTTGCTCCCTTAGCAACATTCCTTGCAAAAATAATAATAAAATTATTGGTCCATTTATTAAAAATTTGACAAAATTTAATGTTTTCAGATTCTCCTCTTTCTTCTCTTCACTAGTTCAGCTTGGGAATAGTTCAGGTGGCAAGTCCTCATTTCTTTCCAGTTCTTCCTTAATAAAAAATCTATGGAGTTATGTCAGCACAGAACTAAAGTGAGACAGCAGTAAATTAGACCCAGCGGAAATGGATGTTTAGACATCTGAGCTGAAGATCACAGGGAAAGGAACATTGAGCAGACATTGAATTCACCAAAGAAGGAACAAAATAAAACCTCCTAAGTCAGATCACACGACTGTGGGACTTCACTAATTGCTCATAACAAGTGTACAAAGGAAGCACTTGAAAGGAACTTCTTTGTATCAAATATTCTCACAGTAGCTTATAAAGAAAATGGAGCAGAGGATCACTGACACTATGTCATGAATATTGTCTTTCAAGATCATAAGTTTGATCAGTTCCTTTTTTCTCCCTGCTCTTCCCTGAAATTGTTTTTCTCTTGCACTAAGTGATTTTCTCTTGGCTGAAACTTTTTTACACAGACTTGATACTTAGGAGGAAAAGGAAATTGCATGTTGTGAAAAGCTAAGAGAATGCACGTCTGTTAATTTTAAGAGATATTCATAGAAAACTGAGCTAACATATCTGGCAAGATGATTTCACATAAGATAAAGCATGCAGCAGTTATTTTCTTTTAATAGTAAAAAAATATTTTTATATGTGATCTTTTGGAGGTTTGCTTTTTTTCCTTGTTTTTCCTTAATTCCTCTCCTCTGGCCCTTGTTCTTTGCTTTCTGAACCTCCCCTGAGAGCAACTGGAATAGCCACCACAGAGCAGTATGGAATGTGTAATATGAAAAATCAGTTCTATTCTCTAACATTCCGTGATACTTATGAGGATACTATACCAAATTTCCCATGTTCTAAGTCACTTATATGGAAAAGAAAAGGTATGTCCATCCTCTTCTGCCCTTCCTGTGTGTTTCTGGCTGATGACCTGAACAATTCTGAGCTGCACCGACTCTATCAATTAGCTCTTGGTTGACAGTAATGGACACTTGGAAAGAACTATGGTGTATTTTGCTACCTATATCAGCCATGTAAATTTAGCCTCACAATGAATCGCACTAAAGATGTTTATGAAGTTCTTGGTTTTAGCAAAAATAAGCGAAAGAGCTTCAGAACTTCTTGGTTCATAGACTTGATTTGTATCATGTTGACAAAATAGATCTTAGCAAAACTCTCTCTGCTGGTGTCTCCAACACAGTAGGCAAAGGTATAAATTGGGATTCAGGCCAGGTCCCAGACCCTATGACCAAGCAATTATGATCAAAAGACATAGCACTGTGAAGAAAGTGATCTTTATCACTCACTCCAGCAATAAAATTGTAATCTAGCATCAAATTTGGAGCAACGTGTCTTTCTGACTCTAAATGAATCTTATTGAGAATAGTATTGTCAAGGTATAAGAAAGAATTTGACCAGAAGTCATACAAGAAAAGAAAAAGAAGTGAAAATAGTTAGCAGAACAAGGCTATGATAAAAAAACATGTTTTGACACATAAAGTTCTGAGACACTAAGTTTAAAAAAAACCCAGCAAAACTGCAGAGAATCTACAGAGCCTGTAGTTCTGCAGTATCACGACACAAGCCTTTTCTGAAAAGGAGAGGGTGATCCCCATCTCTTTGGAGAGCAAATCCTCATCTATCATCTTAGCAGCAGTGGTCAGTGTATTAATGCTCAGCCTCGCAGCTCCTTAGCCATAGCTGTCTTCTCTGTCTGTTGGCTGGCACTCAGTTCTTTGTTGTGTTTATATTCTTGTGCAGTGTCTGCTTATGAGAAAAGAGGCCAAAGCATAAGTAATCAGAAGTGGAGAGTTATAGCTGGATTTATAATGAAGCTGCCAGTTAATATGCAAAAGAATTATTTTACAGCTTCACTGGGCAGTTCTATTAGTACCAGTCCTATGATTGTGTCATAGTTTTACTGAGAAAATGTGATTAAATTAATTCCACAAAGCAATAAATTAATTATTATATGCTGGGAACTTAGTGAAAGGTCCCACATATTTGCCAATTAGAAAATCTTCAGCAACACTGATGCTAATATTATCAGTTGAATTTTGGTCATAGATAAGGTTCAGTTTTCCAACAAGTGGCCAAAGTGCTAGGAAAACATTTGTGATCACAGTGACAGCATTGTGTTGATAGTGTCCTGGTAAAGCACTCTCCTGTTTGCAATGTCACGTTTTCCCATATCATTTGGTGCACATTGCTGGTCAGATCATCACTTAGTGAACAGCACAGTATCCTTAACTGCCTGGTGCTTGCAGAACAGATAGTAAATTCTCATTAAAATGCTAAATTCCATGTCATTGATCAAGGTAGTCACAAAAAAAAACCAAAACAACACTGAAAAGCAAACTTGTTATTGCATCTTTCAAATACAAAATCATAGTAAATGAAGGGTCTCAAAGAGGCACTATAGAATGCCCCAGCAAAGTACTTCTGTTTTGTCAAATATGGTTTTTGGGACGAGTTTAATGGAAATGGCAGATCCATCTGTTCACTATTATATGCATGGATTTTCTAAGGTAGAGTAAAATATTTTCATAATAAACCTTCTTAGCATACAATTAAAGGAAGCTCAAGAGAAGTTTCCTGTCTGGAAAGATGAGTGATGTACAGGGAGGAGATTCAAGGTAGAAATGAATATATGAGGGGACTAGAAGGAGGAGGGTGGGGGCATTCAGAGTTATCACATATTTTTTCCCAAGTGTTAATGAAGCTCTGCTTTCCTGGAGATGGCTGAACACATGCCTGCCAATGGGAAGCAGTGGATGAATTCTTTCTTTTACTTCACTTATGAATGTGGCTTTTGCTTTGCTAATCAAATTATCTCAACCCATGTGTATTCTCACTTTGACTTTTCTGATTCTTTTCCCTGTCCTGCCACAGGGGTGAGTGAGTGAGTGAGTGAGTGAGTGAGTGAGTGAGTGAGTGAGTGAGTGAGTGAGTGAGTGACTGACTGACTGACTGACTGACTGACTGACTGACTGACTGACTGACTGACTGACTGACTGAGTAGGGCTGAGTTGCCAGCTGGGGTTAAGCCATGAAAGTCCTTAAAACTCCACTGGTGTTAGAGAAGATAGCAAATACTGCTAGGGAGCAAGACAGATTCCCAGCACAAACATTCACCAGTTTATGCAGTTATCCATCTTCCATCTCTGATGGAATAATAACTGTAGTCCAGTGGACAAAAAACTGCAGTATCAGTATCTCTGCTGAAGACTTTTGAGACCATGAAACAGATGTTACAGTGCAAGGCTAAGTACTGCTGACATTTTTTCCAAAATAAACAAATCTGGAGGTTAGGATCTAATCACAAGTGATTGCAGCTTTTCACTGTTACATTAAATGAAAGTTCACAGTAGCTGAGGGATGCACACATCACCCACTTTCTCAAACTGAAATCTGTTCCATCACAGTATGATAATGATTGGGATATATAATTTCTGCCAGTAGAACTCTGCTGCCATAGACCCCTGCAACCTTCTGATGCTGAAGATGATTCACGAAAAATTGGTCTTAAGGCATGATGCATGTGTGTTTTAAGGCTGTGAAGATTCAAGGGATATGAACAGAAGAAAAGCAAGATCTGTGAGTGTTGGTCAGTGAAGGACTTTGGTCCCTTGACTATACTACAACTGCTTGTCAGGATTTATTGGAAATGCTTCACTTCATTACTTCATTCAGCTATCCAGGTGAACTTGCAGATTGTTCAGTTACATCACAGAGGCAGTAACAGGTCCGTTGATTTCTCACATGGCTGTCAGTAAGGCTCCACTGTTCGTCTGGTATGACTGCTGTGAAGAAATCTCCTTCTCACATTTAGACATGATGCTGTTGGAGAAGGAAGAATCTGACACCAGTTAGTATCCAGATAGCTTCGCTTTATTGTTGCAAACACGCTGTATTTATCACAATTTCACTTCCTTACACGCGTTCATGCGCCAACCACGCACATTGTGATTGGTTGCCTCGCTCAGCACACGGGCTNGACATGATGCTATGCAGCCCTATATCCTTTACTGAAGGTGGTGTCATGTTTGACCTACAGAAACTCTAAGATCACCTAAAAGACACAGACTGAGTGGTCCCTGCTGGAAAAGGTCCTCCTGGTGCAGGCTGCACCCTTCATTGCTGGCTGCTTTGTCTGCACATTTAAACATCTAAACCTGCCCCTCAGTGTGATGCAGAGATCCTGTGTGTCTCTCCCAGCCACAGGCACTGGGAATACAGTGTAGAAATCTCTGAAATCATCAAACTGCCAGCCTGGCAGCATCCCCTCTCACTATCTCTCTTGATGATGAAACCATGTGGAGGGTGGCTAAAGCTGGGGTAGCTTTTGAGCCATTAAATCAGCATGTCTGGAATTAAAAGGACATCTGATTTCAAACAAATGTTAATGTGCTCTGTGTGGTTGTCACCATTTTTCTCCATGATTGTAATACTTGGACAAATGAACAGGTTCACATCAAGCCTTCCAGCCAGTTCCATATGACCTATTTTTCTGCCCTGAGTGATGTTAAAATGTGTAGCATGACATGATCCCAAGCAGTTTTGAGAAGTGTTCCTCTGGGGCTGAGCTACACTGGTCCAAGCATCTGATGCTTATCTCAGAAAAATGATTGCTCAGAGCTATTTTCTTATTTTAAAATGTGTGAACAGCTGAGAGGTCAGCCAATGAATTGTTAACCAGATATTCTAAAAGCAAATCTTCAGCTGTGTGGCATTAGCTCTACAACACGGGACGCTGCAGCTGAGAGATGATGTGCTGTGCCAGGGAATGTGAGCTGGTGCTGTCAAAGGCAGTGAGCAGAGCTGACTGACATCCTGCAGCACAGAACACAGCCAGGCAAGGCAGGGCACTCCCTCTCATGCGTGCAGCTGTTCTGACAGTACCAGTCACATATCTCACCAAATTATCCATAAAGGGGAATCCTCATATGATTAACTGGTGGAACACTGGCAGTAGCTTTTTCTGCACTTGTCATATAGATGGGTTTTGAAGGTTGTGAAATTGAGCATTGTTGTATTCCTGTGAACAGAATATGCAAAAGAAAGGCTGATGTAAAATTATAAAAGGGTTTTTTTTCTTTTAAATCTGTGAAGAGGGAACTTGGAGATAGACTGGGGAGATTGAAATCCTTTGGTCAAAAAACTTGAAATATTTCAATTTTCTATGAGAATTTTCTCAGGAAAGATGAAATCTCCTCTGCTCTCGTCTTTAGAGAGAAGTGGAGTATTTAGCAATTGCTGCAATATTTTTAAATCACATTTGTCAGTTATTAACTTCATTAAATAATACAGTTCAATATTCTGCCAAAAAATCATATATGGAAAATTGACATAAATTTATAATTCCAGAAAAATATTTTCATAGAAGAGCAAATTATTTTTGGATCATTCCAGAACAATATTTTCCATGATCTTTGGATTTCCAGACATTAGAAGGAAACAATGTAGGTGTTCTGTTAAGACAAAAAAAAAAAGTCTGATTCTTACCCAATGATGCCCATTATTTCCTGGCCCAAGAACGGCAATATTGATTAAGTAATTTTCATACCATATTATACTTTGTGTTTTCCTTCTCAGCCTAAGTTTTAACTTTTTAATCTCCTGAGGTAACAGAATGAGTCCCTTTAGGCAGCACATTGCATACAAGTCTTGGTTCAAGTCTAATCCAAGATGATAATCCTCAACAGTAAACGTTTAGGATTTTCCTGGTAGCTTGCATTAAACCTGCAGTTTCTGGCTCAGTATTTGGAACAATGTTTGAAAAATCAAACATTCCTGGCTGCCAGTCTTGGCATAGCTTTGTCCAGCTCTCCTAAACCTACTTTCTGCTCTGTGGAAGAACAATATTAGATTAAATAAAACTGTCTGTTTAGGAGACATGCTTGAGTTGTTTTTTTTGGCACATATTTATAATTCATTTTGAAAAAAAACCAGCCTTGTTGAGGGTAAATATTAATGGTGTTGCAGCATTCATTCTATTTACAGCACAGAAAACTCCAATATATTTCAGAAGAGAATCAAATGCTACCCCAAAGTAGATATTATAGGTTTAGTCTCAGTGATAGGGAAGTTCTGAGCATCCATTTAAAATTATATCAGTATGATCTTCTGTGAATTTGCATTGCTTGTTTATCATATAATTGAAAATAACTGAGAATGCAAAGTCATTTTTCATTCTCTCTGACTTTGGTTTTGTTTGAATAAATGTATAGTGTCGAAGAGAGGGGAGACACCATGTAGGATAAATCCAAAATTTATCAAAGTAAATGTCTTTCAGAGGACGAGTTGATAGTTCTGAATTTCAGCTCAGTGTTGTAATAGAACCAGATTTATCATTTGAAGATGATAATACTTATAAACTTTAATAATCTGAATAAAGAGGGCAGGTTGCCTGAGTATTCATGTGTCCAAATAATCTAATTTCAATTAGGAGGAAAGGTTGCCTGAGCATGCATATGTCCAAATGATCATCTAGTCTTGTTCTGACACAGGAGAGGATTGCCAGCACACACCAGATTAATGCCTCAGGTTAAAAAAACCCAAAAAATAAAGGCGGAAAAAATTCTAGGGAGAATTATGCTGCATATTCTAATGAAGCTTTTCATGTATGTCTGTTTCAAGAATGAAGATTTACTAAAATAAGGTGATCAATTATATATTATTATTGTTTAAACAACTAAAATACTAAATAAGCTTGATTTTTTTTTGTTTCAGTTTGGGGGCTTTTGGTTGGCTATTTTGGGGTTTTTTGTGAAAAAGGCAATTCAGAATTTTTAGTATTCTCATGCCATTGCACCAGTTTCCCAAGAGAAAATAATCAAGATGCAAAAATGCTGTAACTATCAAACCAGAAATTCATACTATTTTTACTTATATATTACCCAAGAGATAAAAAAATAGATATTTACAGGAAAGTGAAGATAAATTCTCATATGGTTAAAAACATAATTTCATGTAGACAGTATTTTCCAGCAATTATTCTTGAAATTTGCAATAATATATGAGGAACTATGGGTGTGATATAATGTTTCCACAGGCATTATAGAAGATGTAAGGCATCGACTGCCAACCACAGCCCTTGTTTATAACTTGTTGAAATAATAAATTACTGTTTTGCTCCGACAAAGAGTTGTACTCTCATTGCACATTGTTTATATAGATGTAGCCTGGTGCAGGCTATAAATTAGAAGATTGATTCTAAAGCTCATGGGAATTAATTCTGGAGTAACTTCCAGGTATGCGGAGAGGAGGAACCAACCTGCATTTATTAAAAGCAATGATGTTAAAT
The DNA here is from genome assembly GCA_013397245.1 of Thryothorus ludovicianus. Taxonomy (NCBI): domain Eukaryota; kingdom Metazoa; phylum Chordata; class Aves; order Passeriformes; family Certhiidae; genus Thryothorus; species Thryothorus ludovicianus. The sequence continues at coordinate 491,623 of VZTB01017530.1, read as the reverse complement.
TTATGCTTAGGGTTAGGTGATCAGCTAAGGTGGGAGCTGACCTAGGAAAACTCCTTTGTTCCAAACTGTGTTGCTCTTAGACCTTTATTCTATGCCTAATATATTGTCTGCTTGTAGCCAGGCTGAAATACTCAAGAAGACAAACACAAGCAGGAAAAATAACACCCTGCTATCTGACTTTGCATGCTCAAGAGTTAGAGAGGAATAATTAGTCCCCATCATAAAAACCACACAGCTTGTTTCTACTACCTATGAAGGCTTTTTAAAGAAACAGCCCATAATCAACTGACTAATATATCTACCTGGTTTTCATGCATCAAGCATAAGGAACTGCTTGATAAACATATATATATATTACATTAAGTACAAAAATGCATTATTTGAATAGTTGATATATTCATCTATTTGAATAGTTTGTATATTTAAAGTCAATAAAATTGACTTTGCAGTCATACTGATGTTGAAACATCTTGTCTAATTTGCCTTAAAAGTTTGTAATCAGATATACACTCTTGCTCTATATTGTTTGAAAGAAAAGGAAAATATATTTCAGAAACGTGTGGATTCAAATCTGGTAGATTCTGTTATTGTTCTGTCATTTTTGTAGCTTCAAAAGTAAAAAATTCTTCATTGTGCCAGACTTTCAAACTCAAGACTTTTTTATAATACACATTTTTGAATTTTTCCGTGTGATCAGATTTTGAGTCATTGGGATTGAGTGGTTGCTAGCTAGTCATGTTTCAGAGAACCTGTTCCCTTTCTAGGGCTTTCATGGTCTTTGTGGTAAGAGCTGTGTGCACTTGCATGTGCAGCAGTGTTATAAATAGTGCATTTAATGTTGTTGTCACTGTAGTAAATGTTCATGGATGGAGCCACTTTCTACTCACTGGGTTTTTTGTGGAAAATTATTTTGCATTGAGCAATATCTTTCCCTTTTGCCCACTGACTGCTTTGCCCAATTCTTTCCATTTTCATATATGTTCATGTTGTCTTCTCTTGTCTCTGGAAGAAAATTGGAACTGGTCTTAAGAAAGGAAAATATTTCTCTAAACTGTAAAAGGGATTTGGCTATTAGATATCCATTTGGCTATTAGATATCCAAACATCCATCTATGTTTAAACCTATACATTGTTAGAAAATGTTAATCTTCATCAATTAATCCTATTTATTTGCTAAATAAAAGTTGTCTCTATGATCTTGTAACAGTTCCCTAGCTCTCCACTAAAATGTGACAATTTAGAAATCGTAGCAGCCTCTCTAATTTTGGGGCAGAAGATATCCATTGTTAGAAATGTATCTAAAAACCTATGGATGCTTGAATACAGCTTCCAGGGACGGTCATCTTGTTAAGTTGTGCCTTAGCATTTGCTAAACTTTACTGTTTCTAATATCAGACATTTGCAACATTTATTTTTGCAGGTAAGAGTGTGCAGGTTTCCGTGAAATGTGCAAAGCAGTTGCAGAAATTATTGAGAGCAATGCAATCCCCCAAAAACCTTCCACACATTTTATTTTTTTATGTGTTTTTAATATATTTCTCAGAAAATTCAGAGTTAGGTGTAAAATTTGAAGCCCTAAAACAGTAAAACAAGTAATTATATCTGTTCCATTTCCTTGGCTTAGATTAAGATAAAAATTGTAATAATTTACAAAAAGGCCAAAAGTTATGTTGGACCAGTAAGTATTCAAGTAACATTGTAGTGATTATCAATAATACAAGGTGAAAATTTCAGGTTTTTAAACCCAGGAAATAACTTTTTGAAATATTTTCAATGTAAAAAATTAAGCTAGACCCTGTTTATATTAACCCAGCCCTGATTTATCTACCTATTTGTGTGTCAGTAATACTATTTTATCCCATGTAGACTGAAATCTGTATCTGTGGAGAAATGGTGTAAAGTTATTGATATTGGAGCACTGCTGTGTGCCATAGCAACACCTCTTTTTCCATGCTCTGTGTACTGAAGGTCAATATTAAATGTTTCATTACCTCACACACTATTTGGAATAGATCTGCTTACTTGTGAAACAGAACGACTGAAATACCTCTCCTCTGCATAGTAACTGATTTTCACAGTCTGTTCTCCAAGATTAATTCAAAATTACTGACAGTGATCATTTATGCATGAGCATTGTAGACAAACTGCACTGTGCAGATGACTACTTGGTTGGTATACACTGTAAATCAAAGGTGTATTTGACACTACATGAAAGATTATTTTGGAAACTAATTACAAATTAACAAATCATAAATATGGATGTGTACAGTGCTGTGAAAAACGTCTTTGTAAACAAAAAAAGAGAAAGATTCCCAGTCCTTACTGAATTTTTCAAAATTCTTACTAGATGCTGTCTTCAGTGATAGGTTTGAGTCTTCCAAATTAACTTCTTCAATTAAATAAACCAAACAACACCTCACATTCTCTGAAAGTGCCTATTTCACTTCCATTTGACAAACATTATCCCTTGTATTTGTGTAGTAAAATAACTTTCTTGAATCATTTAATAGCATAGTCTGTCTTTTAGCTGCTTTAGTCAATCATGATTCAGAATGAATAACTGAGTGCCTTATCAAAAGTGTTTCCCTATTAGAATTTATTCTCTTCCTAGTAACTTGGATCAAATATTAATTCTTTTGGAGACTGAAAATGCACTCAGTGCATTTAAAAGCATAGGAAGCTTTAGATTTTTAGATTGCTGGAGATCAAACAGAGTTTAAAGACAGCACAACTAAATATTTTAAACTTTTGAATTTGAATTAAAATTCATCAGATGTTTTTCCTGAGATATGTTTTTTGTTTTTTTGGTTTTTTTTTGTTTGTTTTTCCTTCTGCAATTAATGCTCATAGGTTTTATTTAATATAAATGATCCCTGCTTTTGCTGATAGCATTTCTTCAGCCCTAAAAGTTTTTAATGCAACTCTGTGCAAAGCTCAGCATATTTCTCTGACTGCAGAGATTTTAATTATGTCTTTTGTATCTGCCAAGAGTGATTCAGCTGAAGTATATTTCTTGGTTACTGGCTGGTATCAGTGCATGCAACCTTAAATTGACAGGATTAATTTTGTCTGAATTTTCTGTCTCAAACTGTGTAACAGGGTAGGTGAGCAGCTGAGGCCCCTCGGTCAATGAATATAAGATGGCAAGTGGCATGTCCTAATTGGGTTTTATCTTAGAATAATATAAATATTTAAGATAGGTGGGTAAATTGGTTTCTGGGGCTGTTTATCTCTTTGTATGAGAAATAGGAAGTGTCTAATTGACAAACAGAGGATGGTCACCTCAGCGGCATTTTCCCTGTAGAACATTCCCCAGAATTTTAGTACAAATATGCATTTTCATTATTCCCCAAGTATTTTCTTAATCGGTGAATTTTTCATCTGGACAGAAATTCTGAAGGAAGAAACAGCACTTTCTTCCCATTTTTTTCTTCAAATAATTTCAAGGAGTTTTTTTCAACTCTTCTCTTTCCCAGTTTCTTAAGTTTTATTAATGAGGGACAAATTCTCACAGTATGGAAAATTCAGGGTAAAAAAGATTCCTGAAGTAAAAACATGTAAAAAAGCAATTATTCTTCATGGGTACTCTTCATCAGCCATGTATAAAGAGGCAATGCTACTCTGGTAAGAAAGTCTTGGTGTCACTATCCACAAATGAATGTGTTGATCAAAGGACTAAGAATGACTTTTATGGAGCTGATGATTAATTATGTATGATATGAATATGGAAGGATCACATGAAAGAGTATCGGTATTGTCACATGGAAGCCATAACTTACTCTACAGAACAATTCAAGAAAAATTATGTTGCAGTAGTTTCAGAGCCGTATATTTGAACCTAACCTATGACTAAAGTAAAACTAGTGCCACTTCCACGACACTACAATTAGACTAACAATCTATTTGCTGTTATATTCATGCTGTCAGAAACAGTGAAGAAATGGTCATTGTAGATTCTATCCAATATAAAATGATGAAGAATTAACTTTCTTATAATTTCTTAATAACCATAAAAATTAATTCTATTAGGATAGAAGGAAAGATTCTCAGTATTCATATGAAATCACTATGTTCTTATTCTGAATACAATTTCACATAAATACCTCCAAGAACCTATCTGACTTGATTGAAGCCTAAATCAACTTCAAGAAATGGGCTGTAAACTCTAAATGTGATATTTTCTTCTATTCCTCATTAATAATTTTGCATGAAAAGGTGCAGATACTTCACAGTTATAGTATATGCCTTGTAAGTTACCTCATTTTATCACTGTAGCTCAGTCCCAGGAAGGGGTTCATGCACCCAGAGAGGTGACACCCAGGAGAAGGGGTCATTTGGGACCCATGCAGAGGATGATTTAGACATTTTAGAGGGAATCAGAGCAGTCACATTGTTGAGCAGCAAGCAGAAAAGCACCTACACATAACCAAAAGGCCGATGCACACTTGATATTTATGTTAATCATTTCAGGCTTGCATTAGACATTTCTGCTGCTTTTGTATGATCCAGCAAAAAGGCTTTTTCAAGAAGGTTTGCTTCAGAATTAGGAACCATAAGATTAAGATTACAGAACTACAGATTTTAAAGATCAGGTTTCGATTTTAGTCTAAAAGTTTTAATGGTCTAGATTCTACCAGACAGCATGACAAAATTGTCTTTAAGAGTGTTAGGTCCCATTTATGCTGGGGTCATTAGAAGCTAATCAATTAATGATAGGAAAGGGAGGCAGACATGCAAAAGAGAATTAGAGAAAGGATCAAGAAAGAGCTTTGTTTGGTGATGACCCTGTGGCAAAAACTAAAAAAATTTTTCATCTGGGGAAGATGATTTAGAGTTCAGAATGGTCTACATTTTTGAGCTGGGAATGGAAAGACTGATGGGTTATGAGAGTCCTGATATTTTATGGTCTACCAGGCCAGTGTTGTGACTGAGATCAGGAGTAGGATTTAATCAAACAGGAACCAACAGGAACAAATGCAGTACTATGAGGATTGTGTCTCCCTCAGAAGATAAAATAAAATAAAATAAAAAAATAATAAGAACCACCAAATCTGCCTTAAACCTGAGTAGGAACAGATACATAAACCAGTTATGATTAATTTGAGGTCAGACTCATGAGGTACTGGGGGAGAGATATTTGGAAAAGGTCTAATAAGAATTCCCAAACTGTGGTTAGAACTGTGCTGGTGTGGATGTTGGCACTGGGTCTGTCCCACGAGCCAGCTGGAGCTGATAAATCTAAGTTATGTTTGAAGATAAAGCTACAGGTTAAATCTGGGACTAGGCAGAGACCACTGCCATGGAGGCTGTGGATCTTCCATCAGTGCTTGCACTTGCTTCAGTGGCCATTCTATTCAGTTGCTATTCTCTTCTAATACTCACCTATTCAGTTGCCTTCATTATTGAAAGACTTGATGGAAGATGCTAACCTCATGTTAGAACATGAGCCCTTGAGAGCTGGCTGCACAAGGTTTATTGTTGTTTTCCAAATTCCCAGATCTTTTGATACCATCCAGAATGAAAGCCCTAAAATCAGTTAGTCACTCCAGTGAGTGCACTGCAGACTTTAGGCGTGTTTGTGGGTTTATTTGGTTTTCTTTTAATGGTAATAAAACTAGGCATCCCTCAGATTGTATACAAAACTCGGTAATTAAATTGAATAAAACAATTGTGCAAGTCAGTGAAAACCCTCCACTAAAATTAAAAAATAATCAGCCCATTTTTATAAGCTATTAATTTAGAAAATATCATAAAATATAGCATATAGAAGTTGAAATAATTTTCCTTAACAAGTAGAAACATCTGTCGTTTGAGTCTTGTATTTATTGTTTCTTGGGTTCTGTTTTTAAATTGTTTCTAAATTTTAAACTCTGTCTAGTTTCCTTAGAGGGGTTATAGCTGCTATGTGCTTATTATAATGATGAACAGAAAGAGGAAAAAAATATAATCATTCATCTTTGGTTCATCCTCTGATGATACCAACTATTTCAAAGCCTCAAAATTAATTTTGAATTAATTTTTAAATTAATCATGTCTATATCAGTAGGTTTATCAACTTCTTTACCAATGTATATTACAAAATTAATTGCATATTTTCTGTGTATTTTTTTTTCCAAAAATAAGCTTAACCTTTTTCTCATTTTCTAGTGTCAATTGGGAGAAAATTGCAGAGAGCAGTAAAACTCAAAATCATTCAGTACCATAATTATTCAGTACCATACAGAAAAACCCATCAGCATTTTCTGTCACAGCTAGCAGGACTGAACAGCAGGGACTGAAAGAATTCCAACCAGTATCTATTAAAATGGCTCCTCCATGTCCTCAAAACTAAGGGAAAAAAAAAAAAAAAGAAAGAACAAAA
>VZTB01017530.1:373594-485256 GCA_013397245.1 Thryothorus ludovicianus | reverse complement strand
AAAAGAAACACCAACCACCACCACCTCCCCTCCAAAAAAAAACCAAACCAAACAAACCAGACAAAAAAACTCCAAAACCAAAAAAACAATGACAAGAAAGGAAAAATAAACCAACAAAATATAGGGAAAAAAATTAGAGTGAAAATCTGAAAAGAAACACCTTTTGTGTTAGTAATTCAGGAATCAAATCTTAGGCCGTCTTCTCCAGTTAATTTTATATGGTTTCAAAGGCCATAGGCTACTCCTAGTCATGGTTTAATTATATTAATATCTTCACTGAGAGACACAAAGATGGACTGATAAAAATAGTTGACATCTTTAATTCTGCTCCAAAGAAATAACAGTCTGAAGTAAACAGTGACCTAACTGTTAATTGACTGAGTTTCCTGAATTTTTAAGAAAGCAAAACCTGGAGCACAGATGAGAGACTTAATGAGAGTGTAATTCAAGGTATATGGTCCTTTCATTTCTTTTCAGCCTTTCAGGTGAGACACAGCTTTTCATTTAGCATGTCATGATATTGTCAGATGTCACACTCAGGCTATCATTGTCATTTTGATGATGGAGATGAAGATGCAATAAACATAGAAATTAGTGTTTTAGAAGGCATGATCTACTCAGAGATCCTTTTAGTTTTACTGCTATCACCCTGCCATTTACGATTTTGTCTGATAAATTAGAAGTGTTCAAGGGATTATCTGAGGGAGGCAAGAGAAGTCCAGTATAGAGTATATCATATACATTGCGTGTATATATTGCAGGAGTGTTACCTTATGATTTGGTTGGAAGCTGATTTAGTGCTGCAAACATGGTGCTGCATTGTCCACAAGTCCCTCAACTTGATACAGTGTTGTACAATGCCATTATACTGCTAAAAATTCTGTGATATTGTTGTGAAATTTTAAATGAGTTTGAGATCAAAGGAAGACACTCCATTCAGCTAAAGTTTGAAATGCCATGAGTAGTGTAAATAGTTCTAAGATGCAAGTTATCAGCTTTGTATCCATTCAAAGCTCACAGTAAGTCCATAACTGCTGGTGCAGCACATGTATTTGACATCAGTAATGATTGCCTGGATAGTGAGCTCAAATGAAGTAATTAAACAGGGGGAGCATTGATTTTGTTTAAAGATTAGGCCAAATACTTTGTGTAGGATTCCCGTCTTTTGATATCCCCCCTAGAGATGAATATTTCAGAGGTAATTACCCAAACCTCTTTTGTAGTGAGGGGAGAGAAATAAGCATTTATAGATTAGAACTAATCTGATTTTTTTAACAAGATAATTTGTGCCCTACCCACACATTCACAAACTGACTGCAGATAACTGACCTAGGGAGTCAGCTAAAATCTGCCTTAAGTTTAGGGCAACTTAAAAATGCACCAGACATCTGGACACTTCTAGAGCAACAATAGAAAAAATGGTTCGGATTTATTGAGACACTAATATAACATACAACTTCAAGAATTTTATAGTAAGTCTAATGTCAAATATGAATAAACAATGTACTAAAGGGTGGACAGAAAAGCTCTGTAGGTGCAGAATACAATTGAGGATGCTGGAGCTTATTTCATGGTTCTGAAAATACCCAGTTAAGCTAGAGTCTGGCTTGATATAATACAGACTTAAAAGTATGATCTCATCAGCCTTAGGATTAAGAGAAAGTAGAAATTTGATGAAATAAATTGCAGGGAAAAGTAAAATATTTTCTTCTGCTAAACCACAAGAAATTAATCTTACCCAAAGATGTCAGCTGTCTACATGTCCTTAATGGTCAACATTTATAAAGTGGAACTTCTGTGGCAAAACTAGTTTCATCTTCAAGTAGACTTCTAAAGCAGACCATTTGCGAATATGGAAGACAGCTTTAATTTGATTTTCTGTGATGTCTATATTTAACCTATGAAGTGAATAGCAACCAGAAGTAGCATAAGAAAAATACATCTGTATAAAAAGTCCCTTTAATTTGTTAATTTTTTCAAGATCTCTATTCTTATTGGTGCAATATATTAAATATATATATAAGAAAGTGTTTCTGTGTGGGTACATTTTTGCTAAGACTGAAATTGAACACCGCTAATTAATGTAAAATTCCCTACAATCACAAAGTCACTCCTTAAGATGTAAGCTTGGATCTCATCTTCACAAATTAGAAATTAACTGAGTTACATGGATGTGAAAGGACTTTTTCCCTTTATTTCTCATTTTTGTAGCTATCAGTTTGTTCATAGAACACAACGTTAAATTTCATATAAACACAGTGTTGTAGTAAAGACTAAAATTCAAAAACTTCCTTTTAGTAGGAGATAAACCAAATTCCAACATTACCACAAACTTCTGCTGACTCAAGACAGATCTGAATTCCATTTTCTCTTCCACAAGTCTCCCTTATTTAGTATTGGTTTCTGTCTGGTAATAATTTTTCAGTAAGAGTCAATTGTTTCTTGAGAATTTTTGTGGTGTAAGGTAAGTAGACAAACAGGTAAAGGTTAGAGAATAGGGAACAGATGAATTGAGACACAATATTAAACCTTTAATATTAGTGCTTTGAATAACTTTACTGTCTTCTGAGGCAGCATTAATTTTTTCACTGCAAGTATAGGTTCTCTGAGTGGTGCTTGATGAGGGATAGGTGAGTCTCACAGAGAGGGGCCCCAGTCAGGTATTCTTATATATATTGGTAAGATTGCCCCTAAATCTTCTTTTCTTCAGGCTAAACAGTCACAGCTTTCCCAGCTTTTCTCCATATGGGAGATGTTTCAGTCCCTTCATTGTCTTTGAGGCCCTTTGCTGGACTTGCCCTTGCACGTCGATCTCTCTCCTGGAGTGGGAATCCCAGAGCTGGACTCAGCTTTCAAGCTGTCTCTTACCACTGCTGTTCAGATAGGAAGGATAACTTTCTTTTATTTGTTAAAAATGCTCTTGTGAGGAGGTGATGAGAGGTGGCAGAAACTCTCTCTTTTGTAGGAGGAGTATATGAAAGGAACCCAAAGATATTTGGTCATGAGAGTTAAAAAATGTGGATAAACATTCCTTAAGATATATCCTCTATGGTGTCACATATATGTGATGAGCATTGCAGTAATGGGAACCCCTGTCCCTTTAAATAGTGTAGATAGAAATTACAGATCCTCACAGTGACTGAGCAAACAGGATTATTTTCACATGGCATTTTGCATTCTTGGCAGATTCCTGGCTGTTACTCCCCTCTAGCTATGACTGCACACCTGCAGATTTGAGATCTTAATTTCCTAGAGTGATGAACAGAAGAAATTCCAGGGTCTTTTATCCAAATGTACCAGTTCATTTATAGGGGTATAGTGCATGAAACACATTTCTTTTTCTATTTCTTTTATATTGTCATTACAGTTTATTTTTCTTCTGCCTGACTTTATTCCATAGCACACATTTTGTCCACACATTCTTAGACAAACCCAGAGAGCTGATGTGCCTGTGATGAGTGAGTGGCGAATAAAGTTCCCCAAAATGAGTCCATTACTTTCCCTCTGAGTTTTTATCTACTAATTATTTGCCTATTTAATTCCATGTTATTCCTTGTATGCAAAAATTGTTATTGCACTGTTGAATTACACCAGTTGAATTTTTCTTTAAGATAAATTAGCTACAGTATTCTAGCTCTTTTCAAAGCACTGCAGATCTTTTTGTATTAAAAGGATGTTATTTACTATGCCATGATGTCTTAAGTCTAACTTTTGAACAAGAGGTTGAAAAAGCTCATCTGTTCCTCTAACTTTTCACACAGCTTGCATACTTTACTTTTTCTTTTATTTATATAAATAGTATTCATTTGGAGCTCAGAATTAGAATATCCATGTATATGTCTACAAATATGTGTATATATATAAACATATATAACCACAGTATGTCAGAATTCAATTAAAATACATTCTTCTCTTCCTAATATAGTTTTCCTTTCAAAGTTTGTCACTGTAAAAATGTAGTGCATCTGATATGTGCAAAAATCAGTAGTGCTCAGGTAAGTTTAAACTCTGCTCAGCTAAGCAAACAGCAAAAATAAGGGGAGAAACTATGATCATCTCTGATTTTTAAAGGTCTTATAGAATCAGAACAATTATTTTATGATTTATCCATCAATTTGTCTGCCTTAAACACAAATTAAGTTTGGAATACAGTCATATTGTTTTTCACTCAATTCTTATTTGCCTTTTTCTATAGTATATTATTTTCTAACTAAAGCATGAGCAGTGCTTTAATAGAGATGCTATACAAAAGAAAAAAGAAAAAGGACATGGTAACATTTATGTATAACACAGCAAATTAGAACAACCTTTGAAAATTATGATTAATATGAGTGAATTTAGAATGAAGACCAGTGTCTTTGTATATGGTATTTCAAAATTACCAGAAATACAGAACTGTAGGGGAAATGGCAGTGAATCAGTAAATTCAGCATGGCTGAACAAGCAAGTCTGATAATAGCTAATTTTTCTGTAAAGGTGCTGTGAATGGCATCTAAGTCTAGCTTCCTTCTAATTATGAGAACAAAGCAATTCTTTTTTTTGACAAATCAAAATTTTCAGGTGGAAAAAATAATGGAAAAGCAAAGCTTATTATGACTGTTAATGAATTTAGACTAATGATAAGGGAGAAGGGAAAAATAAACAATGGTACAGAAGATAGGAGAGTGCATGGCATAATTGCAATAAATTTAGCTTATCTTTGTGTACAATACCACATAATACCACAATTGGAAGTTGAAAAAAAGGAAATAAAGCAATTTATCGTCTGCTGAAACACTGTAGTATTGCAGTGAGCTGCAGCCCTTCCTGCAGACTGAGGCACAAACACAGGACACCACATTCCAGTCTGTGTGAATGTGTTTGCAGACTAATATGACTGAATTCTGTTTGCTTTGACTGTATACAAGGGTTTGCCAATTTTAAAATCACAAACAAGGGATTATCCTGCAATCAATCATAGTATAGGTTCGCTAAAGAAAAATCATTCTGGATCTTACAAACTGCATTCTAAAACACATTAGTCTGTCTTAAAAAGAAGAGCATTTAAAGTCTTTTCCTTTTGTTTTAACATTGTCCCTAGAGAAATTAAAACAACCAAACCAAACATTTCTTTTATCTTTTTCACTTTAGCTTGTGTCTTGAAAGAAAAATGCCTGCCTAGACACTCATTTGCAGAGACAGTTTCAGTGTAGTGCCCTGTAATTAATGGGTTCAAAACTAATCAGAGACGTAAAAGACTATAATGACACGTTATAAAGAAAGTAGAATGAAAGAAATCTACAATAATCATCCTAAGATGGGTTTATACTCATTTCAAGTGAAAATTTTAATAGATGGATTAGCTTAATTGATAAAGATATGATCCTTTTTGCACTTTTCGGGTCTAATTTAAGGAGATGAGTCTTGGAAACATACCAGTTAATCAACTCTGTTAGGCATTTTTGAGTAATCTTCCTTGTCTGTCTCCAAGGACTGCATTCAGAAAGTGAATTTCTGCTCCTTATTTAAAACATTGTAGCAGCATGTTAGCTGAAGCACTCTAATCGCTCGTGCTTGAGGGTTTGTGACACTAAATGACAAATGGGAACCATGCAAAGCAATGAAGCAAAGATGAGAGGAGCTGCCAAATTTGTGACAACATGTGATTATGCACACACCACTCTTGCTTATACATCCCGAAATAATTTCAGTAACATCTGGCAGTGAAGTGGACTATATCTATCAATTTACTCTATTGGAGAAATTGCCGAAGTTTAGTGGCATACATAGCTATTAAGATTTATTTTCAGCATTTTTAAAAATCTATTTTCTCTTAGTAATTCTGGCTATGGTTCAGTAATTTATATTTTTTGCTTCTTTTGTTGCTCCTATGCTGACACTTACAGCCAGAGTTTCCTCTTCAAGTGGAATACCAGTTACTCTTGTTAGCTTGATAGTTTGCATTTGAGTTGATTGTTAGTAAATCTTCATTATTCAGCGCATGGAATTGTTTATTTTTTGGTAGATTTGCACGTATATTATGTGTTACCTACTGTGATAACTTCCAAGACTGAGTGCAAGTCTGTCTGACCCTAAAAAAACTGTTCTAAAGTTATACTAATGAATGGACTTATTGATAACAACCTCAAATGCAAAAAATTTCCATTCTTTAAATAAGTGGGATTTTCAAAGCATTATAGGGAACAGTAGTTTGGCAGAGGACTATGTTTGCTAAAATTATGCTAACATGATAATTTAGTTTTGGATATCCTGTATTTTCTATATTATCAGGGAAAGCATAAGAGACAGATTGTTGAGTTTTTTCACTCCTGAAAAAAAATCATCAACTACTTGGTTTTAATATCTGAATTGACAGTCAAATGACAAAATACCACAAATAAGAAGTCCAACTTGTTCTGGCCCAAGGAATCTATCTTTCATACCTCATGCTTGATAATACCTTAGAGACACTCTCCAGCCTGTGCATGCTGCAATCCATCTCTACTCCATTCTGTCACTTCAGTAATTATTGCTGCATACAAATGTAATAATGCAGGAGAAGAGGCCTTTTCTCCAAGGAACTTTTATAAAGGCATCATAAGTCATATATGGAAATGATAAGTTGTTTTTTAAACTAAGATGGATGCAAGGGTGATTGCCATCACAGTGTAGTGTGCTCAGCTGTGTCTTTTGTCTGTATCACATGGTAAAGAAATGCAGTCAACTCTTTCTTCTTTCTTCCTCTAGTTAATTAGTGGCTGCATAAGAAAATGAGATAGTATTCATATAGACAATTTTCCAAATTCCCCTGACATGGGACATATACAGAGATGTTAAGACTGAGCACCTATTTTCTCCCTTTAGTTTTCTAAAAATATATATTTTAGGGATGTTATAGTCAGGGATACAAGTAAAGTTAAAAAAATAATATTCTATATCTTTTAGATGGTATTTGGGAGATACCAGCCCCTTCTGTGAAAAGTTCTATCACAGCATTCATTCATCCTTAGAGAAACAAATGCTGTGTCAGTGAGCTGAGCTAAAGAGCAAAAATAGCTCAAATGAAGCTTCTTTATATGAGTTCTTCCCCCTTTCTCCCTTCATTTTCATGGTAGTGACCCATCTCTCTAACCTAAACAGCTTAGTGTTATCTCACCATATGACTCTTTTGATGGCTGCCTTTGTGTCTCAGAGTTTTATGGTTTTCTGAGATGCCAGGAAGGCTGCAGCACAGGGGAACACAGCAGAGTACATGCACAGCAAGAAGCAACTTAAATAAAGCTTATCTTACTGTTCCCTTGGACTCACACAGCCCATGGCAGAAGACAGCAGTGCTCTGCAGAAACAGCAGCTATTAGTAAAGGCAAATGTCAGGAGATGTTCCTGCTTCTGAAACTGGCTGTGCCACAGCTGTGTTTGTGTCCACAGAGCTGCCCAAAAGGCAGACTGCTTGTCACTGTCTCTTGTTTGATCTTGTCAAGAGATGGCTCCAGCTCGAGCCAAAGTGAAACTCCAGGTCTTGCTGTGAGCCCTGAAGATTCAGCAGCAGCTCTTGGGCCAGTGTCTTGCCCCTGTTTAATTTGCTTTTAAGAACATGGTAATTTTGTCCTGTTAAGAGTAAACACATTTAGTTATCACAGAGCAATAATAATTTGAATAAGTGAGCGTTCTTCAAGTCTTTGTTTTTGGAGAGTCTTTCATCTGCTTCAAACTGGGCTATAAATATTATGAATATGCAATTCTATCAAAATATGTAAAGGTCTAGGAGTTCAGTATACTCACGACTCACAATAAATCCAGGAAAATCATCCAACCAGGATTCTTGTTCTTTCTGAAGAATTGGTATAAGGCCATTGGCACAAGGCTCTAAAATTCTATACTTGAAGAATAGATAAACCTAGGCTGAGCTGTAGGTAGTACCTCCTTATAAGATATTTGTTATTACAAAAACAGAAAAAAACTTTCCTGTAAAAATTCTGGTTCTCCTCCAGATGGTGACAGGTCTGTGATGCCGTGGAATTTCATAATAATCTCCTTATGCTGCCTGGGTAATATAGCTATTACCCTGATTTGACATGTGCCAAAATATCCCTATAGTCTCTGTCATGATGCTGAATACACCTCAGATGACAAGCTGCCTTAGGTCTTCAGCAAGTGTGAGAGAAGAATATTAAGTGAGCATAATGTCAGTTCCTAGTTTCATAAAGGTTAGAACATTACGTTTTTAATAGGCTTGTGATATATCATCACAGTTAAAAAATATTGCTATTTAAACTTGTTTAATAATAATGGTAACAACTATAACTTGCATGTACATAAGGTTTTAAGAATATATATTTTTTCAAAATCTTATATAATCAATACTTTTAGAAGACACATTTCCTCAAGATCAGATTTTGACCATTCACTATAGTTTAGCTTTTCAATTGCAACATCAGCACCAAACTCATTATTTTAGGAAGCAAAAAAGAAACTATATTCACTGAAAATAAGTATTAGTTAGTATTTTTTTAATATAAGGAAAGGTCAAGAATAGGAATTTTCAAAGCATGTCAAATTTGAGGTAAAAGTCTTAAAATCTGTCATCATTGCAGATTTTGAATCCAAAATCATAAAGGAAGTCTCTGCATACCTGACTGGTCTCAGCAATTCCCAAAAAGATTTGCCTTCTGTAGTGAGAGACATTTTTATGCAAATAAAATTTAGAAGAATGTCAATTTCCATAAATGTACCAAAACTCACTAATATTTTCACAAACCGAAGCAAGACCCTGGTTATTGGGATTTTTTCCTCTTAAAATTTTCGTGGAACTTGTTTTGGGGATTGCTGAAAACAAGAATAAACAACACTTCTATCAGTAAAAGCATCTTGTCCTACATATACAAAGTTATCTTTAGATATCTTCTCCTTGTGGGCTTCAAAAATGATTTATGTTTCCAGAACTCATTGAATATGATAGATTGGGACCATGGTATTATGGTCTAACAGCTGGACTCTCTGCATGAAACAATTACTGCCAGTGAGGAAAGATGTGAGCAATTGGGTACAAGCCTAATGGAGACAGAAGGGAACATTTTCCACCCAGAGGTAATAACAGAGGGCTATGATTTAATTATTTCTAAACTGAGTAAAGCTAATAAATCTTCTAAATCTAAACTAGACTTGATTAAAAATGAACTACTGAGAAAAAAAAAATTAAATGTTAAAGTTTTGATTCAAAGTTTTTCCAGAGAAGACACTTCCTATTAAAATGAATGCCAAAAGTATTTAGTGTTATTTTTCATTATCCTTCAAATTAATACCATTTTTTCCTGTTAAGAAGTGAACTTGTACGTTTTCTTCTGGTACAAAGAGCAAAATCTGTTTTGAAATTCTACCCTATCATTTACCCCGCTTAAAAAGACATGGTCAAAGTAATGAAAGACTCAGAGAAGCTTAATATAGTATATAATAATTCTGTTGAAATTTTTGCATGTACATCCTCATGTCACTGGATTTGTACAGCTAATCACATAAAAATTATCACTTTTTGATACTAGAAGGGAAAATGCAACCAAACCAAGAATTTAAACAATAAAATCCAAAGTCTTATTTCCCTTTCAGGTTGCTTCTTCAAGAAGATATTTTGCATGAGTTATGAAAGAAAATATTCCAATTAAAATATTTCAAGATAATGATAACAACAATAACAACATTGACAGCAAGAATTCTGTCCTTCACATTTTGAATACTTAAAAATTCATGTAATAGATTTAGAAAGGTTCTTGTAGTGACTAGAATCTTTTGAGACAAAAAGAAAAGCTATTTGAAAGAGTTGTTTTATGTAGTTTCTTTGATACATAAAACTGACTTGCTGCAAATTTTCTTGGTTCCAAAAGCAGTTTGTCTTGTGAGATGGAAGGTACAGAAGCTATTGTATGTTATTACTGGCTGGTGATAAAAAGGAAAAAGTTAAAAATCTAGAAAAATTTGAAAGAGAGTTATATAATAAGTTTATGATATAACTATTGATATTAAAATGAAAGTGACCTTTGGATTTGCAATTGGCATGCAAAATGACTTTTGCCTCTTGAATGAGCAGTGAGTCTTAGAAGCCAAAAAATATTTTGTGGCTCTTCAGGCATGAGACAACAACAGCACCAGCAAATGGTACTTTCTAGATTCTGCAAAATTGATCTATTCAGCACTGCATTTTTCTAGAAAAAACCTTTGAGTTTTACTCTAAGGCAGATGAAACTATCAATTAGTCCAAGCAAGTATTACTAAAAAATATGTAACCAAAGTAAAATAACAATAAGAACTTTTAAAGTTATACATTTCTATACAGATGTAATAAAAAAGAAGCAAAAGAAATAGAGAAAATAAACCAAATTTGATCTTTGGGGGCTTTTTGTTGTTCTCCTCAAAGGTAGAAGTCCTGAATTCAGTTCCTTCTTCTTTGTGCTTAAATTTCAATCTAGATTGCTATCTTTCCACGACCCACTCTAAGTCTTTGATATTGAATTCTTCTGTCTGTTAGGAGTCTTCTTAACTGTGGATTTCTTAACTGTCTAAAAGCCAGCTAAACTATTTTCCCTTTGTCTGAATGATGAAATTAAATAAACCTGGAGCACGCCAGGCTTCTGGGTCACACCAAATGGGAGAGCTGACCAGTTTTGGACCCCCATTAGAAAGATGTACAAACTGATGAGGGATCAGTAGGAGATGGCAGGGAAGTAACACAGGGGTTGTGTGAGGAGAGGATCAGCATGTTGGGTTTTATCCAGAAGAGAACACTAAGAATGGATCTGTCTCCGTGTTTCATTACCGAGTGGGGCAGATGCAGCAGATGGAGCCATACTCTTCCCAGGGGTGCAAGGTGAAAGGACAAAGAGCTGGTCACAAGTTGCAGAATGAGAAATTGCAGCTACATACAAGGAAGAACCTCCTGTGAAAGTGGCAGCCCTGGAAGCAGGTGTCCAGAGAGACCAAGGTGTTAGCATGAGAGTTAAAATGTCCACGTTAGTATAGAGTTGGAATGAAAGATGTTTCTGAGAACCAGATATGACCAGGCCCAAGGAATGCTTGGTATTCAAAGTAGTTTAGCAGGAAGATTTATAGTAATAAGAATCAGTGTTAGGGAGAGGATTTCTATGGGGGTTTCTATGAATCTTTGGATAAGATTCGTATGTGTTCATACAAGCCTGATCTAGCCTTTAATGAAGCAATATCATATGGCTGAAATGATATGGCTGTTATAGTAATCACTGCTTAAGGAAAAGCTCATTTTAGTAACAGCTGAAGTGGTATAAATATGTTCACTTCGAGCAAATGGACAGAGCCTTGATTTGGGTGGCTGTACCCCTGGCTCTTACACGCTTTCAATAAAAGCACCTGCATATAAATCCATCTGTGATTATGTGTTCCTGAACGCTAACAAAGGTGTATCTCTCCCTGAAATCTCTCAGAAATTAGTTCACATAACTTGCTCAGTAGCACGTGCTTTTAATTTTTTTCTCTCTGAAACAAAGGGATGAGGACTTCTGAGACAGGAAAATATCAGTATGTGGAAGGAATGAATGATCTTTGTACCTATCACTTTTTCCTGTCTCGTGTCCCTCTGTTCAGTAGTCCATTCATAGTTTTATTTAGTTCAGTAAAAGCAACAGACATTTACAGAGATAGTAAAACCTAATATCTTCCTGCCAAAAATTCAGAGAACTGATTAGTACCAGATTATTTCTTAACCCTTAACATTTTAAAAGATGTTGAAAAGAAATTGTGAAAACAAGTAATTTTTAAACAGCAAAAAAAAAATTATTAAAATACACACAGCATAGAACCCTAGTTCAGCTGTTAATGGTTTCTGGCTCTTTCTGTGCATGTGATAACTAATCAGCAGTCACAAAAAGAGGGGCTGAAATGTTTTGTAACATTTTGCATGTGTCTAGTATGATAGTTTGTTTGTCAAGTTTCTGATAGTAATCCTGGAGATACAGTTTACTCAGAAATTAATTTTGTATCACATCTTTACAAATAAATGCTTCAGTCTGTGATTTATTTATAAATATTTGAACTGAGTAGCTCTTCTCTGTGAAATAAACTAGACAGTTTCTGTATATGTTACCCACCTTTATGGACAAAGCTACAGAAATCAGAGCATTTAGGTGTGGCAATGTGACTGACTTTTCCTGCAAAAATACAATTTTCTTTTGTGAGATACATAGACTAAACAAACAGAAGAAGGGTAGCACATGCACACTAGCAAAATAGGGAACTTCAAGTATTTTTCATTGAGATCTGGAGCTCATTCATGTATCAAACAAATCACTAGATTAAAACTATATGAGAAAATGTTCTTAATCCTGAGAAACTTCAGAGTATTCTTCATCAGATTGAAAAAAAAGAAGCTATGCTAATTGTTGAGATTAAATCTCCAAAAATACTCAGAAATTTAGATTTATGGGGATTACATAAAAAATATCATAAAGAACTAGTTGACACAACACCCATGATCCATCAGCATCATTTCAGAATCCAGTACAGTAAGGACAAAAGTTGATAAAATGTGAACCTAACTTATTGATTTCCATATTAAAGTCTGAATAAAAACAAGTGCAGACCACATTTTTATGGATCATTGAAGAACTGAAAATGAAGATAATCCCTCTGAAGAACTTTCACTTCATTTTAATTTCAGAGATTCTATTCACTAAATTTATTAGAAAGTATTTTCATTGACATGGAATAATGATGTAAAATTGTGTAAATTAGCTGAGAATTAGTTCACTAATTCATAAAATGGCAACAAAATTTCTACGACATTTTCCTCTTAGAAGAATGGCAATATTTCTGAAATTCTTATGTACTTCATATTATTAGATTTCAGAAAAATAAAAATGATAATAGGTTTTTCTGCAATTAAAAACAATATTGTCCTTTCAACAAATTTGTTACCGTAAAATTTACCAAAAGAGTGAAGGGAAAACACATTCCCTTTAAAAATAAGTGAAACAGTCCAAGCTGAAGAAAGCTTATGCTTTCATAAAAAATTCACACCTTTTCAACCTATGGCTTAAAAAAAAAAATGAAAAAAGTGCAATTTTTTCTAATTTTTGGGTTGACTCTAACTAGGACAAAATAAGGATATATACTGAAAAAGTAATTTAAAAGTTGCCAAAACTGATATTACTTTCCATTACATTCCTGATACTGAAATGTTACATTTTGATATTCTCTTTGCTGAGCTTTACACGACCATATAGGCTCAGTAACACAGCCATATCACTAATTTTGATGTTTTTCAATTCTATCCAACATGACTTCTCTTGACCACTACTGAAATGTAATGATAAATAGAATTGCACAGAACCTTTCTATTCTTTTCTTTTGTGACAGAAACAATAGGTATTACACCTCAGCTAGTTTCTCTGATAAGTTGTCATGTAAAAAATGCCAAGCATCCTAACAAAACCATAATTTTATGAAATCTGTGAATCTATAATGATCTTATACTTGTCTAATGTGGAGGAATTAAGTACTTATTTACCAATTTAAAAGAAATGTATAGAATTGAAAAACAATAGAAATGAGCCAACAACAAATACTAAGCTAATAAAATATAAAATTGACCAAAATTTGCCCCATTCATGTGATATATGACTATGTGGTACAGATTGTTCAAGTTTGTTATTAGAAGAAAAATTCAAAACCGGTAACAATGAAGCAGTCATGTTTTATTTAGATAGAGTACTTCTGATGGTTATACTTTTTTTCCTAATATATCTTCTAAAACCAGGACACATCCACTATATTTTTTACTGTATCAAGCTAACGCTTCCAGTTAATTCTTTCTGTTCATTAGTAACATAGATTATTTGATATGAGTTGAAATGTTTATGTACTCAGTCACTGAAAAAGGAGTATTTTTGGGGGCTGTGCTATACTGCATTGCTCTGCAAAGTGTAGAATCTGTAGGCAATATTTCATTGAGTTTTCTCTTCTGAGAGAAAATTATATTTTCAAGACTGATGCATTTTGAACTAATCTTGTAAGGCCTCAGAAGAAGGACTTGTCAGAGTCATTGTCTAGGTTTTCCTAGTCCTGAATTTTATTTTACTTTGTAAATTGGTTAGAGTTGGTTTGAAATGGAGAAATTTTGAGATTTGTTATGATCTAATTTTTAAAATTTTTCCTTCTGTATAGTTTTAATAAATAAGTTTAACACTAGTAAGAAGTAGCCTGCTTTTTTTTTTTTTGTGTAGAATGAATCAGTGTCATGATGCAGAGTAGACGATAGGGATGGGATGAGAGGAAGGTGCTGGAATCTGGAATACAGGAACAAGATGCTGTGTGGTGTAGGTGTAGCATGGCATCCTAACAGTTTGGGACAGAAGGATCCTGAATCCCAAAGCCAGTGAATAACTGCAGAATTGTCTGCTTAGGGAGGTGAGCAAAACCAGCAAAAGGGTAAAGAGAATAAAAAGCAAGTATTCAGGATAACTTACACTCTGTATAAAGTGAATTGAGATTTAATGTAACATTTTAGATCAGTGCAGAATACAAAGGCATAGGAAGTTTCAGGAAGTATACAAAAGTGTGCAAGTGGACCCTACAGTGTGGAGAAGGAAACCATCAGCTCATGCTCCTGGTAAAATATTGAGACTTCTGTAATGTCCCCAGCCATCCTGGGCTGAAACCAACAACCATGGGATGTGAGGTGATATAACAGTAGAGCAAGATGAAGCTTGAGTGAAACAATTTTAATTTCATTCTTATTATTAAGTATTTTCCTTTATGGAAATTTTTTTACTAATTTATTTTTTCTTTTTCTTTCCTTTTCTTTCTCTTGAGTCAGATCTTGACTAATAATATTTCTTTGCTTTGACTGAATTTTGATTTACACTTAGCAATACATTACAGGTTTTGTCTATAATGTGAGTTTCCTTTTATCTTTAGCACTATTTTGAATATGTTGCAGGACAAATGAGCTTTGTAGTTTCAGGATTGAAGAATCCAGTTACAAATGCAGCAAACACCTGAAAAACCCCCTCACTGTTTCGCAGGTTAGATTTGAAATAGAGTTTTCTGGCAAAAGAAAAGTTTCATGCCATCGCTTGAGAAAAAGTCTGTAACAGGTTTTAGAAAAATTTAAAACTTACCTGGTAAAAAAAAAAGTGATGCCCATATTGCTCCCAAAACCTCCACCAAACAAATCTGAGACAAGCCAAAACTGTCTGATCAGAGCTCATTAATTCTGTATTTTGGGGGGAGAAGTGACAGCAGCAATATACATCTAGTTATATTTATCCTTATATAACTGAAAGTAGTAAATAATGTTCTTATATTTGAAATAACTCAAAGTGACAAAGATGTAGGCCAAGATTCTCCTCACATACTTGCATGTGTCAATCAGATGTCGGGCTATTTAAATAAATGAAGTTACACCTGTGCAAACTCACTGTAATTGCAAGGAGGTAGCATTTCCAGGGTTATGATGGTAGAAAGATGTTATGTGAAAATGACACAATTAATTTTCTCCTCTTCTCCCTGGTACAGCTTAGGGAAAGGTGGTGACAGCTCAGAGGTGGGAGAAGATGTGACGAGGGACAAGGGGAGGGAGGAGGAATGGCCAAATGTCCATCAGCTGGCAACTCTGCTGTCAGGTAGCAACATTTGTGCTGCAGTAGCACAAATAAATGGGCAAAATAGAGGGAGCAGGATTTGAAGGACATGATGTGAAGAATGTGGTAAAGGACATTGTTTAAGTAACCCAATTAAGAGGGGAGAAATGGTTTCAGGATTTTTGTGACAGAGGTCTGACAGCTAGGAAAGGTCTAGGCCAAAAAGGACAGCTGGATGAATCCAAACACTTGTCTAAATAGACAGCAAGGGTACCCAGACAAACACACAGGCTGTCCCAATGTATTTTAAAAACACTTTCTTTGAAAGTGTTCAAGGCAGTGTTCAAGGCCAGGTTGAATGGGACCCTGAGAAATCTGCTCTAACACAACCTACGGCAAAGGAACTGGAACTGGATGATCTTTAAGGTTGGTCCCTTTCAAACCGAAGCATTCCATGATCCTATACAAGCAATCCAGCCCAGTTGAGCCTTGGCTCCCTGAAGTGAGTCCTGGTGTGGACAGCAACTGCAGCCACGGGGCCAGGCCAGAGCCCAAGCTGCGAGGAAAGGCTCCATCTCTGCCTCTCATTTGGTATTTTAAACACGGAAATCCATCTTTTTGGAAAACACAGGGCCACACCCCCATCCCAGCTGAAGCTACTGTATTTTGGTGCGGGTGCAACGATGGTCTGTGCTCTCCAGAGAAAATGCTTTGTTATGAGGCAGCTAAAAGGGCAATAAAGCATCAATAAAATAGTTAAAAGGGCTTGGATTCCCCCCTGAGGTACCACAGAGATAAAGAGTGGCTCAGTCCTCTAATCATTTTTCATTACAGTGTTCGCCTGCAGAAGCTAAAAAATTTAAGAATAGGAAAACTAGGGTAGGCTAAAGCACATGAATAAAATCATGTTCCAATTGTAGACATTTCCATACAGCCTAAGCAGAAGGTGAGGTAGTCAAGCCTTTTGACTACAATTTGTTATCTTCAACAATCATTTAAGGAAAAATTATGCAGGGGAATGATTCTATAATGTATCATTAATTAAACTATGATCTAAACTACAAGATAGATGACACCAATTTTGCAATGACTTATTTTTGAACTTTGAATAATTTTGATAAAGTCATTTCTAGAAGAGTAAGTTTTTAAAAGATAAATATTTTTATGCTTTTAAGAATACTCTTTTCCAAAAACCAAAAGGAACTTCAACCTTTTTTTAGCTTTTCCCATTTTCTTAGGAGTTGGAAAAAAAAGGCAATGATATAAGATTTTTCAGTCATTTCAGAGAGGGAGCTGGATAAACAGAAACTGAAAGTTGGAATTACTTTTATTAAAATATGACAAGCATCTTTGCACAAAAAATACTAATTTAGTCAAATGATTGCATGAATCAAAATTAATATTCCTTTGAAAGTCTGTTATGTTGAAATCTTTGAGGGAAAATTTAAAATTTATTTAATGAATAGTGAATTACTTTGTTATGATAACTACCAGGCCATACCAATTACTATTTTATTCTATAGCTGACATCTGATAGCTTTGAGTACAAACTCAAACACAGAGAAAACCTTACTCATTAGCTTCTTCTGAGTAGTTCAACAATTGAGCCTTATTTTTAATGAATTAATACCTCAGAGATTCTCTTTCATACTTCTTTTTGCCTCTACAGCTTTTATTAAAGTACTTTTTCCAGCTTGCTTAGTTTGCTTAAAATACAAAACATTACATGAGTCCTTATCGTAGTTCAATTCCCATAGGAGCAAAATGCACAGAAATTGGTAACAAGTATACTTTATCTGCTGTCCAACAGATGAAAAAGAGAGCAAGCTCCTTTTTATTGTAACAAAAGTAGAAGCAGATTGATTGTAGGCATTCCTTTTTTATTTTCATTTTACTACTGAAATTTCTGTACGTACAGTCCTGACTGACTAGAATAAAATCTGTAAGGGTTTCAAGGAAACAGGATAGAAAAATTGTAAAAAAAACTTTACTTGGCAGAATATTTATTTTTTTCTACTAAAAAAATATTGCCTACTTTGAATAAACAGTGCACTCTTTCAAACAAGACTTCTTAAGGACTAATCTGAAATCCTTTACAGTTGCAAGTGAAGATTACACATGTGGGTGTTACACTGCTGTGAAACACACAATATACTTCCAGGGAAGCATAGGTGCTATTATTTTTAAAAGTGAAATTTCAAGGATAGAGTTAAATCTATGCATTTATTCAAATTCAGATTTTTAATTCAAAGCAGACTGAAATCTGCTAAGTGCACATTCTGTTTTACATTTTTGTTGGGTTGGCAGGTCTTGATCCCTCATACAGTGCCAGAGTGACAGAAACTCTTTGGCAATAAAATGTCAGCTTTTAAAAAGCTGTCTGATTATAGTATAGAAATGCAAGAATATATGAAGAAAATCCCATTAAATCTATGTGTGTTATATTTCCAAGTTATCCTTATGTTATCCTTGCAGCTTTCTCCTTCAAAATAAGGAAGATGTAGACTTACATGTCTGACATTCATTGTACTTAGATAGAAATTCATATTTCTATAGATCTATTGGTCCAGCAGTTCAGTGATACATTCATGGGTTCCTGTTCTCTGTATGATTACTGGAAAGGAAAAATTATCAGAAATCACATATGCTTGGCTTGTGCTGCATAAGAGAAGTTTTTAACTCAATAGGAAGAGATAATTTTTAGCAACCATAAAATTAGGACTGAAGAAGGTGCTCTCTGTGCCTTTGTAAGTGTAACCATACCTGGCACACTTGTTTCCCTGCAGAAATTATGGTATTCAAGAACACATTGAGTCTTTAGTTTTCTGGACTGTTGTTTTCCTTCTCAGAAAGGGATTTCATTGCTTTTAAGCGTAGATGTAGCCCTGACCTGCCTGCCCTGGTAGCATGAGAAACAATTTTCTTGCACCTCCAGACTGTCACTTGCTCTCAGTGATCCACATTCCTGAGAGACATTTGGATTTAAACCAGATAGACAGATGATTATGGGTAAAGAATAAGGGATCAGGACAATTTATTTGAAAGCAAGTATATTTAAATCATACATCTACAAGTCAACGTTCATGAGCACATGGCTAGATTGCAGTGACCAGTTTCAGAGGACACTGTGAAATGGATGCTGAAAAGAGAAGAGCTACAGTGTGAGAAAATTTTATTTCCCATGATTTCTCTTTTGGATAAAAAAGGGCTGGTAAATATATAAAATTCTTTAATAATCGAATAATTTCCAATACTGTGGCAAAAAAATCAGATGTTACTGGACTGTATATGACATAAGAGCCTTAAAAGTCATCTCACATGAAAAGAGTTAGTAGGAGAGGACAATCAGTTTGATTTGTTCCGAATAAGCTGCAAAGAAGGATCACTGTTATTATTACAAAGGATGCTTCCTTTCAACTGTTGAATCTAAATAATATGTAAATGACATAACAGCAAAAAGCCCAATTGCCTTTAAAAGGATGCTTTACAGACAAAACAAAAAAATATTAACCTTCTACAAACTCTTGTCTTCATGCCAAGTATTTTATGTTTCCTTGATAACTTAATTAACCAAAACTACCATGTAGTCAAATGCACTGTATATTGTGTTTAGGTTTATCAACACCAAAAAAGGGACAAAATACAAAGAAGTATAATTAGGAATTATCAAATTTCAGTAATCCACATGATGTCTATGCTTGTTGTATAAAGGAATAATAAATTAGCTTCCATTTAATCATGTGAAAAAAGAATATCAGAGAAACAAATTATTATTTGTGTTTTGTTTCAATGGTCCACTACTCAATGTAATAGAAACTGTCTGATAATCTCTGATTTACCTGTATAGGTTATGTAACGAACAGTAAGGAATTTGTGGAGTATGCATATAAGCCACTTTTGCTTAAGAGAAAAATTTATTGTAAAAGATTTCCAGTGTAAGCTAACTTGATAGAGATAAATCAGCCATCAGGAAACCAATAAGTCCTTATTAACCTTCAGCAGGAACCAGAGGGGAAGCTGCTTGTCTATGTTAGTGAGTAATCATAGATGTAAAAGGTTAGATGGTCAAGTTGCTTTTAATCAGCACTCTAAATCTGCTTCTGAGAACCTGATTAGTTAACATGCTCCTTTGCCCAAGACTTTAACCAAAGCCTGTGGAAACTCTTGCGATGAGGAGACAGTTAATCAATTAGAAAGGGTAAAGAATGATCAGAGCAAGAAAAGAAAGTCAATAGCAGAGCAAGCATCACAATTCACTTCACAATAGCAATGCCAGTGTAGAGCTGTTTTAATATTAATTGTACCAGTAAAGTGTTCTTGGAAGGGTCAGGGAACATTTAGCTTATTGAACATTGAGGAAAACATTGCTCATTTTATGAAAGGCATTATAAACTGGAGTAGCCCTTAATATAAGGTAGTTGTATCTGATAAATGAAATTATTTCTTTAATCCTTCTTATGTATTTACAGCCTTAAAGTTTAACACTTTGAAGTAATTTAGAAGATCACCTGGAAAACAAGGAATTCCCATTGCCTCAGTATCTGCTTGAGTAATAATTGGCATTAAACAAACTTAATCCAACCTTTTTTAATTTCTAGAACTCAAGAACTAATCTTTAAAATTTAAAATTAGATTTAAATACATTGGTAATACACTTCTGAAGTGCTTTGGTATTTTTTCATGCAGAGTATTTAATGTTGATCATTCAGAGATGATTTCCATGGCAGTGATGTCATTGTTAACATAGGTGAAGTAAGGGCTCAAATCCATGTGTAGACCAGAGCCTTCTTGTTCTATCCATTGAATTTTATTTCCATTAGGTATTATTTTATTTTGCGAACAAGTTGTATTTATTTTGTGTTATTTTGACACTGTAGAGTAATTATAATTGTATAACTTGTCAAGAAAATATATTTTTATTCTTGAAAACTAAACTTTGTTTTAGGGGTTTTATTTAGCATTTATTATTATCATTCTAGAATATTTTAAGTTTGCGGTAAATGGGAATAAGACTTTAATTACATATTCTCAACTGTTTGTACTTGGCTTGAGATAGTAAAACATAACTTTGTTTCCTTAGTGTCAGTGCTGGAGCATGGAGTGAATATGGGAGAGATGATACTTAGATGTATAGTTTGTGTTTTAAAACAGTGACTAGTAGTTTTGATGGCAGTAACCACTTGTGAAGGTAAAACATCACAGGAAGGTCTGGCTTCAAAGGAATGTGTTCAGAGTTTTAGGAGATTTCCGTTATGTATCTCAAACTATAAACTTGAAGTAAAGAGAACTGAATCATCAGCCAGCTCTCAAAGTCTTTGTGCAAATGTTAGAGTTTTTCAAAACTGCCAAAATTACTTTGGAACTCACCTCAACTCATGATATCAAAAGCATTTAAGTCAGTTTGAACTTTATCAAACCTTCCTATCTATAATACTGTATTTCTCTATTAGTGCTAGGCAGCCCAGGATAGAAATCTTTGTCTTTACACATACAGAATTCTTTTATCTGCCCTATCTGCTCATATTAATAAATGATCTTCCAGCTTTGTTTTTGTGTTGTTTTTTCCTAAGAACTTATATTTCATAATATTCTTTCCCACTAACAATTTTTTTTAATATGCAGACTTCACTTACTCTATATCACAAGAACTTGCAGTATTTTGATTGGAATGTATGAAACATTCACTTTGTACTTATTTATGAGTTTTGACTGGGAGCAGCATGTTGGACTATTGACTTTTACAAAATGTGGAAACAAAATGATGAAATATGAATTCTAAGATTTCTGAGGAAAGGTAAAAGCTAGGAGGCTGCATAGTTTTAGTTTCCATTACCAGTGAGAGAAAACAGAGCCTACCTCAACTGCGCACCTTAAAATCATAGAGTCATAGAATCTTTTGTGCTGGTAAGGATCTTAAAGATCATCCAGTTCAAAGCCCTCTACTACAGGTAGGGACATTTTCCCCTAGACCAGGTTACTCGGAGAACCATCCAGCCTGGTCTTAAATACCTCCATGGATGGGGAGCCCACAGCTTCCCTAGGCAAACTTGTTTCAGTTACAGTAAAGAATTACCTCCTAGCATCTAATCTGAACTTGCCTGGCTTCAGCCTGAAACAATTCCCATTAAAACTATGTGCCCTTGTCGGAAGTCTCTGCAGCCTTTGTGTAAGCCCCCTTTAGGTACTGGGAGTTTGCTCTAAGGTTTCCCAATGTCTTCTCTTCTCCAGGCTGAACAGCCCCAAGTCTCTCAGCCTATCTTCATATGAGACAGCTCCCTGATCATCTTGGTGCCTCTTGTCTGGATTCATTCTAGCATGTCAATGATGTTAACAGCTCTAGGAGCTATAATGTTCTGGAAGGACCTCAGTGACAGTGAGTGAGTGAAAGAGAAGATTAGTATGAAAAGAATGTGAATCTGAATTTAGTAATTTTACATTTGAAATTAGATAGGTGCATTTTCCATTTCAGTGAATGTTTTGTATATATCTAAGGCTCTATTCTACAGTACTTCATCTTAGCTGTCATGACCAGGACAACACTGTTGTGTTCTAAGAACGAAGAGCTAAAATATGTTACAGCCTTCAGAAGCAGCTTGATGCTTCATTGTAAGAAAGATGGAGCAACCAAAACCCACAAATGTTGGGAAATCAATTTAGTGCAGATAATCCAGTGTGCCAGCTGAGTGTGAGCTGCAGACAGCTCTGGAGGGCAGGTCAAGAGGCCATGAACTAGTGCTGAGCTTTGCAAAGCAAAAGGCACAGGGAGCTGTGCTCCAGCCAGGTGACCATACGCTCAAGAGACACAGCAGGAGCAGAGGACTCAGCTGGAAGACCCCATATTTTCACACACTTAGACTGGGAGGCTGTAAAAACCTAGGGTCCTTTGTTCAGTGTCACTTCTTGAGGACAGTCAACTCGACCTATCACTTTTGTTATTGCACCATGATTCAACAGTTTTAAGGATCAAGAGGTCTGAAACACTGCTTTGGGTAATCCAGGGTTGAGCCAGTAAGGAAACCTGTCCTGTCTTTGTGAGAGTGGATTGTACAGGGAATCAAATGGGGACCTGTCAGTCACTGGAGCCATCCTTTCTCCCCCAAGGTGCTTCTGTCCCAGCTCAGCTGGTGTGAGTGTGACTGCCAGAGTGGCTTCTGGATGGCCAGACAGGAAAGCTTCCTTAATGCAACCACAACATGACCTGTCTTACAATCATTCTAAGTAAGAAATTCTAATTATAGAATTATCGCTCCTGGAAATATTTGCCAGCCTATTAAAAATCCAGGTAGTTCATTGCTGACTTTAGTTGGTTACAAGTCCAAGGCAAAGGCCATGGGGAAGTCCCATTGCCATGAATCTTGCACAGCTGCATTGAAGTTGCATTTGAAGATGTACACTCTGTGTTACAGAAATAAAGACTTTCTACCAAAATACTGACAAAATCAGCACATTTTTACAAGTAAGTGCTGATTAGCCTGCCTCACTACTCAGTGACTGATGGGGATGACTCACAGTGAAAAGACATCTCTCATCATGTTAAGCACATGTAGGGTTAAGTTTATTCACAATGCAGCATTCGGCTCTGGCTGGACTGAGCTCTTTATTCTGTGATTGTCCACACAGCAGTGCCTCGTGCTGAGTCAGTCAGGGGTTTAGGACATCTTCTCTTTATGTTGTGTTTAATGCATTGTGATTACTGCTGGCCAAAAGAATTAGAGGCAATAAATTCGTAAGCAAAAAATTTAATTTGACTTCAAATACTATCAGACAATAATAGTTCTATTATAAACAACTGTAATTCTTTTAATGTTTTAATGTGTGCTAAATAAATAATTTTATATTATTGGGCATTAGCAATTTAGTATTTCCATCTAAACCACATATATGTTGGGAGAAGCTTGGAAAACATATTTTAATAGTTCCAATAGCTAGGTCAAAAGATAAAGTAATCATTTGCTGAAATAAAAGCAGCAAAATTATTGCTTAAGTTATTAATGGTTCTGTACATTTGTCTTTTTAATTGGTAAATGATGCTGAAAATCTTTCACATTCTTTTTAGAGAATCACAGAGGCTCTATTTATGCTTAAAATAAGTCACCTTTATAACATGAAAGCTGAAACTGGACCTATACTTGTATATTTCTGAGGAGATTAGGCTTCTGAGGGACTAGGTATTTCAAAATTTTTAGCTAACCTAAATACCTAACTTTTAATGTTGCAAAATAATGGTGAATAGGAAAAGAAAAAAGTCAAATTTGGACATATGATTTTGCTTTACATGTTATTACATTTGTTTTTGGCTTAACATTTGTTGTTAATTATTTATTATACCAGGAAATATCCACAGAGTTGTGAGACCTTTGAGAGTTTGTCTGAATTATCAGCTTTTGTTAACAATGGCATTTTTCCACCAATTTAAATTATTTTTTAAATAGCTTATGCGTCATGTTTTGTGGGGATTTTTTTCTTTTTTGATGGTAGTGGGCAGGAATGGCATATAGCAGCTCAGCATTACTACCCTACTGGGTGGGAAATTTGTTGGCTTTTGCCTTCCAGGAGGTGAACTGTTTGCTGCAAATGACTGGGAATATTGCCCGGAAAGCTAAGCAGCTTCAGATATGCTGTACATTTGCTTTTTCAGATTAAAATAAAAACAAAGCCAAAAACCATAAAAATCCCTACTTTAAAATCACCACAGTAACTTCTCCCTATTGCAGTGGCTAATGTTTCACATGAAGTCTGGGACAGTCTTCTGCCAGGACTAAGCTGAAACCTAGACCAAAACTAAAGCCCAGATTTTACACCTCACTGAGAGAGGTCTCACAAGAGACCCCATCAGCCTGATACCAAAGATACACTAGAGCTGCTCTTTAGGTGGAGCAGGCAGCCACAGCACAGCTGTGGGGAGCTGTGAGCTCACTGCACTGTGCATGGGACATGGCAGGAGCGCTCTGGGAGACACGTGGTGCCTGGCACCTGCTCACCTGCTCTGAGCCAGCAAGCACCTGCAGCTCTGAGCATCCCACAGCTCGTGTGGCAGTGCCAGAGGGACCTCTGGGGCGTGGGTCGTGTCTGGCTCATGGGACCATGAGATTGTGGCTACTGCAGGCAGAAGAATAGGAAGAAACCTGCATAGCCACCAAACCATCACTGCATGTCCCTGGGCACACGCATATGAAATGTCCAAAGCATGAACTGAGAGCACATTTGATCCAGAGGACAATTAAAGGCATTTTCGTTTTAAAGTGTTGATTTCTGTACAGAGGCCAAGCAAAGTCACCCTTGGTCACAAAAGGATGAGCAGAAAAACCTAGGTGAGGTGAGAAAGTTGATGTCGTGCAGCCTGGAGAAGGCTCCAAGGAGATCTTATTATGGGCTTTCAGGACTCAAAGGGAGCCTTTAAGGAAAGGTGGAGACAGACTTTTTAGCAAGGCCTGTAGCAATAAGGATAATAGTTTTAAACTAAATGAGGGTTGATTTAGATTAGATGTAAGTGTTATGCATGAGGTTTTTTATAATGAGGGTGGTGCAGCACTGGAATGGGTTGCCCAGAAAGGTGGTGGATGCCATATTCCTGCAAGCATTCCAGGTCAGGCTGGACAGGGCTCCTGATCTAGTTGAAGGTGTCCTTCCTCATTCTGGCAGGGTTAGACTTTAAAGCTCTCTAACCCAAGCTATTCTCTGATCTATGAAAATAAGTTTAACACAAAGACAGGCAAAAGCAGCTAACTTCCTTTAAAGACACAGAAAATGTCAGTACTGAAAAAACCCACTGAAGAAAAACTTATTTCTGTCTCAGTTAGGAGCTGTTACCAGTTTCACACTATTCTACTCTACAAAAATAAACATATCAATTAATCACCAAGTTACTAACTACTCTTTTGTGACAAAGCACCTGTTTGTGCTTTCATTATTACAAGCACATATAATATCTGAAATACTGCTCTTGAACACTTGCATTTAATTCAGTAGCATTGGTCACTGAATTTCAATTTTTAGGCTCATGAAGTGTGGACCAGTCATATAATTAATTCTTATTTATCTGGTTGTTAGTTCTGATGAGGACCTAAAATTGAATTAACATAGGCCATTTATGTATAATCAAATATTAATATTGAAAGAGTTACATCCATTTGGTGCAGAAGGAAAGAGGAGAAGATGCAGAACAGTCTACATAAAATTTTAGCTGTTAGGAACATATGAATGAGGTAGACCCAATGAGTGATGAAATCCAAGCCCCATCCTCTTAGCCAGCAACTCAGTAATACGATGTTTTTAATAAATGGCTTTTCTGTTCTTCATTACAGGAGAATTGAGATCCTGCACCCATTTTCTTGCAGATGCAAACAAATTTTCTTCTAAATTTGTTTGCATCTGGTATATTTTTCACTTTCAAGAACAGAAAACCTTCAATAAACTTCAAAAATATAAATTACCATGTTGGTACTCACAGATCTCCAGGGCTTGCCAGGATTTTAGAACCATTTAATTGACTAACATCAGTGCATTTCTGTTTGTCTGGAGTTTTGGTTTGTGGAGCGGGGTCTTTGTGTTTTAGGGGTTTTTTTTGCTTGTGTTTTTCGTCTAGAACTAGATATTCATAATTTTAAACTACTTAGTATGCGTTTGTAATTAGGATAGACCATATAATCTTACATTCTTACTTTCTTTTTGTAGAAAAACCCATTCTTTTCAGAGAGTAACATAGATAAATTCATGACATGATAAAAATCAATTTTAGTGTATTGTTCCATTCAGTCAAATACTTGTTCACTATCTTTCTCTTGGGAACAAATTTCCTAATTTAAGTAATAGCAGTAGTGATATCACCTAAATTATATAGAAAAAAAAACATTAGAAGTACCTCTTTCTTCTTCCCCTGAATTTTTTATTGTTGTTAAATTATTATTCTTTAGTTGTGATGTTCTCTTGCACAATTATCTGATTAATCTTGATTATGACTAATCAAGGATTTTTTAAAATAAATTTGATTATGTTTTACTCAAAAATTGTAGATTTATTTGATCTTTTGACAGCACCATAACTTCTAATTGACTCTTAGTTGTGAAGAGCTCTGGTAACATTTATTATCTGAATGAATAAATGCTGGACTTGGATTAATCTTTATAGTGATTTATTGCATAGTGCATAGTCATAGTGTTATGCACTTGCTACTGATAGTCTTTGATTTCTCAAGGTAAATTGCAGTTTTAATGTTGAGTACAACATATTTTTACTAATTAATTAATTAGTATTAGTTAATTTTAATAAATTGAAATACTGTGATATTAATATTTTTATTCACTTATAGATCATTTTACAATTTTATCTTAAAATACTCATTGCTATTTCATTCTTACTTAATATGCCTGTTTTGAATTTTATTTTACTAGTCCAAAATTCCATGTTATTTGGGAGACTACAGCCTTATCCTGAGAACTCTTAAGAAAATATCCAAACGTTGAATGATATAATACTAAAAATATGATAAGTATGTGGAATTTCGAGGACGTAGTGGTTGATGTGTTCTATATATTTTGCTTCACTGCTGTTCAGCGTCTTGTGAAGAAGATGGATGGAAATTTTCAGAGATCTACAGACTCTCATGGTATTTAACAACAAAACTGGCAAGCCCTAAAAGTAGGAGTTGCATCATTATCTTAGTAATAAATAGGGAACCAGATCTTATAGAATCATAACAGACCAGTTGTGCAGAATTCATTAAACTATTATTGTTAAATACTCTTAAATTTTCCCCAGACACTCAATACTAACTTATAAGACGTACATTCATAATATAAAGATTATAACTTAAATTATGCTTATTCTTTTGTGGTCCACGTGATGTGACAGTGGTCTGACAAAAAAAAAAAATCAATAAAAATAGTTTCTCAAAACTGTATTTTCATTCACAATGGCATGAATATCAATCTAAACTTCCTTAAATAGCAGCAGAGGTCTTGTGAAACTGGACAATTATTAGAGTATTAGTGATTTATGAAATCCTTGGTGAGTAAAAATAATTTTGCCTTGTTCATTCTAGGCAGATGATGAAGATGACTGAGGTGTGTGAACAAAGTCACTGACTTTCCTCAGTTTCTGTAATGGATTGTGTCTGGTGATGTTATTAGATTCAGACAGTTAAAATAACTTTCCAATATACTGAGCATAACAAAAGAGGGGACTGTGTTAATACCAAATCTGCCCACTGCTAGCAGAAGTTCAAATGTATTAGCATTCATTTGTGTTCTGTCATCTTGGCTCTGCTTCATCTGTGGTGAGTGATGCTCTGAGTGAAGAAAGAATGTAATATTTATGCATTTATTTATTTATCTAAATCCAGTGCAGGTGGTAATGTGTGCATCTTTCAGAGTTGTTAACAGAGCATATGTTACAGTTTTGAATGGAACCTTGTGATAAAAGTGCCTAAGGAATTTAGCTATTTTCAAAACCAGAATTAGAATGTTAAAGTCTTAATCAAAGGAAATGATAGTTACACAGTTTCTAT
This sequence comes from Thryothorus ludovicianus, assembly GCA_013397245.1. Lineage (NCBI taxonomy): Eukaryota > Metazoa > Chordata > Aves > Passeriformes > Certhiidae > Thryothorus > Thryothorus ludovicianus. Next base: position 457,170 of record VZTB01017530.1, on the reverse strand, counting down.
ATTTAGGATGTTTTAGGGTTTTATTCCTAAACCATCCAGAAGTCAAAATCCCAGTGTTAAGGGATTTTAACATCCTCATTTCATTTCTTTGAAAACAATGGTATGTGTATACCTATATGGGAATGGGACTTCAGCAGGAGAACATTTGTTTATTTTGGTATCAACCTATGTACTTGCACCCAATATCACTGAACCCTGCACCAAACAGATTTGCTGGACGCTCTTCTTCAGCCTCTGGTTTTGCTGTAGTGTGATTTCATATAAAAAAACAAAAATTATTTTCTTTTACTACTTTTACATGAACCTTCACAACGTAAAAGATTTCTTTCTTAGAAGATGCAGTAAAAGAGTGGAGACGTGAATCACTAAACACAGAGGCAATATTTTCTTTTATCACAGTAAAATCAACCTAACGGTTGGGTCATATGAGTCAGTCATAATAAAAGTTGTTTTTCTCAGTCTACACTTACCTATAGTTCAGCATTCTCAGTCTTATGAATCTCTTATCTTACTAACACGAAGGTTTATAAAGCTTTTATACAGCTACATATTCATCAAACTTTTACATAGAATGATGATAAAACAGAAGCCAAGAAATCTTTTTATTAGGAACCACATCTCTCACAATAGTGAAGGATGCAGCTGGAGAAGAGTGCCCAGCAATCAGTGTGGGGCAGGGTGTGTGTAAGGGCAATGCTGTCCAATGCTGCCCATGGACGCAGTTCCTTACCCTTTCACAGTCCTCCCCACCCTCGCTTTCCTGTGCCCCTATACTTGTATCTCCAAATATTTCTGTGCTACATGGTCAAGCCCCCTTTGCTTGGCTCCATGCTACTCCAATGACCCTTTCTTTCTTCCCAGGGAGTCCAGTTTCCTACAGGGGAATCTCAGGAGCAGCCCCCTTTTGTCTGACTGAAATCACTCTTAAGCTCCAGATCCTTCTATATTAGGTTTCCTTTTCCATATACCACTGCCATCTTTCCCCTCCTGCCTTTGAGTTGACCAAAACCTCCCACCAAAACAAACCTGTGGTGCTCCTACATTTGTAGGACATAAGGGAGTATATTCCAGGAAATCCTAGGAACAGCACTAAGCTCACAACGCATATCTTAAAAATCGGTTGTTGACACCAAATCACGAAGATAGCTATCCCTATTCACCTTTAAACTGTAAAATGGAAGCTGATTTCTAACTGGAGGCACAGTATTCCAGAGAGTCTTTGAGGAGCAGAAGGGAGAATCTTTACAAAGGCAGACCCTTAGCAGCTACCAAAAGTCATTCTGAAATGGATTTACCTGCTGGAGATGAGAACACCATACAATGGTGCTGATCCCCTCCGCTCCAGCATTACATCCTGTTCTTCATCCTTACAATTTCTTTCTCCTCTGAGTTCTTATATTCTGCCAGGAAAATCCTGTGTCTTCTAACTGTTTCTAACACCCCAAGTACAATTTAGTATGGTATCAATATGAGTTATATACACCTGTGGATCACACTAAATACAGTATAGATTTCACAAAAAAGGATGATTTTATCAACTCTTGTCCCCCATTCCTTAGTAGTAATAGAGCTACATGATAAGCCAGGAAAAGTAAAGTATGTTTTTTATGTTGCTAGAGGCAGAATAAAAAGATATTTCTTCATAATAGGTTTGATGGGAATTGTTTTGGAATTAACCATATTAACCATACTAAGTAATGCAAGTATCATCTGGTGTTCTGAGTGTGCTGTCAAATAATGGATGTTCTACAACGTACATGTAAAAAATGTACATGTAAGAGAGCATAAAATGTTAACTAGAAAATGGCATGGATAAAGCCCAAAATAATAGTAAAAAAAATCTACTCACTATTTAAAACAAACCAGACAAATGATAAAAGTAAACGATAAAATAAAAGTACTCCATGGGAAGCTAGTTGTGAAAAGCATTTTAAATAATGGATAGCCATAGAAGTTTCAATTTGACAAGAAACTTGTGTCTTTTAGAGACTGATAGAATAATAAAAAATAGTATCCCAAATAAATTCAAAGAACTGGAGAGAATAAAACCATACTTTTGAGGTCTTTCTTTTATAAAGACATCTATTTTTTTACCACTCCACTAAAAGACATATATCTTCACTGACAGATTTGCTTTCCATATCTATATTGTATTTTCTTCTATAATGGCCAAAAAGGAGACCTGTTTTGATTCTCTCTGATTAGCAGATTCTCATAGCAAAACCTTTATGCAGCTGAACAATCAGCTTCTGCCTTAAGGAACCTAGAGAAGCATATTTTGAGACAAGTGGGTATTTTTCCAAGCTCAGAGATGAACTTGTATGTTCCTCCTTCTCCTTTCCCTTAATAATAATTTACACTTATCTATAAAAGAAAACCCTCAACTTCAATGCTGACATGAGATTAATGCAATAGGCAGTGCATTTTTTACCATACAACTGAAAATGTACTTTTTTAAAACAGTTATCGTGGCCCATCATTTCTTCAGTGGGGCTAAACTCAGCACTTTAAACCATGTGATTTACTTTCATATGTTCAACTATGTGCTTGTGGAAAAGCAAATTAACAATGAATATGGGAATACATTGATTTACAATATAGTACCCAACCAGTTAGTACTTTGCCCTATATGTAGACAAAACATAATGAGGAATTCAGCAACAGTAAATTTTTGATTATTTTGCTATCTGGTTTCCTCCTACTGACTGCAAGCTCCTGAAAAATTATGCAATTCAGTGCTTAATTTGGCTTATACTGATTTCTCTGACATGTACAACTCTGCTCAAGGGTTTTTCTTTGTTACATTTTCTTATATTCTTTCATTTCATCTTACTAACATTGTTCAGCCTCAGTGATATTAAAAAAAGCTCTGCTATCTGTCATACTATAATTCTTCCCTCAAAGGTTAGTTTTACATCCCCCAACAGTATAACTTGGGGTTCATTGTTCTTGTTTTGTCTCAATGTCACTTGTTAAAGAAGTCTTGGCTTGGTTTCCAAAACTGAATCAGCCTGAGGTGAACTTTCCCATAGTTTTAGTATCCCTTTTTTCTCTTCTGCTTGAAAGCACATTTCATTTAGCAACCATATAATAACTGGTGATGTTTTTCATCAACAATGGCCTGTGTCATATCTGAATTGTGCAGTTCTTTATTCACAATGTTGCCTATTAAATTATCAATACTTTCTTTTTATCTTTTTCTGTTAAAACTTTATCTTTATGGTATTGATTGCTAATCATTTCCTGGTATCAATTATTGCCAGGGAGTGTCAAAAAAGTAAACATTAAAAAATAGTGACAAATTTCTTGAGCCAATGTGTAATGAGATGTGGTAAATCAAAATTACAGACTTTATTCATTAATAAAACCAGGTAATTTTAAAAAAGGGAAGATGCTTTGTGGGACAACACTAAAGAACTGTAAGAAAGCATGCAAGAAATATGAGGCTGAACAAGACAGTGAAATATCTGGAACAGAACCAAAGATATTTGGTCATGCTATTTTCCCCACCAAAAGAATAGCTTGTGAAACAGAGAAGTTCAGTATCTTACCCTTTTTACTGGCTTGTTCATCCAAAGGATAACTAGTTTTGTCAATCACTATAGGATCTCAAGAGGAAAAAGTCTGTGCCATAAATCAAGATCTTTCAAACTGGTAGATGAACTCTGAATAATAATTTTATTCAATGAATTGAATTTGTAATTTGTTTCTGGAACAGCTCAGAAATATCATTCCAAACCACATTTTTACAGAATTGTATGAGCAACATTAATGTCCTACAGGAAATATAACCGGGAACAATCAAGTTAATACAGAAATCAAAGAATATTTCAATCTTCTTATGTATTTCGGAACTATATTTTTCACAAACATTTTAATGTGTTTCAGAGATCTAGAGACCCTTAGGGACTCATGTGATGATCTCCTAAAGTAATATGCACCCTATGCATACTGAGTCCTTGAACTCTTTTAATAGCTTTTCCTGCAGAATCTCTAGTTTGCCATCATGCTCTTCAAATTATTTAAGAAGGCTCTTTTGGTAATAATCTATTGTATTGATCTTATCAACACTGTGTGAAAAAGAACTACCTCCCTACTTATTTCCACCTTGTGTATATATGCAGTCACAGTAATTCCAGATTTGCTATGGAATTTCTATGATTTCTAAGTGGTTTTTATTTCAGAAAAACAGCCTTCTCCCCTTCCTTGGTGTCTAAGGTCAAGACTTTCTCTCAGTTAACCTTACCTGTTTAAAATTTCTTTTTCTTGCTTAAGTAATCTCAGTTCCTTCTGCTGTGAGAGATAATACCTGCAGAAGTTGTTTAATCCAGTGCTAACATATGTGAGTCGTACTTGCCTGGAGACTCCTCTGACTGAAAACCTGCATTTGAGGCAGTTAATGTTAGCTAAGATCACTCACTTCCAGGGGAAAACTACAACAGATTCTCATTGAGCACTTTCAAATAAATTTGTTCAGATGAGTCCAAATTTCCAGGCATTCTCTCAGACCAGTAGAGGCAGGAGTGTACCTTCAGCCACAAAAACAACATCACTCACAGAGACACGAGCAGTACAGCCTGCCTGCTCCTTTCCAGCTGACTAGCTGGAAGCCACTGGTGGTAGACCCTTATTCACTAGAGTCCATCAATCAGAGACCTAATGTTCTCATTTCTGTTGTTTTTCTAAATTATCTCTGATTAGGCTTTGTGTACCTTGATGTTCAATTTATTAATTTTTCAGTCTTTTGACATTTTTTCTTAATTTGAATAATTGTTTACTAGATACCCCAAAACCCTTATATCCTCAAAGGTCCTTACAATTCAGGTATTCATCTATCTTTTACATTACATATATATTTACAATCCTGTTATGACCAGGAAAAAAAAATCCCACTTTTTCAGCATCTTTCATGTGCGAATCTCAAAATATTTGATGAAAAATAATGAAAGAATAACAGAACTAAGACATGTAAAATCCTGTGATGCAGATGTCTCGTATCTGAAAGGTAGAGAAGCCCAGCCAAGAAACCCATTCTTGGCTGAATTCAGCTAAGGGAAAAATAATATAAATGGTTTGAATTTAGCATGGGAGGTCATATTTATTAAGATTTCCCAGGTGTCTAAATCCCATTGGATTCCTTGATAACTAAACATAGTTAATTGTGTTTTATTCTTAAAAGATATGATATAAAAATCAATCTCCTATAATATAGGCTGTAACTAAAACTTGTACTAGAAAAATCTCAGGTTTTACTTTTTTTGTTTCCCCTTTCATGGACTGGATTAATTGCCTCAACTTTGAAAATGTAGATGTGGAACTTTCATTCTACAAAACAGAATTAATTTCCAAGATGTTAAAGATCATTATGAAAGGAGAGCATTGACACTTCTGAAACCAGCAATTATGCACAAAGAAGTCTGCGGACCTGAAACCTGGAAATGAAAATTAGGAAATGCTCTCTCCAAATTACAGGTGAAGCCAACAGCCTGGCAGCTAAAGGGCAGAGTGATTTATTCTTGTGTAAAAAATAACTCACATCTGTCACACTTGCATACCTGGAAATCTATTGTATCTTTGCTGACATATATTAACTGTTTAAATTATTTTCATGTCTCAGGTAGGTAAACAAGAGAAATAATAGTAGAAGAAAACATAAGTATATAGCACTTAGTAGAACACTTATTAGTACAAAGTTTCAAAGCAAATTCACTGTGTGGCAATGAATATAAATTATATTTAAGTTGAAAAAACTAGCTTGATGATACTTTTGAGCAAATAGCTTCATATGTCAAGTCTGAAATGCACTGAGCTAGATTCAGTACTCACTGAAGTAAAATTATTTCTTCTTGGTGAACACCAAGTAGAGAAGGAGAGAAGGAGTTGTGGGAATCGTTAAGGATAAAGTCAAAGCTCACATAAAACTACAGAGAAGTAGAACACAACTCAAATCTGCTTTGCAATTCAGTGCCAATAATGTTCTGGTACGTTTTGCATATCTTCATATATCCCTGAGATAGCTGAAATAAAAGTAAGTAAACAATGGAAAAAAAATATTATTTCTGAAACAGCCAAAGACACTGCAGTATATGGAAGACAAGATCTGTGTATTTGTCAGAGAGCTTGGTTTTCATCCACCTCTACAAATTTAGTGGTGTCTTCAGATTTATCGATGCCTAGCCACCTGTTATTTGCTTTTCTACTTCTACCATAGAGATTATGGTGTTATCTTCACAGTACAGAAATTGTTAAAAGCATTAAATCTCCTGAACTCCAGTATCTGTTGTAATCTCTTTGATGTGTGGGCACATCTTTTGCCTGACTCCTGAGAGTATTTCCTTGAGCATGGTTAGCTGATCATGAAGGATAGGTGTAAGCTCAGTAATTATTTAAACATGAAAAAGTGAACAAACTATAGCAACACTTGTGGGCTACTAAAATGTGCAATTTGTAAAATAGTGGCAGCAAGAGGTAATACAGATCCTTTTAAGCAAAGCCTAAAGAACACTAAGGAGAAAGGGTTTTCTCCAGGAATGAGGCAATAAAATTTTTCTCTAAAAATTGCCAAGTAGTGGCAGGCTAGCATAGCTCCCCAAAGGTTTTCTGCCTTAACATAAAGTAAGGAATGGGATTTCCTGCTAGTTTACGTGGTCCTGAGATTTCAAGATGACAATTGCTAATTATAACCAGTTGATTATCAAAGGAAGAAAGGGCAATTTTAGATAAGTAGAATAAATCAGTGGCTCAATAAAAATTATTTACCTGAAAGTCAGATGCAAAATAAGATGTTCCAATGACATCAGGACATGGTCCTGGGCAACTGACTCTAGGTTTTCCTGGTGAAGCAGAGGTGTTGGACTAGGTGACCTCAGGAGGTCCCTTCCAATCACAAACCTTCTGCTATTTTGTGATCCTGTGAACCACAATAACCAGCATTATCTTGGTGGATAAGTCAAAAATAAACAGGAGGATGCAAGTGAGCATGACTCCAATTTTCCCTGAAGGTTCTCAAGGTCTTTTAGAAGCAGCTTTTATCAGCAGGAGATGACAGATGTAGAAATACCTCATCAGTTATCTTCTCCTTTTCCTCTCTGTTCCTGTTGTATTTTGAAATATCTGTTCAAGCCATGAAAACTTTGCACTCTCTTGACAATTTAAAAGAGGACACAACTGTTTAAACTTCCTTCTGGACATCTTATTCAATAGCCAGTTATTTAGAGTTCCTCTTAAATGTTCTTAATAGAAACATCTGTAAAATATAATCTAAAAGTTGATCTCCATTGTCTTACTTAAAAATCTCTTTCATGAAACACAAATCCTCATACAAATAACAACAGTATCCATTAAAATGTATAAATAAAAAAAACTGTAAGAGAAGAATTAACATATTGCTTATTCTTTCACTTTTTTGTTTATTTGTGTCCAGGAGTCAGTGAATTACCTCCACCAGTAAGCTTCTTTTATATTTAAAATGACAAGCAAAAAAAATTAGACAAAAATGATAAAAGGTTTGTAGGTCTGCAAAAGATTTTCTCCCTCAAAGCTTGAGTATGTTCTGTAAAATAGATGCATACAGTTCAGCTTCACATTCTGTTCAAATGCAAATTCATAAGTAGATGTATTTAAAGAACTGAGATGCTTGACTGATAATTCACAGTAAGAATTTGTTCTCAGTAAGTCTGATGCATATAATGCACATACTTGCTGAGCTAAAACCCCTGTCATTTCTCAAGAGAATATCTATCTTTAGGAGCCCAGTGAAAGAGTTTCTAATCAACACAAGTCAATACACCATCTGATTTCCTCCTCTTCTCTTTGCCTATGTCCTAAGCACAGCTCTCTGCTGCTTAAGACTCCTTGAAGAGTGTATTCAATGACTTTAATATTCTTCTTTCATCTGTAGGTTCACTAAAATATTTTAATATCCATGTATGCAGCGCCTTTGATTTAGTCTTGTCTGTCATCATGTAATATTACCTCACCTACTAAGTGGGGCATGTGGCATTTCAGAATACATGGAAATTATGGACCAGAATCCAGAAGCTGTAAAAAATTATAAATGATTAGGAACCCTACCCAATGAGGAAGACAAGTCAGCAATTGACTGAGCAAGAGAAGGCATTCTGGAGTCTTTGTCTCTGCCTAAAGGAGAGTTGTGCTTGTCTGGTTGGGCTGTGCTCACCCCTGCTTGCAAGCAAAGGGTGAGGTTATGTTTTCACATGGTCCTTTAACATCTTGATGACCTAAACACAGTAATAGTAGAGAACTTATAACAGTTGAATTAGAAAATCTGCAAAACTACAAAAAGAAAACATGTAGAAGAGGAAGAGGGAGATGTGAAGAGCTGGAATGTGAAACAAAAGATTAGAAAGAGTGCAAAAAGAAAAAGCACATGTAAAAATTAGGACAGAGGAGAAGTGTAAAGAAAGACAGCAGCTACTCTTTGTTGCTTTTTTTGTATTTACGGTGTTTAAGACTCTTCCTGCTCCTCTCCTAGTGTGCTCTTTTCCAAAATGCAAATTGAAAAGAAGCCTTTTAGTGCCTCTTAGTCCTTTTTATTTAAAAAAGGCTTTACTTTAACAGCAGTCAGTACTTAATTAATGAAGTAATGGAAAAGTAGTTTGTTGAGAGAAAAAATTTCATTCATGATGTCCCACATTTGCCTTAACAGTTAGCAGTTTTCAGTATTTCAGACTGTGTCTTTTCAGTTTAAAACATTCACAGTTCCCTTTTCACTAGAGGAACAGAGCTCTGGAAGACTTTCATCAATCAAACCCATTTACATAAATAAATTCCCTTGTTATTTATTTGGAAATTGTAAGTAGTTTAATATACATGAGAGGAAAGAAAAATGCTCCATTCTAAACCCACATTAATTAAATGCACACCAACATATCATTGTTACCATATCAATATCTGTTTATGCAGAATCCTAGAACTGAAAAAGAGAAGATTATTTTTCAGATATAATAATGCATTATTTATGCATATATTATGATAATATTTTGAATTATTTTGCCTTAGCTCTGCTTGTAATTGTTATTCTATATTCTTTAATTTCAGCTCTCTGACATTTACTTTGTTTTTTTAAAAGGTATTTAATTAATCTTTAGTTCAGGAGAGAATTGTGCATCACACTGGCAGACCTTTAATTTCCAGAATAGCACCTACTTTCTTCTGTGCTGCTTCATAAAACAAATTGCTCCTTATAATCTGTAAAACAATAAACAAAATTATTATATCTTAGCCCATTGATACTCCACTGCCCTTCTTAATACCATTTTGTAAATCAAGCAGTGAAGGAAATAAGGTGATGACAAGGAAATAGGAGACAATAATTTTGAAGAAATTAAAAAAAAAGCAGAATATAAATTAAGGTTAAATGAAATAAGAATTGTACTTATGCTGTGACTTAATTTTAAACTAACTCATTTTAACCTTAATTTAAAAAAATATACATTAAAACAATTACTGATTTAAAGTCATATATTAATCTTAGAAGAGCATTCATACTCTGTACAGGTAATATAACTGTGCTGGTAAAATTTTTTTATATCATTGGTATAGCATAAGATCTGAGAAAGGACTAAAAGAGGATAAATATCCCCCCACAAAAAAAAAAAAAACAAAAAAAAAACAACATAAATAAAACCAGACAAAACAGAGTTTAGGGTTTTCCTGTGAAATATGCCTAAATTTGTGATATCCTAGATTGCCAATTTAAATGTTGGAATTGCCTTGCATTTCCTTCATTTGTCCATTTGTCCTACACTGACTGGAAGCCCAGCCTCTGACAGTAAAGGCCTGGAGACAGTCCCTCACTCTGATGTTTTGTGTCAGCTCATCTTCTGCAGGGGCCCTTGCACTCACACACATCCTTGCACAGACTTGTCCCTGGGGTCTTACTAGACTATGAATGTGCAAAAGTGTAATAGGGTACAAAAATGTAATAAATGAAATATGGCCTTGAAAAAAACATGGCCTGTAAGAAAAACATGTGCATGAAAACAGACATGTGAGCACCAGCAGAGTGCTCGGAGGAAAGCTGTCCATTCCTTCTTGCTGGGGCAGACTGAGGAGTAATGTTACACATGAAAATACTTTGATGATTTTCAGATCCTCAGCATTGTGCTCTTCAAAAGTCTAGCAGGCCCAGGACAGACAAAGCAGAGTTGCTGTCTAGGGCAGGACTTGAGTCTCCCATAGCCTTTGCTGAGCCCTCTTGCTCTGAAGAACATAAATCTGGAGTGTTCAGACAACTTCAGCTCTGCTCATTCCAGTTTTAGAACAAGGATCAAATGCATAGATTGCTCTAGCTTAATTGGCTAATGGTCCTGAATGCTATGCAGATATACATAAATGCTGATTCTTTTAACATTATCTTTTTTCTAAACACAAAATGTTACAGATTTGTTTTGGAGCATTGACCTCATTGGCTAAATTGCACTAGAGCTTGTGTTTTCTGCCTGTCTACATTTTTACTGGTTTCAAGGGAGCACAGCATTACCATGTTGAACATACTGCTTTCTGTGTTTTTGTTGTAAGTGTTGCTGATTTTCACTCTAGGGTTTTCAATATTTCAATGACGGGAAAGTGATCCCTGTAAATACAATTTTTAATTCGTTTGTACAATTTACTGACATCTCTGCCTGAAATATGTCAGTCGTTATTATTGCCATGTCTGAATTCAGACATAAACATATTTATCTTACATATTTTAAAGATGTCTTTGGAAGTCAAGAAGAACCATAATCCTTTTCTTATAATCAGAAGTAATAAACTAACCCTTTCTATTCAGCATTTGGACTTATTCTTTGATTTTAAAGCAAATAGAATATTATAGCCAGAGGGAAACCTTATGAATTTTTACCAGCAAAATTACATTACTGCATCTCACTATTCCCCTAACAACTTTAACCAGAAATAATTTTTCAGCCTCTCTGCCATTTCAGGTTTAAAATTTTGTTAAAATTAAATTATTTAATTAGAAAAGAAAGAAAATTATAGACATAATATTTACTTTATAACTATGACTGACTCTAATTTCATATTTTCCAATCCTGTCCATCCCCATAACTATGGGGCACAAGCTGAGCTATCAGTGTGCTACAGCCTAAATTCACAGTGCAGCACAGTGTTTAAGGATCAACTGAGGGGGACATTTTACTGCTTAAGGTAGGAGGTCATGTAAGAAATATATTGAAGTGCAGGAATATCTTCAAATTGAAAATTCTAGTTCTCACACTGTCTGTATCTTCACAAAATGGAGGGGGGGGGAAAGCTTAACTAGAGCTTTTAATTTAAAGTTCTTGTAAGAAAATATATCCAGCTTATCCTTCTGAGAAGTCAAATCACAGGACAGACAAGGAATGTGGAGAAACTTTTGCTATAGAAGGGATCACTTTGCTTTGGTAAAGTAATACAAAAATTTGCATCCATGTTAAAACTCAGACTATATTTCTTTATTAGTTAAAAACAGAATTTTGGAAAATTTATTTTAGTAAATTTTAAATAATTCTGAGGACTAAATAGATGCAGATGTGAGTCTCAACAAGATTTTAAAACATAGTTTGTAAAACAAAGTTTTTTGATAATTTACATTATTTGTGTGGAATAGCATATAAAAATTTATTTTTATAGTTCATATGAATTGTAGAAGATAAAGATTATTTTGTAAACCTGTATATAAAATAAATAATCCCTTGATTACATCAATAAACACCGGTTTAACAGTTTTGTGTACTTCTTGGTGAGGTATGAAAAATCGTGGAAGTTCCTTCCTTGATTCTTACATCACAGACAGACTTTAAATGCATTTCTAAAAGCATGATCTGTACAAAAATCCAAATCTCATAACTTTAGCTATATTAATGCCGTGTAATGAAGGCCATATTGAATTTGATGGAATTTCTCTGCTTACTGTATAAAAAGATGCTGAGAGTCCAGAGCACAGGCAGGACTCTGAAGAATTGTTTGATGCCTCTCTGTGTAAGCTGAAGGAGAATAACAGCTCTAGGTATGCCCAGTTACAGCTGTCTGTGTGCTCACCACTCCTCTCTTTCCCCAAATTGCCTCATAGAACTTTTTGGATGTCTGTGATAAAATCACAGACTTGTAGAAGAAAAACTCCCATATTCTCTCTTCCCAATGAGATTGAACTCACTGCAGTCTTGTTGCTTGTGCCGTGAGGAAGGTCAGACAAGATTCCCACCATGGCCCCTGCAGGCCATGTAATGGATGTAGCAGCATTAAAATGTAGAACATTTCTTCTTTTTATGTTCTGCCGAGGTTGCAAAGTTTGTAACAGGCACTTCTGAGATAAAAATACTTATTCTTTTTAATAAGCATAGTGTATTTGAATCAAACTCATTATTTTGCCTTAGGTTCTGCTGCTTAAGTCTAGTTTCTCAAAAGACTAGTTGGTTTATTGATACTTCTTCTTAAATCTATTTTTCCTACTTGCTCATTCAAACCTGTCCTCCTCAGAAGTTGGCTTGCATTAAAATGTATTGGTAAGAGCCATGCTGTATGAGGTTTCAATTATGCAAAACCAGATCATCATCTTCTTTTAACATTTCAAATTATTCTATGAAGTACATAATTCTGTTTGGTATCCAGAAATGTCCAGAGCCTTCCTGAGGGCCTTGCTATAAATATTATAGCAGGTAAAGTCTACTTTGAGATTGTAATTACGTTATTGAAAGACATAGTGGGTAGCAGCTATTCTAAACTGACAGGAAAAAATTTGAAGGTCTTTTTTTTTATTTATAATAAGTTACATCATTACTCTGTTGAAATAAATCTAATTATTTGTTTTTTGTTGCTGCAGGCTTACTAGAAATAATAGACAGAGAACATTACTTGATTTTGTAAGAGTATTTTTAGAAATTAAAAAGGAATATACTATGATTATGTATTAGGACTATTTCAAAACATCCCTGAAAGCCACAAGTGCATTTGTTAAATAACTGGTATATGTGTAAGAATCTGATTTGTGGATTTGATTGGATTTGAAGTGGAAAAATATTCTGAAATATGTTGACTTTTTAAGCAAAATATTCTGAAGAAAACCAATTGTTGGATATTACTGCCATATTGCCAATGTCTGTTAAAATTAATGTTTCAGGAAAACCTTAAGAAGTCTATTCCTTGCTCTGTTTTATGAAAAGTAAGACACACAGAAATTTTCCAATTTTACATTGGAGGAATTTTGCTGAAAACCATTCATGGCAGCATTGGCTCTGAAACCATACTGAAGACAATAAACTGTGTTAAAGAAAGAAGCTCTTGAACAGCAGATAAGCTTCCTCACACGCTGGCAAAGAATGAGTGCTTTTTGAATTCCAGGGCTCTCCTGCTTGCTCCTGATCAGTGAATGCTTACGTGCTTGTTCTGGCAGTGAAAGAGAAGCCGTGTGCTGCATTTCTGTGCTGACCTGTGCTGGTCTGGCCGTGACTCTGCTCTCCCTTCACAGAACCATGTCACCTCCTTACAATAATCAAACACTGTCCACTTCCCTCAGTAATAAATGTAATCAAACCCAGAAAGTGTAACTGCTTCGACAGCACACCCAATTTTCTCCTTAGCTATTATCTCCTTGTACTTTATCACCACAATCTCGTGCACCTCCTGTGAACAGCCTGTTCATGTGTGCTGTCTATGGTGATACTGAATATTCTAGTCTATTTTTTATTTTACGGGTACAGTCCTCCTCTTTGAATTTTAGCATTCTCATTTTATTGAACGCTGCTTTTTGCTTGCTTGCTTGTGGTTTTTGAGGTGGAATAAAAGAAGATTCTGTTCCATACAACACTTTTTTTAAATTCTTGGAAAAATCTTCTTCCTTATGTCATTATCTGGTTATTACTTCAGCTTAAAGCTCTAGTAAACACTTTCTATATGATGAGTTCTTTTGTTTCTTGTGAATAATTCTTTGATAATCTATTTTCTTGTTAGTATTGGAGCATGTTTTTACCTAGTCTTTCCAGGCATTTCTCTGCTTGCTTGCTTGCTTTCTTGTTTGCTTCCTCCATTTGTCCCTTTTTTTCCTGCCATCCTGTCTACCTTTCTTCCTCCCACCCTTTCTTCACTTCAGTCCTTCTCAACCTGCCTCCATTTTTTCCCCTTTTTAAATTTTGTGGCCTCAGAGTGATTCAAGGCAAGAAATCTAAGCCATAATAGCATGAGATTCTTGTGTGTGGTCATTATGCAGTTTGCAGCTAACCTCCAACTTCAGCATATGATCATAAATATGGAATCTCAACAAATCTCAGGACACTTTTGCCACCTGCTAAACTGTTATTTCATGTACCATTAGGTTGAATTCTGTCTAATTTTATGTTTAAGCAAAACAATCCATTTTCTCATGGCCAAATCAGTAAATTTTGCTCATAAGTGCTGTTTCAGTAACAAGCAGGCAGGTCTTGGAGACTTGGAGAATGTACATTTTCTCAGCTATTCAACCTGAATATGCAAACTGTAAAGTCACTTGAGAGCATTTCCTCAGCTAATTCCAAGGAAAGCAAGACAGCTATCTTCAGGAGAGTCATCCACACATAAAAAAGTAGGACCACAAACATTCACACTCTGATAAACCATGCAAATGTCTTTCTATAATGCTAGTGCTAAAACTGAGAAGACTAATGATCAACAAATTACTTAAATTAACACTTACTAGATACTTTTTGTAATAACAACTGTGTCTCAGGAACATTTTACTTTTTTCAATTAAACAAATTTAAAAATAAAAGTGGAAAAATAAAATAAATAAATGTGTAGGTGAAATAAATGGTAGGAGTTAAAAAATGGTGAAGGTTTTTAAAATATAATTTAAGGTTTTTGGAAAACTGTTTAAAACTTTTGTAGGGCTTTTAGTGCTCTGTGTTGTTTTTTTTTTTGTTTTTTTTTTTATTTCAATACAATAAAACTCTCACTTGTTAGCTAAACTGCTTTATGAGATGATATACATGATCCAGTATACTCCAAATAATCCACACAGAACGGAAGCAAATACACATGAAACTTCTTTAAAACAGAACTAATTGTAATCATTTGTTTCTTCCCTGAACCACTCTAGTGCCAATATTCACTGAGTTAGTTCAATTCATATGGAATAAATGTCTTTATTTTTCACTGGATTATTGGTTGCAGGATTGGTGAGGTGAACTGGCCCCAAAAAAACCCTAGTGAGTACCACATAAGCTGCTTCAGAAAAAATGAAACTCCACAGATGTGTCTATACAAAAGAGCACAGCAAGGGAGGAAAGAAGTAAGGCCTCTTTTTCTTTGCAGTCATTAATTACTAAATTGCTTCAGACATCTTTCTTAACTTCAACATCAGGCTTAATCAGGCACAGTTTACCTTACAATGTCACTGTGTATAAAAAAGGGAAAGGCGATAACTTTACTCAATGGAAAAGATAAACTGATGGCTTATAAAAAATCAAGAGAATATTATTTGAATTTTATCTTATGATGTAGAATACCCGACATCTTTGATTTTCAGATCTATTTTCAGCAATTGGGAAAAATAAATCTAGGATTTTCTTGTTGAGGAAGAAACAACCATAACATTATCATTGTCCAGGGTAAGGTCATCGCTAATGTGTAAATGAAAACACATTCATTTTCTTCTTTCTTTGAAGAAAGTCCAAACTTCCAAGATTTTTTTTTAATGTCCATCAATAACATTACACGTTTCAAACACAGAGGATTATTTGAGCTATCTGGTACTTTTTATTGAAATTTACTTTAAATTTGGGGGAAAAAAGGCACTATCATATATGTGTTTTATAATTTGTCTTAAAAAAAAACCTTTCAAGAAACAAATTTACAGTATGTTGAAGAAATTGTTCTGCCCTGTGGAAGAAAGACAAGGCATCCATCTGGCAGGTTTTGCCAGCACAGGCAGTTATTTGAGAAGCTAATGAATGAACTCTGCATGTTTCTGTGTTTCTGTGCATGTTTCTACTTCAAAGAAGTAGGCACTACTGTGAATAAGGGATAAATCAATGTGAAACAATTTTAAATTTTCTGATCTCTATTCGTATTTCATCTGTCTTATGCAGGAAAGCAGATGTACCTTACTGTACTTAAGCCATTTTTCTAGACATTAGTAGTCCATCCTTGTATTCTGTTTCACATTTTCCCAGTAATACTCCCATTTATTTCTCTACTTTTTGGATACTTTCTAAAATTTGAATAAAACTCAAGAAAATGGTAATTGAAGAATCTAGTTTGGAAGTTTTTAAATGCTAATGTGATTAAATGGCAATATGATTACAAGAAACACTTGAAGAAAAATAGAACAATGCAGGATTGATTAGAGCATTTTAAAAAGTAAGTGTGTTTTTCAAAGAACCATCCAAATGAAAACCTTGGAATCAAAAACACATCCCATAATAACACAAACACAATAACTGTAGAGGTAATGTGTCCACTGCCACAAATAGCTCCCTGACATTTTCTTAGAAACTTGTTAATAAAGAGTTTATTCATTTTTTCATGCCACTTCTAAGTCTGAGGTCTCCCAGTGTATTTACTTTTAGACACAATACCCATTACACAAACAGTTGCTGTTTTGAATAGGGGGTTTGAGTTTATGAACTTCTGAATTTTTATCTGGAAAAACCCAAACCTCCTTACTGAAACTGTTTAATAATTTGCAATTGCTTGGTTAATGTGCGGTAAGAGAATGAAGTACATGTGTTAGCAAGGACTGGCTCCTGATGATGCCTGGAGGCATGCTGGATTTTGTAATCATTTTGTAGAGTATTTCCAGATCCTTCAAGCAGTCCACTGACTACAGGCTGAATGATTTTTTGTTAAGTGGCCCCACTTACAATTTTTCCTTTATTTATTTTCGACCCTTTTTTTAGTCTTAGCAACCTTACCAAGGTAACTTATTAACTACTGATAGATGACAGATAGTAAAGGGATGTCACAAGTACAGTGCTTGCATTCTAGACTGTCAATAGATGCTGTTTTTAATGCCATAATTTGTATCTCTTTAAAGGATTGCTTAAACTAAATTATTTAACTATTAAATCTAAGTTCTAAGGAATTTATTCCACTTTCTCTACAATTTATTGAAGGAATTTGGACTCCCAGAAACATTTTTAACCCTTCTAAAACAGGCAGACGAAATTAATTCCTTTGTTGTATAATTGTGATGTGTATCCATGTCTTTTCCCTCAGCTCCATTAGTGTAGAAAGAGCCTAAAACTAAGTACTTTTGGTGGACTTAAACATGACAGCTGATTTTAGGATTGCTTCTTTCAGGAAAATAGCATAAAAGTATTTTTGCCAGAGCCAAGGCATAGGCAGAATATCTAATGAGAAATTTGCCTATGCTTATAACAACATCAAGTCATGTTGTAAACTCCTAAAGAGTATTTTGGTCAATTTAGAAGTATCCTTCTATGTGCATTTTCTACATTGATAATTATTTCCCCTCATCTCTCCTATCCCCTGCTCTGTAACTCAGCCCAGTAGGGTCCTACATGTAAACAGAATGTATTTCTCACAAAGACTGGGAACATTCAGATGGTAAGAAATAAGTATGAAGATTTTTTTTTTAATTGATTGAAGGTTTTTTTGAGCCAGTAGCACTAGATGTTTATTTTCCATTACAAAGCAAACACATAAAATGTCAAATTTAATTTGATTTCTTGTTGTGTATTAAATACAGTTTGCAAATTTTGCTTTATTCTAAAACCATTTAGTAAAAACATTATTTCTAAGCTAAAAGTAATACGGTGTAAATATGAGAGAACACAATTTAGGAACACATTTTAGAGGAGAGGTACTTAAGGTTTAAAATTCTTTACAGACACATGATCTATGAGAAATTATATGTCTAAAAATAATTAAGTCCAAAATAATCTAATGATAATGGTTTAAAAAAATTCTCTGTATAATAAAAAACAACCTTACTTTTAGTAGTAACAACACAAGCGAACAACACTTCGTGACAGGTGTGTCTGTAGCATATTTTAATGACACACAATGTATACTTCTCTTAGGAATATACAGGGAGGGAAAACTATTATATTTCTATCAAAATATCATATATTCATTGCTCAAATCGTTGACTGCAATTAAGACAAAGTGTGTTTAATGAATAATGGCTATTTATATGTGTAGGTGCCAGTGAGTGTGAGCAGAGTGATGTCAGACATATTAAGTGTGCTTATTTCTACAGTTTCTGTGTATAGTTCTGCCACATAAACACCATAGTTGAGACATGGACAAACTCTAAAAATTATAGAATTGACTTGTTAAGAGCAGCAAGGTGTACACAGCTACACAACCTAGTTCAGACTGAGGGAGAGGGAGAGTTGGTGAGCTGGTTTCTGAGGGTTTCATGACAACCATATCCAAAAAGCCCTGCCAGTCTGTTGCAAGGCTGGATGCTTTCTGGCACAGCCACTGGTGTTGTTGGCTCTCATCTCCCTCGCACTGGGAATTTGGGTCCAAGTGCTGGCCATCATGTTACCCACAACGGTCTGTCTGCTACTGTCTCTTTAGTGTAATTCCTGGTGAAAATATTGATGTGTTTTTGTTAAAGCATTCAAAAAACACCATTAGGAGTTGAAAATCAGTGACAGCAGGCTATCCTGACATTCACAATGGGGCCTTGGATCCCCATTGGGCCATAAATGAATGAGGGACAGCAGGGATCTGTGATCCCAGGCAGATGCTGCAGCAGACAGTGCCACTGGATCAGACGTATCTTGTTTCAGGGTTTTATTTGGACCTGCTGAATGTGATTATGAAGCATAGAGAATAAACCAAAGAATCATCACCATCTCATTATGGCATTCATTACTCTTGCTCTTTTCTTCCAATATTGGGAAAAAGCCTTGATAAAATGACCTCCTTTAAAAAGGTATGTCATAAGTGATGACGTTTTATACTCCTTTCTGTTATTTGCATTTGACCTCATTGTCCACACTCGAAGTGTGAAACCCCTAAGGTTATGGTACTTTTCAAAACAAGACAATTTTTGGAATAGATCCCAGGGCATTTTAGTCTATGAGAAACTTTATGAGGCTGTTCTGGCATAAGTAGAATTTGCCTAGTGTCCATAGAGTTCTGTGTCTTGTAAAAGTATTTGTTGCAGGTTTACATTAGTGCTATTTAAAATATTAGGAGGCTGTGCCAGGAATTAGGAAACTGCAGTATCAAATACTTAAAATGAAGTTATACAAAGAGATATTTTTATTTTGAAAGCCATTCTTTCTTAATTGCCCCAGTCAATGTACACTTCTAAGTAGGTTTATAATTTGGATGCAGAAACCTTTGAATGCTGGATTATTTTCTGTAAGCATGGAGCATAATTTAGTGTCAATTATTTGAGTCCCGTCATCTGCTTCTAAAAAACTGATATTACATTATTGATGTCAAGAAGAATTTACCAGGTACCGCAATGGCAACAAGACAAAATCCCAGAAGAGACAAGTAGAAGATCCTGTACTGCATCACTGAATTCAGATTTGTATTTGAATTCCTGTATTTTATTGAAATGTCTCCACACAGAAGATCCTGAAAATACTAAACCAGGTTTTCCTAAAATATTAATCATTAATTTATTAATCTTTCATTCATTCTAAGACGTACTTCTTGAACCTCACAGAAAAGGAAATTAAATGAAAACTGAAAAACTGTACTCAGTTCACAACTGTCGACTTGCACTCTCTTGTCCCACCATTTCTCAAGGGATGTTGCTTTGTCAAGAAGAAGCAGTTTTAAAAGTCTCTTTTTTTAATGATTTTTTATGTTAAAGCCCCCTAAAAATTATGAAGGCATTAAATAAAATTAGCACTGTTTTTCAGCTGGTCAAAATATAGCCCAAGAAGAGGAAAGCATGTTTAAGTTGAAGGGACCTACACCAGTGATCTAATCCAACAGCATGACTGCTTCAGGGCTGACCAAAATTATATCCTGTTGCTAAGGGCATTGTACAAATGCCTCTTAACCACTAAGAGATTTGGGGCACCCATCACCTCTCTAGGAAACCTGTTCTAGTATTTTGCCATCCTCTCTGTATAGAAATGTTCATGTCCAGTCTGAATCTCCTCTGGTGCAGCTTTGTACCATTCCCCTTGTGCCCTGTCAGCGGATCCTACGGAGAAGATCTCAACACCCACCTCCCCCCCTCCTCAGACAGCAATGAGGTCACCCCTCAACCTTTTTTCTCCAAACTAGACACTCTCCATGTCGTTTGCTGATCCTCATAGGACAAGGCTTCCAGTGAAGAAAACAGTTATTGATTCCTGGATGAAGAAAATTCTATGTTTCCACACTACTCTATTATTGACATATTCCCTTCCTCAGCACATTATTTATAACAATCTGTTAACATATAGTAAGCCAACCATGGGCAAGAGAAAATTATGTCTCTTTTGTCTTAAATAATTTCTACATAATATTTGATTTTTATTATCAAAACATTTTAGAGCCATACAATTCAGAGAAAGTTTAGACTCAAAAGAAGGGCATCATTTTCCTCATAAAAGTATTTATAAACTTCTGGAAGTTTCTCTTACAAAAGTCTTTCTCTGTTCATACTGTTCTAATGCCTCCTTACTCCTCTCAGGAGCTCTCCACTTCCCAGTCAAGTTTTGTCACTACTCATTCAGCACAATTTCTCTCAGATGTTCTCAAAGAAATTCAAGAGATATTTAATGGGCTACTCAGCAGGCTATGTTCATGTGCTGTGATCAGTATTTTACCATCAACTAATCAAGCATAAGCACCATGTGTGTGCTGTGAATACAGGCACTGAAAATGCAGTTTGAAATTTAATTTTAAAACGTTTGAACATTTGACCTTAAAACATGGTCCTTCTGAGTACCTTTGTCCATGAAAGCAAGGGCTTACAGAAGGAAGATAAGAAAGTTTCATGATTTTAGAATCATAGACCCATAGAATCATTAAGGTTGGAAAACACCTCCAAGATTGTGGAATTCAGCCTTTCACCAAACAGCACCATGTCACCTAAACTCTGGCACAAACATTCAGTTGTTTCTTGAATTGAAACTTGAACAGTCCAAGGGACTGTGACTCCAATACTACACTGGGCAGCCCAATCCAATGCTTGACAACACTTTCAGTGAAGAAATTCTTCCTAACATTCAACCTGAACCTCTTCTGGTGCAGCTTGAGGCAATTTCCTTTTATCCCATCACTGACTGCCTGAGACAAGTGGTCACCCCCCGCCTTGCTATAATTTTTGTTGTCCAAGTTGAACAGTCATGTATGGGTAATCTATTTATTTTTAGAACAACTGTAATCTCAGATTAGTGATCTGAATTGCATCCCAGCATCAATGATATAAAGACTGAGCTGGCTAAAATGTATCAGGAGGCAGAGACTGTAGACTGTGAAATACAGTGCTTTTAAATATGTGGGGTTCAAGCTACTTGAATCAGCAGATCCTAAAAATTTTAACAAAACCAACATCAAGTACAGGGATAATATTTTAAAGCTATTTACATTTCCTCCATCTTCTTTTTTGGGCTGTTTCAGTAAGAGCTTATTTTCGTATTTTTCAATAGGCTTCTGTGTGCAGTTGCAATATAGACTTTACAGAATATTTTAATAAACCAGCTGTGACATTTTTGCATGTTTCTCTATTTCCCAACAGTCATCACATTTTGAAAGATTTGCTATCAAACTAAAGCAATGCAGCTAGTTTAGTATCTCCTATACCTTTTATGCTGAAACAAGTTCTGTTCATGTTATGAGCAAAGTAACTCTTTGCAAAGGGAACCATATTTTTTGATTTATTTTCTTGTGTGAGTCCCAGCTGAGCCAGTTAGTGGATTTGTGCCATTTCAGTCACCCTATCTGACAAAATCAGACAAATAACACAATCAAAACATGAGGGAACCTTATTTGTTAGAAGAACCCTGCTGGATTCTCCTGGGACCTCCTGGGGCAGAATTATCATGCTGTGATGGGTTGACTTTCACTGGATGCCACGTGCCCAAAAGTCCCTCTATCACTCCCCCTTCTCAGCTGGACAGGGACAGAAGATAAGATAGAAAGCAACTAGTAAGTTGGTTTGCTAAACTAAAAGTGAAGAGTTGCACAAGTAAAAAGAAAAAAGAGGTTTTATTCTTTACTTCTCACCAGTGAGTGATGTCCAGCCACTTCCTGGGAAGCAAGGTTTCAGTGATTGCTCGAGAAGGTAAACATTGTAAATGATGATTGTCCCCCTTCCTCATTCTTTTCTTAGCTCCTGTATCTGACCTGACATCATAAGGGATAGAATATCCATTTGGTCAGTTTGGATTAGCTGTCCAAGTTACGTCCCCTTCCCCTTCCTCGCCTCCAGCCTGGTGGGGAGCAGAATGTTGGAGATAGCATTGATGTTGTGCCAGCACTGCCCAGCAGATGACAAAACACACAAACAGCAGTGTGTTCCAGCACCTTTCTAGATACCAGTGCATGGCACAGCACTGTGAGGGCTGCTATGGGGAAACTGAGCTCCATCTCAGCCATACCCAATACACACGATTCTGACTCAGCTTCAGAAGAATAGTCCTTATTAGTACAATGTCTTCCCACAAGAAGCTGTTTGTTTTGAAGCTGTTACTTACTGCTACATTATCAATTTACATAAATTTCACTCTCAGCCAAAAAATTTTTTGTTTCTACTATTTCTTTCAGTAGAAAAAAGAAAGAAAAACAAACAAACAAACAAAAAACCTTAACTGACATTAATGTCTGGAAAAGATACATTTTAAAACTTACTGTTATTCAAGGTATGCATATAATCGTAGTTCATTATGACAATAGTGCCCACAGATGCATATACATCCTTTTCCCTCTACCCTCCCCACTCAGCAGTAATACATATTATGTGTAAATTATTAACTAAATACATAGAATCATCTAATATCTTGAATTGTAAAGTACCCTTAATCACCATCAAGTCCAATTACTGCTATTCACAGGACTACATTAATCTTAACTCCTATGACTAAGAATATCATCCAGATGCTTCTTGAACTCTGCCAGGTTTAGTGCCATGATCACTTCCCTGGAAAGCCTGTTCTGGTGACAAAACATCCTCCCAGTGAAGAACTTTTGTGTGAACTTTCCTTGATGCAGCTTCATTCTACTTCCTCATGTTCTGTTGCTGGTTATTAGAGAGATATCAAGCACCTCCCTTTCTACTGCCTCCTTTGAGCAAGTTCTAGACTGACCCTTCAGCCTTCTCTGCTCCAAGATGAACAAATGAAGTGACTTCAGCTGCTTCTCTTATGTCTTGCCTTTATGGTCCTTCACCAACTTGATGGCTTTTCTCTGCACACACTCTAATAGTTTTCTGTCATTTTTATGTTGAGGCTCCCCAAACTGCCTACAATGCCTAATGTGAGGCCATACCAGTGCAGAGTAGAGAGGGACAATCTCCTCCCTTAAATGGTTCGTGCTGCTGTGCCTTCTACATCCCAGGACACTGTGGGCCCTTTTCACTACCAGGGCATTGCTGACTCATATTCAACTTGCCATTGACCATGAGCCCCAGATCTCTTCCTGCAGGGCTACTTTCCAACCTCTGGAAGTCCACAGCCCCTCAGTCTAGTATCATTAGCAAATTTAGTGTACATTCTGTTCCTGCATCCAGACAATTTAAGAAAACACTCGAAAGGCGCTGACCCTAGCGTTGTGCTCTGGGGAAGAGCCACCAGTCCCATTCACTGTAGCTCTTTGAGCCTGACTCATTGGCCTGCTGATCACCCAATGTATTATTGACTAGTCTAGAAGTGAGCTGGATACATCCAGAAAGATAAAGTGAGATACAGTGCCAGAAAATTTGCTCAAATAAAACCCCTCACATCTACTGTCTTCCCTTGGTGGACTAGATGGATAACCTTGTCATATAAGGAAATTAAGTTGGTTGACCAAGATTTTCCACTCATGAACCCATGCTGGCTACAACCAAAGAATGCATTGTCTCTCAAGTGTTTTTCAAGAACTCCCAGAATAATTCTTCATAATTTTACCAAGCACTGAAGTGAAACTGACAGTTACTCTTCCTGAAAATTAACACAACATTTTTTAGCTTCCAGTTGACTGGGACATCTCTAGACACTCACAAACATTGAAAAGTAATGGAGAGGGCCTGCAATAACATCAGCCAGCTATTTTACTACTCTGGATGAGTCCCATCAGACCCCATACACTTATGTGCATCCAGTTGGAGCAGCAAGTATTGAACAAGTTTAGAGTCAGCTGGAAGTTTGTCATTCCCCCAGCCATGGTCTTGAAACACAGGACCTTACAGGGCTCCCAGAAGCCATCATAGGCATTAAAGCCAAATGTATTGTGAGATGGTATAGTGGGGAAAACACTTCTTGTAGGGTTAGACTTCTATGGAGCTTGGTCTTATACTGTTGGAATTGCTGAGTACTTTAGCTCATGTATGTAGACATGCGAGCACATATGTGTATGCATATGTATGTATCAGTCACATACATATATGTCTTAAAGAGAAACACACAGAGATACAGATTCACAGACCTATTATATCATCCAGCCACTGAATGATAGAAACAGAATGGTTTGGGTTTGAAGGGACCTTAAGTTCCCTCAGAATACGAATATACATGTTCAAGTATATGTACATGAATGACAAAACACAAGCATTTCCCTTTCTCAGTCTTGAACATTGCTCAGATTTAGTCCAAGAAAATTATCTGTTGCCTTAGGGTTGGAGTTGAGTGCTACAGAGTGTCTGACAAAGGAAAGGAAAAGCTACATTAAAAATTTTTCCTCAGTAATTTTTTTCAGCTAAGCCTGATGGGGTCATATTTTTTTTGTTTTAGTCCATACAAAAGCTTAAGATGTTCTTAGCAATTCAAAATAAGAGAGAGTCAAAACCTAGTGTATATTTGGAGTGCAGCTGCAGAGTCTGATAAAGGAGGGTAGGTTGCACATGATATTTTCTCTGATATCTGTTTAATCTGGGCCACTCCAGGGGGTCCATGTCTGAGAATATGTGTAGGGTTAGGATTAGGGGAGGATAGGAAAGGAAAAAATAGCTCAGGCGCATCCAGTGTAGCTGTAGAGGGTCTGTCAAAGGAAGGCTTAGCTTGTAAAAATATTTTCTCTTGATAACATTTTCAAATGGATTCTTGGGAAATGCTAGGTGCAGGTTTAAGGCTAAAAATCTGTGACAAGGGTCCTTGGCAATGGCTAGAATCATGCCTGGAGTGTTTATGATTAGTGTCTGAAAGAGAAAAAGATCAGGCCTCCATTTGGGTATAAAGTCTCAAACTAAGGCAGGCTTGTGCTGTTGAAAAAGCTCCTTTGCCTCAAAAATAGGTCAAATCTTTGGCAAAGAATCCCCTCCTAGGGGAGGATTTCAGAACAACTAAATATTCTCAAAAATACCATTCTTTTAGAAATGGTTACTTTGCTTTATTCTAATTATTATGTTGATTTATTTCTAGTATTACATTATTTTATTTCAAAATGTATATGAGTTTATGCAGAAAAAAATCTGTGTTTACACAATTTTTATTTTTTTTTTTTTTTAATAGCGTGTTTGAAACTCACCAGAACTTACGTTACTACTTCTATGGTATTTTTCTTTATTCAGAAAAAAAGATTCCAGAGCTGGATTGAAAATTACCTACATCTCAAAAAATGAACAGAAAGGAATGAGCTTATTAATCAGCAAAGTCCCAAGCAACACAAATTTATTTTTTGTTTTGAGAAAGGAAAACCAGAAATTTAACTTTCTCTTTCACTACAGTTTATTCTGAGCACATTTCAGTGCAGCAGGGAACCTTGCTGCAAACCAACAAGCAAGTCTGACTTTTCTAAATGAGTGGCTGGCATTCTGAAAACCGTGTACGCAGTCTATCCACCTTTTAGAGTAAGTCAAGCCATTCTTTTTGTTATCCTTAGCAACCTAATAGTATTTCTGGTGGAAAAGCTTTTGATACAGTTCAAAATATAAGCAATAAAAATTGCTACATTTGAGGTATGAGACCATGAAAATTTTGTCTGTCTACCACACAGCAAGAAGGACAAAAGACGTAACTGAATTTCCACAAGATTTTCTCTCAGTATTATTCGCCCCTCTATGTTCTCATAACTTTATTTAATTCTTCTTCTCTAAAAGGTTACAAAGGAGAAAATTTGAACTTTGGCATTTCCTTTCTAGCATATTTAGGAGTCTGACTTTGTTTTTCATGTTTCTTTGTAGACTGGGTTACGAACTGGACTTCCAAGGTGGTTTGCATCTCACAGGATGTCAAATGTTTGAACAGTTGTGACAGAAAGAGTTCTACCCCAAGGTGAAACTACACTGCCTCACACAAGATAGCATGCATGAACATTACAGAGGCAATTCTGACTCTTGGTTATTTAAATTATTTGGGTTATTCATGTAAATTAATATTTGTCTAAGAAGGTTGAAATGCCATCATGTTTTTTTGTGTAATGGTAGGACAAATGACCTTATTATGACTTGGGTGAGGAACTGTAACAGAGGAGCTGTTTGAAGTCACCCACCCCAACTTTAACCAAACAGGCCTCCCTGGTAATAAGTGATTTATTCTTTCTTAAGCACTGTGGGAAAAGCAATGTCACAGCTGCTAGAGCGGAGACACATCTTTGGTCAAAGGAACATTGTCATGCTCACTTCAACCAGCTGCAACACAGGCTGGAAAAGGGAGTAGGTCTGTAAAAATAGAGTATTTGAGTAAATGAACAATGGAGAGAGGGACAGAAAGGACTGGGTGAAAGCTAGATTGGATTATTTACTTGCCCCTTTGAGAAGTCTAATGTCATGATTATAAACGCTCAAGGCACTGGGGCATCTAAGCTGAAATAATCTTTAATTATTGATTATTTTCCTCTTGGAATTTATTCTGAATTTCTTTCTAACTCTTCCTAAACAGTAAAATTGTCTTTATTTCCAAGCCTGGAACAATAATCTTGTAAAAGATAAGACTCTTATGGGAACTCAGATAGAGTCATTTGTTTTTTCCACGTTAATGAGTAAACTTCTGTTCTGTTTATGATTTCAAAAAATCACTTCTGTAATCAAAAATAGTGCCTAATGTCATCAACAAGTCATGGCAGAAAGTTAGTTTTATTGTTCTGTTTTTCAGAAAAGAAAACAGACTCCTGGAGTTTGAATAGATTTTCACAGAGATGCCATAACATATTATACTTGCTGATTAAAACTTTGGAGGCAGTTTTGTCATCCAGGATTTACACATAAGCTAAACCTTAATTAGAAACTTTACTGAATTAGTGTATATCAATGCTACAACTGGAGCATATTTAAACAGAGCAGAGAATTCAGTGTAATCAGGGAGCAATTCAGAGAGTTTTTACCCAGAAGAACCTATACATCGCAAGAAGGGTAGGAAGCTCAATTAGCCACCCTCTGAAGCCCATGAACAAATTCCCTTTGACTTCATCGACTGCTGCAGATAGCTGAAGGGTGAACATCACAGCACTGGGTTTTGATGACTTAATGAACAAATCAGTCATCAAGAACATGTTTATGAGTGATTCCATTCATTGTAGTTAGTGGTATATATTTTCTGAGCATAAGTAATAGTAAGGATTTAACAGCTTAACATACTTGAAGTAAAAAGGTCCATATCCCACAAGCAGGGCTTTTTTAACCAGGTTGTAGGTATTTATAGCTATAATTCCAGCAGGAATTTAAGGTAATATTCACGCAGTTGTAAATGGTTCATGGTATTTGAAATGTGACAGAAAGTGACAGATCAGTAAACCAAGTCTATCTCTCGGCATGTCTTCAGTTTCATGCACAATCACTGTAATTTCTCAAGACTTCTGACTTCTGACCAGAATGTCCCTTCTGCTTGTACATTTTATTGTATCTAATAAACTACATGATAAAACTACATGATTATAATTTGGCCTTGCAAACTTAATCCACTCATATGACGAAACACACACTGAAAATTACAATTTCTCTGGAAATAAACTTTACAAATATGTTGTTAATAAGGAAATTTGTGAATTTAATTGATTATGAGTAAGTAAGAACACGGCTGCTCTTTGTGGATGCTTTGAATTTTCCATTACCCAGCAACTTGCACTAGAACTGATGAGGGTTTCCAGTATTCAAGAGTGAGAATTCTGCAAGATACCATGATTTAGAATTCTTAAAGAACATACAGTGTCCACCACTTTCACAGCAACTAGGTTCCCAACTGGCAGATAAACTTACTCAAAAAAAACCCCAGGCGTCTCAAATAAAATATTTACACTTTAAAGATATCACTGAGGTTTTTATGGGCTTAGGCAGGTGGATCACTCAGAAGTGAGTGCAGCTTCAGTTTCTATACATGAAAACTTCAGAGATTTCCAGAGGACTTGACATTAAGAATTCCAATTAACAACCTTGAATAACATAGGTGCTAATCAAAATTTTATCCTAATATTCCTTTGATGAACTGCATAAATCTGAACTTATGATCTTTGTGCCCTCTAGGAACAAAATGGTTTGATCTTGCAACCCTTCTCATCACATCTTCAAATTTGAAAGAAATCTTCAGAACTTTACTCTAGGAGTGTTTATCCATTGACTAATGACCATGTGGTTTGACCTGTCCAGATATAAATGCTATGATGTTGAGAGCTAAATTCAGGACCAAATCACCCCTTTGGAGTCTATAAAATTATATTGCATAGGCAGTTGGAAAACTATTTTGCCAATAGAAAGAGGTGAATTTAGAATTATTTTTCTTTCTTAAATAGCCAAAGGTAGACTTAATTCTGCAGTCTAGCAACCATTTCTGAGATGTAAGATAGCTCAAGAATAAGATATTTTCCCCCAGATTCTACCATGTAATACAGTTGGACTTGATTTTAATGGCTGTATCCAACCAAAATGACTCCATGACTCTATGAAATAAATAAATAAAAATCTAGTACCTAATTGAAATTTACATGTGAGTGAGTGTGTCTAGAACAAATGAAGTTGGAGTTTGAAAACTCATTGGTTGGCAAGACTTGCCAGTACCTTTGAGCTTTATATATCATTTACATAAATGCTTTATACATTTTTAGGATAGTTCTGGTACCTATATTTTTTCCTTATTCCAGGACACAAATGAAATAAACCTGTGCAACTAAAACTATGAAATTCCTTTTACAAGATGCTTCACTGAAGTCAACATACACTGCTTACATTCAATAAAAAAATATTATCCTAAGATAATAGCAAGGTAATTTTCCTGTCATTTACCTCAGTCAAATAAAAAGGAAGTTCTGTGGAGGTGGAGACAGCTTGGACTGCTTGTACAATATACACTATGCTGAACAGTGAAACCCCACTGTTATACCTGCTAGAGAAGCTTAGCTGCTTTCTTCACCATACACATGGAAACCCCAGAAGTCTGGCAGAGTTTCTGGCAGTTTATAAAGAAATTAAAAGAAGAATATCAAAAGCAATTCACATGTCACCACCCTTATATTTTTGGCAGTAAACGAAGCAAATACCTTGTTTAATATAGATGGACATAATAGCAAGCATAACATTTTCCAGTAATTTTATTTTCTAAATCTAAAGAGCATACAAACTCTCAATTGCAAATCCTGTATTTCCTCTGTTTGGATAATGTAGAAACCTATTTACATATTTGCATATTTTTATATTCATTAATCCTTTATCAATTCAGCCACAAAATGATTGGATTATTTGGAAAACATTACATGACTTATGAAGATCTTTCAGAATGCAGAAACACAATGTTGCTTAAGGACATTCAATGGATTTATCTGATTTTTTCCTGAGTCGTGATAATGTACAGTTTTAATAGGTGGGGGCCAATGCTTTTGATCTGAGAATATATGCTAAGAAATTCACTGCCTGATGAAATAGAATGTTCAGTAATTGAGACCACAAAAATGTAATATCTTCAAAAAGAATATGCTAGCAAATTCTCAACAGCTTCTTTGGATCTTTCTTCCTGTACAATTTGAGCAACATTTGTGTATGCTGTTCCTGTTGACCTCATTTGTGCAGTTGCTTTTCAATACAGAGGCCCTACTGGCCTTAAGAAGCAACATACAGTAAATCTTTAATTGCTTAATATTGTCTGACAAATATTTAACACTCCCACACTTTCTGTGGCAGATGCTTGTGTGCATTAAATCAGTGAATTCATATGAAGAAGGTCGTAACAATCTCTGCTAGAGGGAGGAGCAGAAGAGGAAATGTTTATGAGCTATTTTGATATTTATTTGTACAAAATTGCATTGTCCTACACTATGGAAGTAGATACGAGAAACAACTTTTATTTAACTTCTCATGTAGGTTTCTTCCACAGAAGCTGTTTTCTTTTTGGTGCAAATTCAAATGCATGGGTCTTCATGTATATTTTAGTTGAAAGCTAGCACATGAAGCTCTGTTTGGAATCAGTTGCAAACTCAGTGAGTCTCTGGCCTAAAAATAAAACTCATTATTGGCCTAAAGTTAAACGCATTTCTAGCTGCCATTTCACCAAGCACAGGTCTGTGCCTCTGTAGAGTTTCTTGTTATAAAGAGCCTTTCACATTGCAGAATGTGCCATTGTGCTGCACAAGTGTTCCGTTTCACTTCTGTGAAACTCTTTTAGTTGCAGTATCTCCCACAGCTGTCTGCTTTTCCTTTCTCATTTCAGCTGACGGGTGTTTCCAGTGCAGAGCTCTTCATTCCCTCGCAGCTCAAGCCCTGGCATATCTGGTGTGTCACTGACTGTACCTGGATGGGACCTCTCCAGGAAGCCCAGGAGCTGGCACTGTTTTCAGCAGGCTTTGAATCCAGAGCCCAGATGGGATGCAACATTATTTCTAGTTTGACTTCAGAACTAAATCAGACAATTCAGATCTTGCCTCAGTTAAATGACATTCAGATTACATCCAAGGTGGCACACAGCTAGCATGGAAATCTCACAGACTTACATATAGTATCTAAAATACTGTGAAATAATTTATCAGCCTTATTTAATGCTGGTTTAAGAATTATAAAAATGAATTACTTTTAAAAAATGAATAATTTGATTAAATGTTGACCCTTTTCTGGCTGCTAGGTTAATATTTCTGTTTATTTGGATTATTGCTCCTTTTTCGCATCTGAGTCTCACAGTCAAGGAACCACATCTATTGTGTCAGCATTTAGTTAGAATGTGTCAGTGGAAGAGACATCCAATAACCCCTAGTGTCATATTATAGAAGTGTGCATATACAATTTAGATCATATTTTTGTTTCAGTCAGAAAATACCTTTATTTTATGGATTTTCTGATTGCTTAGTTGCAAAATGGGTATATTTTATTTACAGTATGGGGTTTTTTTTCTAATTTATGTGTGATAAAATTTGTATTTTCCCTCCTCTTGAAAATAAAACTGTTTGCTAAGGAAGATAAAAGTTTCTTTTTCTCTTTGGAAGAAATGTATTGCAACATTTTGATAAATGCATATATTCACGCTATTCTGCTATTTTGAAAAGATTAAGGTACTTGAGACCTAATACTGTAAGATTTTGCTGAATAATGAAGGATATACTCTGCAGGTGAACTCAAGTAGTTAATTTTAAGTATATTGTGATTTTCATTGTTTTTGTTTCGCAGCATGAAAACAAGAAATAGAGCAAAGTAATTTCATAGAACAAAACAACAGTAGTGGTTTGTATGTCAGTAAACACTTTAACAACAACTGAGGCATTTTCAATACAAAACATACTATCAAATTAATTTTCTGAGAAGAAACTTGATCCTTTTTTGAATTATGTGCTTCTCTTTAAAAATAGAATTTTAATAAAATACATTTATGCTATGCTATGTCTCATTCTCTCATCTGATTAGAAACAGGAGAATTGTCTTTCAGGCTCATATTTCACTGGGCTGCATCTTGATATCCATAACTATTATTCTGATTCAAAGCCTCTGTAAACAAGAGAGAAGTTTAATACTTGCACATGTGATCTCATATAAGACAGAAGTCAAAAAGTCATAAAGTTTAATGATCTTCTGTCAGGAGAGTGAAAACAAATACTGAAGGACCCCTATTTATGTGAGGCAAGTTTATTTTTAAAGAGTAATTGGAGCAGAAAGGAAGTATGTGACCATTTTTGTTCTTTTCTTTAAAAAAAAAAATATCATGAAGAAAATAGCTAAGGAAAGAAAAAAAAAAGAGAAGGAAAGGACAAGAGTAGGCAGTGAAAAGGAAAGCTCTCACCACCTGTGGATCCAGCTCTAACACTTGATCTCTGCAGTTTCGATGTCCATGGTCAGACTGATGGTTGCAGTTTTGATTCCTTGGGGGTGGGTGCAGCAGAGTTCTGTTGGTTGTAGACATTCAGGCTTACGTGGGAATGATCCAGAGGGCTTTTACACTGTCTGACACGGCCCTGTGGAAATGAGCAGGGGGAGAAATCAGAGATCTTGGACGGTCTGTGATCTCTTCTAATGACTTGATGGCTCTTTGGCCCTCCTTCTTGTGACTGGGTAGTTGTGCCTTATAGCAAAGCATGAAAAGCTAATAAAAAAATGAGCCATCTGACAGATGGAAACAGGAACCAAATTTTTATTTCTAAGTGAGCTAACTGAAGTAGAGAACAGGAATATTATTAAGGATACTTTGATGAAGGTAATAGGCAGAAATAGGACTGTAAAATCTATCCATTCTACATGAAGCTTGGCAGAGCATGATCACAGACTTGGGGAGTATTTTTAGTGAATTTATTGATTTTCCCCCATATCTTTTGTTACTGACCCCAGAGTTTTTATAAAGGTCATTTGCAGAATATGAATAATTCTCTAGGGGCTGTGCAGCTGTTAAATATTGCATGCATTGATAGTAAAGTGGCTTTCCACAGACTGAATGCAGCTTACGCTAATTAGAGTCCAGTCCACAGAAATGGTAAAACAAATTTTCAGCTTTGGAGTAAAACCCTTACATTTTGTGTCTAGTTGAATTTCTGAAATGTTATTTTGAAAATAAAATATTACATTTTTTTCTACACTGAAAAAAATTGCACATGATTCTATGTTGATCTATCTACTAGGTCTAAGGTAGCAACCTAATGGGTACAAAAATCAAGGAATAGTGACAGAGTGCAATGAATTGGTGAATTTTGGCAGGTCATAAAAACTTGGCTCTAATGGTATTTTTCAACAAGAATTCTGCCATATGCACATTTAAATTAATCTTTATATCCCCTGAATCTTTAAATTGCATTCTGATTTTCTGCTTACTTTCAATTTAATCTAGGGAATGATCAGATTTTTGCTGTGAAAAATACTTGAACCAGACAAAATGCATTTCTTTTCCTTGACAGATGCAGGAATTTAATTAGGGAAATATTATGGAATAGTGGTTAGAGTCAATCACTTAGCTTCATCTGTATGTCTCACTTGAGGTGACATTTTTGTGACAGCTGTCTATTCTCTTGCTTGTAAGTATAATCATTTAATTTAAGTTTATGCCATAGATCTATTAATAACATCATACTAAATACTAGGATTTTGCCCAAACAAGTACTGCAATTCAGTTTCTTAAGTTATTTTGTCATTTAAAAAAATAGACAAACAAATAACCTACCGAAAACAGTTTGCAAAAAAATTAAGAAATTCATAGTTTTCATTGTATAAATAATTAATTGCAAACCTCAAATAGTTAAGAGAAATTCAGGTTTTGAATTATTTTTTCATTTGTAATATATTGAGTTTTGTTTGAAATAGAGGCTAGACTAAATATCTAGAGATCAGTGCTTAGGTGATTCACATTCAGTTTCTGGATTATTTAGAAATATACCATTTCATTTTCAAAAAGTAATTTTAACTTTAATCAGACTGAAGTGGAAAGCATAGTGGTTAATTGAAGAAAAAAATACTTTATTTTTTTCCAGCACAGAATTTGTTCGTATTTGAACATATTACTAATTACGTGTGGTATAAGATTC
This sequence comes from Thryothorus ludovicianus, assembly GCA_013397245.1. Classification (NCBI taxonomy): domain Eukaryota; kingdom Metazoa; phylum Chordata; class Aves; order Passeriformes; family Certhiidae; genus Thryothorus; species Thryothorus ludovicianus. The sequence continues at coordinate 423,219 of VZTB01017530.1, read as the reverse complement.
AGTAGAAAGCTCCTGCTTGTGTGCCTACCCTTTTAAAGGATCCTCAAGATTGTGGATTATTTTTCTGGATTTGCTTTTTCGGGAACTTAATGTTTAAAAGATAAAAACTCATAGCAAGTCCAAGGCTAATATATTGTGGCACCCAAAATTGCCTCCAGCACTGGAGGTGAGGCTGCCCCAGTGCAGAGCAGAGCAGGACAATCCCCTCCCCTGCCCAGCTGGCAATGCTGTGCCTGATGTCCCTCAGGACAGGGTTGGCCCTCCTGGCTGCCAGGGCACTGTTGGCTCATGTTCAACTTCCCTTTCCATGGCACTGCTTTCTAGGATCTCATTCCCCATCTGTGTGTACAGCCAGGGTTGCCCCATGCCAGGTGCAGAATCCAGCACTTGTTGAACTTCCTATGGTTGGTGTTTGCCCTCTAATCTGCTGAGGTCTCTCTGCAGAGCCTCCCCGCCCCAGATGGAGTCTCAGTCTCCCTCTGAGCTCCTCCCAGTCCTGTATGGTCTGTGGATTTGTTTAGTATCTCTTTCAAACCTGCATCCAAGTAATTTACAAAGACATTGAAGGAGCACAGGGCCCAAGTTGCTTTGTTACATCTTGTGGAATTAATATCTTTTTACTGAAATAAATTTTACTTTAAACAAAAATATACATAAGTACAAAATATGATCTTATAACCATACCAATTATTAATTTTTTACACAATGCTGCTAAGGTACTGTTAACTTAGAAGAAAGTATAGCAACTGTTTGGATGTCTCATGAACACTTAATACAGTCCCTTCCAAAATCAGATAGCTGCTTACCAGATTCAATACTGTCCTCTAAACCAGACATATCTTTGTTCATTTTACTTCAATTATTAAGCCTGATTTGCATAAGACTACATTGAAGTGGTGCAAATCAAAACTCTAATCTGACCTATTTTCTAGACATATCTCTTCCTGATGAAATAATACCTGCACATGCCCCAGGACAAAGAAAATCACACATGCAGATAGATGTACACAGGGAGCTTCCTGAATTTCTCTGTTGTCTAAAAAGAGATTCTAGATTACCATTTTTAACTAGATGCCAACACTCCACAGTAGTCAAAACAGGCCTGATAATTTACTCTTCTTAGTGCATACCAGCTCTTAAACGAAGTTAATTATGCTGTTGAGCAATAGAATCAACTGAGTTTTTAAATGTGAGACATTTCATCTAACAGGATCTCCAGAGTATTTGCAACAGTCTGATTTCATTTAGTTATGCAGCCAGTCCAATACTCTTTTTCTGTCTATAGTATTGAAGCATCCTGGGCATTTAATAAATTAATGAGTCAAGATTAAAGACTAAAGAGTAAAGTGAAGCAAATAAGTGATTAATAATATTTAAATGACTGAATGTTCAGGGGCCAGAGAAGAAAACCACCAAGTTGGCTGAATGTTTCCTAAATATTTAGACATTCTAAGTAACATGTGTCCCTTATATTTTAGCTGTGTTTCCTTTGGACCACCGGTGAAATGTGAATGCATTGTGACTTCTAAGTGAAGATAAATTTCAGTTACTATTTCTACTAAATCTTTCTTTTTCTAGTAAATTATTTTTTCCCTTTTCATTATCTTCTCTGAAGATCATCAATTCCTGATTAGTCCTAACAGGAATTTCCTTTTTCTGGCAAAAGAATTGTAAGAATAGAATAATAGCTCAGCTAATGAGTTCTGCAATGAGAGAAAAGCCGGTGGACCTAATGGAAGTTGAGCAGGTGTAGAAAGCAGTGGAAGTCAGACATTGCTGTATAATTCCTTGTTAATTCATTGCTGGATAATTCCATAGTCCTATGGATGTTTACAATATGCATGAGACACCAGTGAGGTGTACCAGATGACATAATTATATTCTTCTTCTATATACACAGGAACATTAGGCCAATATATGCCAGAATATAAATCCATTCTGTGATGGGATTTTATAGTTCTATGTATTCCATTTTCCAATGAAAGGAATATTTCATCATTTTATGCATAATTAATTATTACCTGATGCATTTTTTTACCTGGCATATTGAAAGTAAAGAAAATCACAAATATTATTTACATTAAAATATATTTATGACCTTATAATAGAATTTTTTGGGTTGAAAAAGATATTTAAGATCTTTAAGTCCATCTGCAAACCTAATACTGCTATGTTCACCACTAAACCATATTCCTAAGTGCCACACCTACACATCTTTTAAATACCTCAGGGGATGGTGACTCCATCACTGGCTAGCCTGTTCCAATACTTGAGAACCCTTTTGGTGAATAAATTTGTCCTACTATCCAATATAAACCTCCCCTGGAGCAACTTAAGGCCATTTCCTCTTGTCCTTCTGCTTGTTACTTGGGAAATTAGACGAGCACCCACCTGGCTACAATCTCTTCTCAGGTAGTTGGAGAGAGCAATTACATCTCCCTGAGCCTCCTTTTCTCCAGGCTGGAAAACCTCAGGTCCCTCAGCAGCTGCTCACAGGATTTGTGCTCCAGACCCTTCACCAGCTCTGTTGCCCTACTCTGGACCCACTCCAACCTCCCACGCTGGCCTTTCTTGTAGTGAGGGACCCAAAATTGAACAGAGAATTTGAGGAGTAAACTCACCAGTGCCAAGTATGGGGGAACAATCAATGCCCTGGTCCTACTGGCCACTTGATGCAGACCAGGATGTCACTGGCCTGCTTGGCCACCTGGGTGCACGCTGGCTCATGTTCCACTGACTGCCAACCTCACTGAACCTCATACAATTGGCCTCAGCCCATCAATCCAGCCTCTCCAGATCCCTCTTCAGAGTCATCCTACTCTTCAGCAGATCAACGTTCTTGCCTAACTTAGTGTCATCTGTGAACTGGCTGAGGGGCCACTCGATCTCCTTGTCTAGATCATTGAAAATCCTGAACACAAGAGGCCCCAGAACTGAGTCCTGGACAATCCCACCAGTGACTGCCACCAGCTGGGCCATGCTCTGGGGCCAGCCATCCAGACACTTACTCACCCAGCCAAGAGTGCATCTGTACAAAGCCAGAAGCAGCCAGTATCTCCTGGAAAATGCTGTGTGAAACATTGTCAAAGGCATTAATGAAGTTCAGGCAGAAAATATCCACAGGCTTTCCCACATCCACTAAGTGAATCACCTTGTCATAGTGTTGCCTTTTTCCCAACCTGGAAATTAAACTCAAGATAATTTTATTAAGGAGGTAATATAAGAGTAAATCTTTAATGAAGGCATTCAAGGACAGGTATGGAGAGATGTCCACAAAAGCCCACCCCCTTCTCCCCCTCCAAGGATGAGTACCTTTTTATAGGTAGTAGGAAATTAGCATAATTAGTAAAAAGCTCCAATTAGGAACACAATTGGTGATGTAATTCCCTCCCCAGATCAAGCCCCTTCTCTAGAGTCCCCCTCAGCACTAGTTGTACTTTGTCTATGAGAATGTATCTCAAAGATTTCTTCTCAGCTTCGGTTCCCAGGAAGAACCAAGATAGCACTGGGGCCTTTTATCCCTCAGGACTTGGGGCTCTGCAATTTTGTTTTGTCTTTCTGGTTAGGGAAAGGCCACGGAAAAGCACTGGGAAAACTAGTTACTAATACAAGAGGCTACAGAGCTGCAAATATATGTGTGAAGAATACAGAGACTATGGAAAAAAAGTAAAAACCAAATGGCATTGATAGAAGGAGATCAGGCTGGTCAAGAAGCATGTGCCTTTCATAAAACCATGTTGGAACTGATGTCCTGATGGTCCTATACATGCCACATAATGGTACACCAGATGATCTTTATAATTTTCCCTGGCAGCAGATCTGTTCCCAAATTCTCCTTCCAGACCTTCAATATTTCAGCATTTGCAATGATATTTTTATGAAGTTGCTAACAATTTATTTTGAAATAGAAAATTATTGTTTACTAGTAAGTAAAATATTTAGAGATATTATGAAAAATATTTAATAATTCAGACTTTATATGTGTTTGCTTTTAAATTTTTCCCATTATAGATGATAATAATGGAATCACACAGATGCATAGTTGAGAGTTTTTTTATCAGAGTTATAACTTTTAAGAATATGAAAGTCTTTTCTATTTTTTTTTAACCTTGAGTTTGTTTTGGTCCTCTGTTATCGCAATTTCATCTCAAATTAGTTTTACTGATTTCAGGGGATAAATTTATTCTTTGAATGATGAATCAAGACTACTACTTTTCTGCTGCAATCTCAATGAGGAGTAAGCCATGTTCAGTTTTCTATTTCTCTGTATTCACAAGAGATGCAACCCAACAGGAATGTATTTGAGAATGATACAGGGTACCAAGAGCCCAATATGGACACTGTATGCATTTCAGAAGGTTTTGCTACAGCTGACCTTAAACTGTCCTATGGTTCTATTTACAATTTCTTATTGAGAATGTATTGTGTGAAAGTTATACTTTAAATACTAAGAGTCATATTTATTCCCCATTAATGTTTACCTCAATAGAGTTTCAAGCCTGTTGATAGCTGTCTTCATGACTTTGCTACAGTAGACTTTTAGATACAAGGGAAAATGCAATCGTATATCCTAGCTCAATTTATGAGCTCAGTTTTTAATCCTGATTACTTCTAGTGCCTTCAACAGTTTCATTTAATTCTTAAATCAGTCAAAAATACTTTGACTCTCCTATTATTCATTATGTTTGTCAATACATTTATCATTGTACAAGTATTCATATGTAAAATTTCAAGATTTAAAGTCATCTTATTTTTTTGCCGGTTGTTTTGCACTAATTTTTGTTTTGCAGCAAACCAGCTTGTTCTCTGAGAGAGATCAAGGACTAATTCTGTAGAAGGTTTGTTAAGGAACAGCTCACAATAGAAAGTGTTATAGAGGTATAACTGAATCCCCTTGTAAGACAAATGAACAGATTATATATAACAGATGAAAAATCTTATTTAGAAATACTACACAGTATAAGACTAAAAGAACTACTAGTAGATTACAAAATAACATAAAGCAGTGCACTATATCAAGGTACTCTCATTAAAGCCAGAAAAACAAAGAATATTCATTAGAAGTTGAAGGTAACTTACCACCAAAATGAAGATAATGTACACAGATTGCTTCATTTGCCTCTGGGGAATGACTGAAATAAGCATCCCTGTTCACAGGAGAAACCCCACACATATCCAGGAAAGTGTATGGAAGGTTTCTGCTTTGTGGAAGTTTGGTATGACTTTTATAGTTATAAAGTGGCTGTCAGTCAAAAATTTGTCTTATCTTGTCAAAAGATCTTACTTCAAAAGTAAGATGTTTTGGCAGTTAGTGGATGCTATACCAGAGTTAACCCCATGGTGCCATAATAACTTGCTATGACACAGTTTGTATAGCTTGAGTTATTTGATCAGTTAAAAAAGAATAGACAGGCTTTTGGGGTGGGTAAGATGTCCTGCTACACTGAGTCTTTGTGCCCTTTGGCAGTGCAGACAAAGCCCCTGGCTGGAATCCCCAGTGTGCTAGAGTGACATTCAAATAGTTGTTGCACTTTCATGTGTAAACTCATAGCAATTTTTGGCTTCACAATGACTTGAGGAGGATAAATATCTCAAATTGAGGGTGGATGTCCCTGTAATAGGGAGTGATCACTAGTTTTCCATCATAAAAGACAAAGATTCATGAAAGAGGCCATCTCCTAGGATCAGGTGTCTGCAGAAGAGCTCCCCAGACATCCAGGGACAGATCTGTCACAGAAGCCTCATCGAGGTAAGAGATGATGTTGTGACTTGTCACTGCTACAGCAAGTGACACGTCTCCTTCTTCAGCTGCTCTGTCTCACTGTCCAGTCACCATGCAGCTGGTGGGGTGTTGCAGTGTGATGTCATGATTTGTCTCAGATACTCCAGGCCCCTCCCAGATGATTCCCTGCCAGGTTTGTCAATCATTCCTCCTTTCCACATCCTGACCTCAGATGAGTGCTGCCTGTCAACCCTGGCATTCCAGAAGGGCATCGAGTTGTTGGCAGAATTCAAAAGATGCTTCCCACCCCTGGAAAGACATTGGGCCATCTAAGTGTCTTCTGTCCCTTAGGACATCCCCCCATACCTGGTTGGTGGTTACCTGTGCTCCTTCACTCCCCATCTCCCCTGGATAAAAGGGCCAACAGCCATGCTGTGGGAGTTTTGGTGGAGCAGTTGCTGGATTCACAGGCCTTTGGGCCAGGAATAAAACTCTGAATCGAAACCCTCCATCAGAACCAACTCCTTTCCTTCACTTTTGCCTTAAAGCCTCTCTGCCAGAGGTAAACCTGGGTTCCTGCATGCCTGGACTTGTCTCCAATGCCCAAATGCAACATCCTGTGAGCCTGAGGTACCACTGGGGTGAAAACATCGCAGTGCTGCCAGATAAACAAACAGCAAGGGCCAGCCAGCTCAGCACAACCTCCTGCTAATATTGGATTTAACATCAATAGTGGGGAGCAGGGCTGTGACAACAGGAATTAGAAAGCACATTAATGCCACTGTCCTGGTGGCTGCAGGTGTGTGTCAAATGGCTCAGTGGGCAGGTACTGCAGTGCTGAGGGCAACTGGAAATGGACTGATCTTCATTGTTACATTTAACTACATCAGGACACTTATATTTGTAGCATTTGGACTGTATTCCAAGTGCCAGGAAGAAGCCATTAATTAGGCCAATAAATGAGAATTTGAATGATTAATTATTTCACCTAATGCCTTACTGGTGTTAATAATGCATACTTAAGTACTCTCCTGGTTAAAAGTAAGAGTCTTGGTAATGAGTAGCATATCATCCTGAGAGCATTAATAGGCTCAGATGAAATGATGACTAAAGTGATGGAGAATACCTCTTGCACTATGCAGCCATGAATTCAATAGGTATTTATTTTTGCTGTTGTTGGGGACTGACATATTTTGGATGTCAAGGTGCATGTCCTCATTCAAAACAGAAGAATACAGTGTCTATATGTTCTGCAAGAAAAGGAGGAGGAGGAGGTGAAGGAAAAAAGGGTGTTACAGAATGATCAATATCATAGTCCATTGTATTGTAAGAATACCATGAGTCATTTGCCTGAAAAAGTCAATCAAGTAACCTAAGAAGTAGAAAGTTCTTTGCCTCAAGCAAGTGGCTTGTTTTAAATCTCCTTTATATTTTTTTCCTACTTTTTGTGTGGAAAATAACTTAATACAGGGCTCTCTAATATAGGGCTAAAAAAAGAGTACAAAATAAAAGTATCAATTCCTGCAGCCTATATTTGTTTATTACACTGGGGGAACTGCTTCATACAGCTATTGATGTTCAAAAGATGGCTTTAAAAATTTAGAAATTTTAAGAGAAAGTGCTGTCTAGAAAACTCCTATAGCTTTATTTCTTGGGTTTTTATCTCAGCCCTACAACCCTCCCCCCAAAACCACCCCTCCCCACCTGGTTTGGCTTTTAGGCTTTTTCAACATTACAGAGTGTTTTTGCAGAGTAATTTGTATTTGTCAGGACAATGGCTTGGGGGTTATGAATCGTAAAGTGGATACTTTGGCATACATTGGAATTGAAAAGTCAAACCCAGAAAGTAAAGCTGAAGAATGGAGATGTTCAGTCTCACATTATCTCTTTTCTCTTACCCTTCTTTTATCTCCCTTGCCCTGCCTTTCCATACATTCTAGCTTTTAAAGTCACATCAGAGTGGGTTTTTTTTTTCATTTTATGATAAAATGTCAACAAATACAGTGACAGAAGTGCATGCATTATATAATTCTAATTTTCAAGAATAGTAATGAATGGTTTTCTCCCACTCATTTAGAATGTGACTGAATTTAGAATGTGACTTTTATAGAGAGAAAATAATTTTATTTTTAACCATTCCCACATCTACAAATTACACCCTTTTGATTGTCTGCATATTTTCTATTTATTTTTGTCAGAGACTGAACTGTCAGATGGCAAGATTACATGGATATTGTCCATCTTCTGACAGAAAATTTGAGATTCTCAAATAAAACATTAATGGTTAAAGTACGCGCATTCAATAAAATATCTGGAAATGCAACCTGGTTTTGGCTGAAGTAGAGTTAATTTTCTTCATAGTAGCTGGTACAGTGTTGCCTTTTGGATTTAGGATGAGGATAATGTTGATAACACACTTACGTTTTCATTGTTCCTAAGCAAGGGTGGGTTGCCCAAACTCATGGACTTTTCAGCTCCTCATGCTGTCCCACCCCCTGGAGATGTTGCAGGTGCATGGGAAGAAGCTGGGAGAGGACACAGCCAGCACAGCTGACTCCAACAGGGATATGCCATACCATATGAAATTATGTTCAGTATATAAATGAAGAGGAAAACTGCCTGGTGGACAGGTTGAATATCAGTCTGTTGGTGGTGAATAATTGCTTTTCACTTGCAACACTTGGGTATTAGTTCTCTCTCATTTTGTCATTTGTCATTATTATTTTTGTTATTGTTATTATTACTATTATCATTATTATTATACAGGCAAAACTTTTGGAGGACCATAAGGTAGGAGATCTATATTCTTGCATTATATTTTCTGAAAAATATGAGGTTGACATTTCCATTTGGTTGTGGATAACTCTCATCACTTAGACCAGAGTAAAACTTCAGTGTAAGTCCAGTGTTCCTTTTACTGGAAAAATAAATTCTGATATCAACAGACATATATAGAGGGTCAAAATCATCATGTGTGTAGCTCAGGTATATTACAATACAGATGTCAATAACATTTTATTTGAGCAGTCACAACAATTATGAGTTCCTGACTGAATAAATACAAGTAGATCTTCTCTTGTTTTCATCAACATACTCCACACATTATTTTTCAACTCTATAGGTTTTATGCAATTAAGTTACCTATTTTTTCTTTTGAAACATTTTCTATTGCACATTCATAACTCACCAACATTATTATATTCTTAGAAAGGAATGGGTTGCATTCATAGTTTGTTTGCTTTGGTTTTTGTAGAGTTTATGATGCACAGGGAATTGGAAGTCTGGTTAATCCTTAAACAAACTACTAAAAGAGAATACTATTAAGATATTTTTAAGTTTTAACCCATTTACCCTTTAATATCTGTAAGGTTTTCTCCCTGCTTTCTGTTGCTTTTTTTTCTCTTTTTTTCCTATCCTGTGGTTTTTCTTCTAGTCTAATGTTATTTGTTCCTGTAAAATGCTGAAACCTGTATTTTTAACTTCCGCACTAAGGGCATCAAATATCTACAAACTTTGGGAACCACAGCTTCATTTTACAATGTCCTTAATTTGCATTAGGTTAATCCCATCTTTTTTCCCTAATGATTATAAATCAGCTTCTGTAACAGTTTGTACCAATTAGTTTATTCATAGTGGTGGAACATATAAAGTTTGTTTTCCTGTTGGGAAATATGAATTATAACTCACATGAGAGATATTTTTACTGTTTTGTTAAAAAATTTCTTTCCTGACACGCTAGATAGTATATAATTTTCTTGCATTTTGTAATGTAACAATTAACTTGGAACCTATGCTACATACAAAAATGAAGATAATTTATATAATTCAAACAGCATGGAAGCCACATGTGTTTGCAGAAAGAACTGGTTGCACAGGATATCTCCTGATGCTGTAGCTAGTGCTTTGGGCCATTTTCCTTCACTTTTTCACCAATTTAACTCTATTGGAAAAGGCCATCACATTTTTTAAGCATCTTTTACTACTACTGAAGCCATATTGGCTATCACCAATCCCATTCATATTTTCCACGTGCCTTAGCATATTTTTGAGAATGATCTGCTCTGCATTATTACTGAATACAGACTCAACACCCAATGGTATCACAGCAATTCAAGTATGGAATACTGGAACTTGACTTCCACTTAGGTTTTCTTATTATTAAACATACAAAATAACTGCTTAGACAAAACACAAAAAGCAATGTGGCAGCATTTTTGCCACACAAAGTTAGCATACTGCCCCAACAGCAAAACCTTTCACAATAAAACTTCAGTACTTCCAAACTTTATACGGATATCAAGACAAATTCTGAAGGATATAATATATATAATATAACACCTTCTGCCATTTTCTTCTGGTGAAAAATATTTGCATTTTTAGGACCTTTGCATAACCTATTGGGCCATTGCAAAAAGGAAAAAAATGCAGGGTGATTTGTGACTTTTATCTTCTGTAGAGAATTTAAAATTCATTTTAAATAGTCTTAATATATTTCATTCCTAGTTTGTTTTTCTTTCTGATTTTTTGGGGACTTATAAGAGCATAGGGAAGTTGAGGACATTAATTTTTTATTTTTTCCAAGGAAGAAGAAAAGAATTTAAGATTCCACAAAAAGATCCTTGTTTCCAGCACTAGTTTTTTCCATGGAGCACACAGGGCTTTACGTCAAGGAATAGTTCTTTTGCTTAGCTGGACTTTCAGAGACTCAACTCAAAAAAAAGAAGACAAGACAAAGCACTACAAGAATTCTTCAGTTTAATTTATCCCTGTATTAATATGTACATTTTATGTTAATATTTTATCTGATCTACATTTGAAGCTTTTTGAGAAAGAAATTGCCTTTTCTGCAGGATAATCAAGCAAATAAGCATAATGTAGCAATACTTCTTTGCTCTACTCTACTCTTCTACCACTTATGTAAGTAATATCCAAATCTATCCCAGTGATAACATTATTCTAATCAGATCACATCTCTTACGAGAAGGAATAAACTGAAATGCTTTTGCAGCCTTCAAGGGGGACATTTCTTGCTACTAGAGACATCCATCCAGTTATCTTTTTATTTTTGTATGCATTTTTTTTGTCTAGAGTAGGCAAAAGATTCATTTCTCACACATGCTGCTCAATTATTTATACTCAAAACAGCAGTATTCCTCATCACTCTGGGCTGTTTACTGCTGTTTCTTTGTTATCAAAAATTCAGTGATAACTACTTTACTAACAAAAATCAAAACATTGAAAACCAGTTATAATAGATGAAGCAGTCATGGAGATAAAAAAAACAACCAATTTAGATAAATTTAGTACCTGTTTCTTGAAAAGTGTGAAATGAATACTACTAAGATTCAGTTTTGTGTTTTGGGGAAGATTGTTTTAGTCTAAAATTTCAACATCTTTAAAACTCTATTATTATTTTAACATCTAAATGAAATACAGCAGATGCTGAAGTAGAAAGCAATGTTCACATTGGCTTGACTATAGGCTCTTAAAAGAAGCACAAGTTTAGTTGTAATACATTTAAGCAATATTTAAAAGACATATTACTTCTTTATGTGTCATTTAATGCCAGAACTTTTCCATGAGTGCACATTCTAGCTAACAGACTTCTAAAAAGCATTAACTCTTTGACAAAAGGAGAGAGGTTGAGACTCTGCACTGTTGGTAGTGTTTAGTATGCTACTGCTGGTAGTATTTAGATTCAAAAACTGTTGGAAGGCACCTTAAAGACAATCCAGTTTCAACCTCTTACCATGGGCAAAGACATCTTCCACTAGACCAGGTTGCTCCAAGCCACATAAAATCTAGTCTTGAGGACTTCCAGGGATGGGAATTTCCTTGTTTGTCCTGGACAGGGGAGCCCAGAACTGGACCCAGCACTCCAGGTGTTGCCTCACTGGGGCTGAATAAAGGGGCAGGATCACCTCCCTCAACCTGTTGTCAGTGCCCTCCCTAATGCACCCAGGTTACCATTGGCCTGCTGGCTCATGGACAACTTCTTGTCCTGTTAGCCAGAAACTTTGGGGATTTGGAGGCTTACAGACACTGATAGTCATTTGTGTCTATCTGCATCACCCAAGTTTGCAACTGCAAAATTTTTCTAGCAACAACAACAACAACAAACATCCCAGAAGCACTGGACATAGGATTTGAGTATTCTGTTAAAAGGTTTATTGGCAATACCAAAGTGGCAGGTGCTGTTAACTCTCTTGAAGGACAAGATGCCTTGGAGGATCTAGACACAATGAAGCATTGGAGCATCATTAATGGGATGAAATTAAGCAAGTCTAAGTGCTGGATTCTGTGCTTTGGATGGAGCAATTTTGTATGCATTTGGAGGGCAGTGGCTGGAGAGCAGAAAGGGATCTGGGGTGCTGGGTGACGGCAGGCTCCGTGTGGGTCAGCAGTTCCCAGCAGCCAGGAGGGCAAAGCCCATCCTGGGATCACCCAACCCATCATGGCCAGCCAGCCAAAAGAGGTGACTGTCCTGCTGTGTTCAGAGCTGGTACAGCCTCACCTTCAGCACTGGGTGGAGTTCTGGGCACCACTATTTAAGAAGGATGTGAAGGTCCTTGGATGCACCCAGAAGAAGACAGCAAAGCTGGTGAAAGGGCTGGAAGGTAAATCCTATGAAGAGAGGCCACTTTGGAGAAAAGGAAACTGAGGGGTTAAAACATTGTTCTCAACAGCTTCCTGTAGAGAGAAGGGTACATGGAGAGAGAAATGCTGTTTGACACACAATTTACTAAAATCCATTCTACAGAAACAACTGAAGCCCAGGGGAAAATATCTGCCAATGAACTGGAACCAGATAGTAGACCAGATGCTTTTGTTTGGATTGCTAAGTACTGGATGAGTGCCATCACACATGATGCAATCTGCTGACATATATATGTAGAAATCTAAATGCCAGCATCATATTTGCTGAATTTTATTCCTGTTGTACTTTCCCATCACACAAAGCATATATTTTCTGCTGTCACTGGAAATTCTCAAAATTTGGGATCATCTTTTCAATCTATACTGGGCCAAGAGAGCTTGTCATTATTTAGACTCTTTGAGACTACAGTATAAAAGTGTTTTATGTACCAAATACTTGAATATAAAATCATCTACGCTTTCTTTTTTGTTAACCTCTCAAAAATATAGCATAATGGCTGTTGGGCAGAGGCTGACCAGACTGCTGCAGGCTATGTGCTCAGTAATACAGTTCCTCATGGTAATGGCTTCCCACAAGATTTTAAATTAAATTCTAACCTGCTGTTTCTGTGGTGCTCCAATATCATACAATATTGATATAATATTCTATGAGTTCTACCACTGCCTTACTGAGCAGCCTCATAAAATGCTCAGTTTGTCCCTTAGTTTTTAACTCATGGAGAGACTGAGAAAACTCATCCTTCTGATGATTTTCATAGAATAATGTCAAACAAAGATTAGGATCAGTAACATATTGTAATTCACCTGTATCTCTAATGTATTTTACAGTCAGAGAAAAACATCTCAACGGGAGCTCTGAGGAGAGAGAATTAAACTGAAACAAAGATGAAACACAAGCAATTTGGGGAGAGATACTAGAAGCATTATGAGACATTATCCAATGTTTTGCTTAAAATAACAGGAAACTCGACTAGACCCAGCCAGTCCTTTGTATTCTAGAATTCTAGTACATTGCTGTTATGAAATACAGTACACCACTATACATTTTCTTTCCAAATTTCTTTTCCTATTGTGGTTAAAAAATACCTATACAACCTCCCAAAATCTTTTATTTAAAGATATTTAAAATTTTCTACCACTCCATAAGGAGACTTTTTTAAAAGGAACATAAACTTGTCAGAACTCCAGACAACCTTTTGTTTGGCTGTTTGTTTCTATAACTGTGTAGATATTATGGTCTCTGTCTCTAAGAATGAAACCAATTATTTTGAGGTGTTTGTTCATATAGTTGAGTATAGAAAGAAGAAATACACAACCTATAAAAAAAGAAAATAATGAACAAGAAAAAATTGATTGATTTACTGATAGAAATAATTTATTTTTTTTTTACAAATTAACAGATCTTCTTTGCTTATTAAAACTGAATTGCGTCCCAGATGTATAGGAGTGCAAAAAATCATGGGAAAATTCACATGAGAAGTCTGCAGGTCATTTCAAAATTAAGTTGGTTTCAAAACTAGATCAGTTTGCCATGAGGCTCATGTAATTCAGTTCTGGAAGCATACAATTGTTATCCCAAGGTTTCTTTTAGAAGGCTGCTTCAAGACTTCACCATTCTCATGGTGGAAAGCTGCATTGGTAAGCCTGGCTGCAATTTTCCTTCCTGCAAGTTGTGGCCTCTTGTTCTAACATGCGAGCAGTATTTTACCACATCTCTCACCCTGCCCCTCAAGGAAGGTTCTGGTTCTTGCTGCTGTATAATCTCCATTCATAGAGTGGAAAAGGTAGAGAGAGATTTGTTTGTAGCAGGAGGTGCTACCAGTCAGAAAGGCACTCAGACTCTGTGAGATCTCATTTAAACTGTTGTTTTGGAGTTTAAGAGAGAATAGCATAGATAATCTGACTTTCCTTTAGATACTGGATATCTAAAGGATACCCTGAATTCATTCTATAATGTACCAGCCCATTGGCAGGATAAAGTTTCGGTCTTTCAGAAAAGTTGTGCATTGAAAAAAAGGACTAAGTTTGGGTGTTTCACACTTAATCTCTTATTCTGAGGGTTTGGGGCTCATTTTTTTAGTTCAGTGAGTCAGCATTTTTTATAAGTAAGAAATCTTTTTATTTTCTTCAGGCGAGAAAACTTGCCTGACGGGAGTAAAAGTAAACTGACAAGCTTTTGTATTTCTCATAGCATTAATATTAGAAAATATCCAGTAATTTTGCCATTAAAACTCTACAAAGAAAGTAATATAAACTATTGAAATTTGTCATTATGTGCCTACTATTTTCTCTTTTTATCTTTTATGGATGCAGAATATTTAATATTGCTGAACAAAACTCCACCTTGGCTTCAGTAAGGTCTTTTAGACTCTCAACATCTAGGATTTCACAAGGAATGGTCTAGAAGCTTAAGTTCATTCATTTTTTTCCGTTGATCTTTTTTTCTACTTTCCATTTTTTACCATTCAATATTAATGTACAAAGTGCAAAATGCAGTTATCAGTTACCCACAGGAGATTTATGACACTGGGATTTTTAGTGCTTGATAATACAAGGACTCTACCCCAGAATTACTTCACTGAAATGTTTTTAATGAAAGGTGGATATTGTATAAAATCAAAATAGGAGTGAACATCTCTTGCCCTACTATCCAGTAGAGTTTGTGGTAAAATTAGTTTTTTTCTAACCAATAACTGAGCAGCTCCACTGCTCAGTTTTCCTATATACATTATGATTTAAATTGTTTGCCACTCATATTTCAGCTGTCCTGGACATGTTCCCTCCCAGCTCCTTGTGTAGCCCCAAACTGTTCACTGCTGGGGTGGGGTGATGAACAGAAAAGTCCTTGATGCCATATAAGCACTGCTCAGCAGTAACTGAAGCATCCCTGTGTTTTAGAAGTATTTTCCGAACAAATCTAAAACATAGTCCCATATCAACACACGAGAAAATTAATTATATCCCAGTCAAAACCAGGACAATAGATCATTGAGAATCTGATCACCAGAGAACAAAATATGAATATGCAGCCAGGGAGCCTGTAAGATTCATCTTGGTTATATATTTCCCTAACTTTCTGCCAATTTACTTTGTAGGAAACTATTTTGCAAGTGTTGTTAAAGATTACAATGGGATTTAAATGTACCTAGACACCTAAATCCAATTAACCTTTATTTCAAGTGCCTTTAGGTTTTCCTGAAAATCTAACCTAAGAAGATACTCCAACTAGAAATAATACAGCAATACATGCAAACTTTGAAAGAGAAAAATAAAATTAAAAAGTAAAAAACTTATTTTTATCATGCAAAACATAATGGCTTAAAGTTTACATTATTGTTTTTCCTTTTCATATAGAAAAATTTCTGCCAGTTTTGTGTGTATGTCATGCCTGCCTTTTTATCCTTCTTTCTCTATGCTACAGTTATCAACCATCTAGAATCTTTGCTCATGTTGAAGTACTTACATAGCCTTTACATATTGAATATATGGACCTAAATCCCTATTTCTTTTTTGATATGGTCTTCCTGTTGCTGTGAATCATAAGGCAGCCACCAATGACATCAGTCTGCAACCTAGCACTGCAAATCTGTACAAACAGTATTCTTATGTTCAATTATTGTATGATTCCTTTCTGGGTTTCAAAGAAAAAAAGATCAGGAAACTAATATTGGGTTTGACTTGACTTTTTAGCCATCACCAGGCAGAGCAGTCTCAGCTTTCCTCATAGGAGGAAATGTTCTGTTCCTCTGTTCATCCTCATGGGCCTTCTCATGGAGGTCTCTCTCCAGGATGTTCATGTCTCCCTCGTACTGAGGAGCCCAGGACTGTAAACAGAACTGTAGGTGTGTCCTCACCAGAGCTCAAGAGAGGGAAAAGGTCCCTTGCCCTGCTGGTAGCACTGCCCCCAACACAGTCAGGTTGTTGTTGTTCTTCCTTGTCACCCATGAACGTCCCTTGGTCACATTCTAATTGCTGTTTACCAGGACCCAAGAGGCTGCTTTGCCAAGCTGGTTTCCAGCCAGTCAGGCCCCTTCATGTGCTCCTGTGTGGGGCCATTCATCCCTAAAGAGCAGAACTTCTCAAGCTTGGAAAGCAGATTCACACTGTTCTATTTCAAATTTTGAAGCTCCCTGCCTGTTTTGAAATTGATCATGTACTAGATGATAGATTTGATCAAGATATTGTAATCAATCTACTATTTGTACAGGTAAGTCTCATGCATGTTCTGGGATAGATGAAAGAATTTTTAAATATCTTTGGGTTTCATAGAATCATTGAATATCAGGTTGGAAGACACCTCTAATGACATATGGTCCAACTTTTCTTGGGAGAAGCACAGTTTAGCTGTCAAGCTATTTCTCCAGCTCTGAGGAATCCACCAGCTCCCTGGGGAGATTATTCCATGTCTGTTTGTTCCTGTGGTAAGATTTTTCCTCCTTTGTCCAGTCAGAAACTACCCAGAAGTAATCTATACCCATTGCTCCTTGCCTTTTCCACAACTCCAAAAAAGGTCTCCATCTTCTTTGTAAGCACCTTTTAGATATGTTTAAATACTGGAACATAGTGATAGATATCTTCTAAATCTTCTTTTCTCAAGGATGAACAAACACAGTTCTATCAGCCTTTCCTCAAATATCAAGCTTACCAGTCTTTTGATCCTCTTTATTTCCCTTTTCTGGACTCTTTCAAGCCCCTCTACATCTGTTTCATGGTGGGAATGTAGCTGAACTAATGGATCAGAATAAAACTCAGTAGAGCTATGGATATTATTAAAAGGACCAAAACTAGTCTGCCAATTTCTCTCCTTTTAAAGCTAGAGTATCTCTAATGCCACCTGATAAATTCAAACTAATCACAAGTGGACACAGAAATTTGGTATAAACTGCATTTATACATGTGCACACACAAAAAGTAGTGTATTTTCTTTCTTGCTATGCCTAAAACAGTTAGAGATGGTGATGCTAAAGTGAGTCTGTTTGAATTAATTCTGTTTACCAAAAGATTCAGCATTCCAAAGTACTTAAACAAACATATTAGCATTGTATGCATCTGTGTTTTATCATTTTACAAGCGTTTACCATCTGGAAAACAGCAGTAATTTTTATATTAGTTTCTCTGTCACTGATGACAATATTGGACAGAATCAAGACTAAAGCAGTCCTCTTGTAAATCTCCCTTTTGAAATGGATGTAATTGTACTATTTGCAGTAATATTGGAAATTATGTAGTCTATTCTTAAATATAGCATATAGTGTCAATTCTTTATCA
Organism: Thryothorus ludovicianus; assembly: GCA_013397245.1. Taxonomy (NCBI): domain Eukaryota; kingdom Metazoa; phylum Chordata; class Aves; order Passeriformes; family Certhiidae; genus Thryothorus; species Thryothorus ludovicianus. The sequence goes on along the minus strand of VZTB01017530.1, from coordinate 405,572 downwards.
TAATGTCATGTTTTACTAAGTCAGTGTTTTTCAAATGTCTGACTATTTTAATTTATTTTTTCAGAAAAACTAATAGTTGCCAGCCACATAGTCAGATTTGTAAAGGTTTATTTCCCACAAAATCTCTTCTATCCTTTAGTTGTTTATTAATTTCCTGTTCTGTCTAGGGCTGATGCTACACCATGAATCTTTGCATCTTCATTTACTGACTATTGACAATAGAACAATACAGTACCAACCTCTTTGTGTCTCTGGGGTTGAAAGTTGGCATCAGCAGAGAGGAAATAATCTAAGTCAGCTCTACAAAAAGTGTTTCTTAGAAATTGCCTCCTACACACTTGTGTGGTGTTCATGGGGTGGCTCCTGCACGGTTCTGTTTCTGTAATGTAATGTAGGATACAGATGAGAGGCTTCAGTCTGCAGCATTTCTCTTGTCCCAAGCTGATGAAGTGATGACAACAATATCAACTTGCAAATGGTAAAATAAGATTATACATTCAGAATCGAAGTCCTATGATATACATTTGCAAGAATATTCTTCTTCAGTCTGTACAACACCTATAGAAAGTATTGATTTGATATTTTTCTGAACTCCTAATACTTCAGACAGCTTATACAGAAAGTCTTACTTTTACAGTAGATTACAGATATTCACTGGAATTCATTCTGTAGAGTAAGAAGTTTCCTACAGGATTGTTGGTATTATCAGGTATTCAACATAATGGATAATTTACAGAACAGGTGAATTTAACCTTTATGAGGAGGTGACTTTTTTGACCCCTTTCTTCATAGTCTCTCAGCTAATGAAGGGAAGTTCTGCTATGTCTGGTAACCTTATGAGAAAGTTCAGTGGTTGGAGATCCATGTCCTTTTATACAATTCAATCTCTCAAACACAAAGATGCTGCATATAACACATGGGATTTTTTGTCCTTTTGTGCTGATACTCTACAGCTCCTCAATCTTTCAGCATCATCATTCTTTTAACTGAAGAATAATCTAACAACATCTGAGAAAAGATCATTAAGTACCAATGTATTAATACATTACAATTCTAAATAAGTGTAAATAATAAGTAAAGATCTAATAGGAAATGTACATAGATGTCATTATATAATTCATAAATCCATCTCAAATATTTCACCTCTTGCTACAGAAAAAATGTCTCTCATAGCCGTAAAACTTAGTAGGAAATTTTAATATTTCAACAATCATAAGTCACACTTTCATTTATAGAAAAACAATCAAAGTCAAAGCATGTTTGGTTTTAGTCTTTGTCTATCAATATCATTAGATAAGAATTTGAGAACCAGATTTTGTCTTATTCATTATCTTTATTTGATTTTTTTTTTGCTATGATAAGAGACTAATGTCAGTGTTTTCTCTGTGCACAACATTATTTATGGGTATCTTCTTAATGTTCCTTATTAATTCTGTGTTAGTGATTGATTTCATCACACTTTTTTCAGTGTAGACCATGAAATTGGTTAAATAACTAAGAAAATAGTCTTTGAGACACTAGACATGAAGGGCTAGGAAGAGTATATAAATTAAGAATTTATAATATAATTTAATTTAAGGAAACATTAACAATTTCTTGTATTCTATTAAGTCCTTCAAAGAAAATGGGGTTTGTTACCTCATGGATCTTCTGTGAAGATTCCCAGGGCTTCCATTTTAAAGAAACACTTTGTAAGGTTGCTGTTAATTGCTGGAGCAGTGCCTGCCATCAAATGCAGCTGATCTTGTCTCAGGGTGCATCTGATCCTCCTCTGATCACCCTAATACAGTCAGGAGACAGTGATACCAGCATAATAGTCCTGAGTCTGGTGTAGCTTTGGTCCTCTTATGTCTGAGCTAATTCTCAACATAGCCTTGGTGGAACTGAGCCTCACCATTTGGCAAGCACATGACATGGGAGGTGGCAGCACCAGGCAGTATTTGGGAGAGGTAGGTTGCATCTCCCAGCTTTTTTGTTCCTCTGATGTTTGCCATGGGTAGATTATTGTAAATTACTGTTTGCTGACTAAGAACTGAAAACAAGAAACCTGCTAAAAAATAAACTGTTTAAAATATTAATTTCATATTATGTCAAGAAATAGCACTGGTGATGCTCCTCACTGTTGATTGCTCTCCATTTCTTAGATAATGCAACTCAAAAATGACCCATTTCAGCTGAAGTAGAACTCTTTAACTTTGTTAGTGCACTGGTTTTGAAATTTAAGTTGAAGGATGTACGATTGATGGTATCTGACAGTAGTTTTCCTTTGGTTTCAGCACAAATGCTCCTCATTTGTGCAGTTGAATGTGAAATCATAATTAGGTCCTCAAGAGTGTTTCTTCATTGAACAACTTCCTTTTTGCAAAACCTTTAAAGCTGCCCATAAGACAGGGCGAGAGAAGTCATGTAAAGACACAGTCTAGTATGAAAAACTATCTGAAAAAAGATACATGTGTTTTTATAAATAGGAAATATATATTTATAAGTGTCTTCAATATATTTTGGGAGAGCATCCCATTTCTCTGCAGTCAAAGATGGGGCCAAAGCAAAGCAGCCTTGAAATTCAGCCCCTGCTGCAATCATTAAATAAGGATTCTTGAATGTATGTTTCTAGTTTCACAGAAAACAGTCTGTATCTGCTAGTCATTTCTTTCCTTCTTAACTGGGCTTATTTCCTTTCAGTCTGTAGCTGAAAGGAAATAAGCCCAGTTTAACCAATGTTTAAATTTTTTTCCCTTTTCCTGGCTTGTCAAGAGTAAAATATAGTGATGAAAGCTAAAAAAGCCAATTCAGCTGTAGACTGCTCAAGGAAATGTGGCAGGGTAGACAGCCATGTACCTGTTAGATACATATCATGTGACTGGTAACACTTATGGCATAAAATTGGTATTCTTGCTGCTAGCTTGATTCTTTTTTTTCATCACAGCATCACCCTTCACGAATAAAAGCTTTATATTTTCCTAAAAAAATCCATGTTAACTGCTTAAATTATACAACTATATAGTCAGTGGCACACATTTTCTGCTTGATGCCATGAAAACACCACACATCTCCCATAGCTGGATGTCTCTCCCTCATGCCTCATACTGTAACTCACATGAGGAAGACACCACTGGCATTCCTTCTTCATTATGTTCTCCTAGAATTTACTGATGTTGTGGTTCTATTTTATCCAAAAGTTTTTGCTTGATTATTCTGGGGATGATGTATCATCCCACTCTCAGGCACAGAGAGACTATGATTTCCAGAAGCAGTAACAGTACTATAGCAAAATTTTAAGAAAATTTCAGTTTTCCCCTGAACAGTTGGATTCCTACCTTTGTAATTTTCACTTTTCTATTTTTCTCTTCTAGTATTTCACCTCCTTAGCAGTAAGTTGCTTAGCCCAGACTTAATAAAGGTTGATTAACGTTTCCAATCCCACTGAAGCTCTGTGTGCCTCTGTGCCCTTTGCCTATCCTTGGTGTACCCTATCCTGCAAGGAGAGCTCAGCTCTGCAGGAAGCACAATGTCACTGAGGGAAATGCAGGAGCTCCTGTGTCCTTGCCTCTCACCCTGCAGCTGGTAACACCCCTCCACCGGTCTCTCCCCTGCAACAATTTGGATGTTTTTCTTTTTCACCTTGGCACTTTTTGCCTTCAACAAGCATCACCCTTTCCTGCATGTCACTGTTCCATGCTAGCGACTTTCTCTCCTGCTTTTATAACTCTCTCTCACCCAGCTTCCTGGCTTATGACATGCCATCACAAACATTTTAGGCTCTCCCTTTGGGCTTGCATTGATGTTGCCCCTGCTTACATGTGTCTCATTTTCTATGCAGATGCTCTGTGCTCTGATTGCTATCATCTCAGTGCTATTTCCATCATTCTACACAAGATGTTTCATACACTTGATGACCTACTTGAAGGAGTCCTTTATTCCAGCCTGGGCAAAAAGTCTCTCCAGGGGTGCTCCCCAGGCTGCCTCCTGTCTAATTGAATTTCTCCTGGTTCTTTACTTTCAGAGCCCATTTGACTCTGATTTCTTGCTCCTTTGATATCATCTAACAACATTGAAAAGTAAAACCCTCTTGGTGGAGCTTTTTTTTACAGAGAACATACTGGCCAAATGCATGCTATTATATACAAAAAAGTAATAAATTAAACCAAATCTAGTGATCCAGTACAATGAGATATTGAATGAAAATGGTACACTTCCCCATTTGTGTACAGAATTTGAGGGAAAATGGGTCCTAATTAAGAGAAATTAAAAGATTTTTATCATTGTTCAAGGTACCTTGTGATATCTTTAGAGATTAAAGAAGACTTAAGTGTATATTTTAATTTTTCTTACCTAACCTATCATCTTTAAAGTCAATATGGGAAAATACTAACAAATGAGATTTGATTTTACTTTATGTAGAATCTCTGTGAGTGTCAGGGCACTTGAAGAGGAAGATTGTGTGTGCACCAAGAGAAGAGTGACAATGTGCATGGAGAGATTTCTGGTAAAGCCTGAACCTATTCCTTGTGTTACTGAAGTCTGTTTTTCTTAAAGAAATGGAATGGAATGGAAATTTATTATAAGGATTATATGAAATTTTAAGATTAAAAAAAAAAATCTCATATAAATGGGGTGAATGATTACTAGAGACAACAAAGACACGTCACAACATCAAAGACCTTGGGGAATTATTTTAGTGGAGTTGAAATATTCATCAGGCAAGAGAACCATAAGTTAATTAATTATACTGTTATAATATTGTGTCATAATCTCTGATTATGTGGTTCTGTGATTATTACAAGCTCCATTATTAATTAAACTATCAAAATCAAATTGGATGTAAGTATTTCAATCTTTAAAAATAACTAAGCAAAATAAGATTTTATCAAGCAGCAATATGGATAATCAATGTCACTTTTTCATATTAATTTACTGACAGACTTTCCTAGTCTATTGTATTGAAAGTGAACATTGATATAGATGTATTTCATTCTTTATATCTAAACAATATACCTAATTTTGGAAGAGAAAGTTTACAGTACATTAGCAAAGCATAGGGATCTAAAACAGCAAATGGATCAAATAATTGAAGAGAAATCCATATTTACATTACAAATTTTTATAATGTTATCTTCTAAATGAACTACATCATGAAAGTAAAAGTCTTAGTTTATGACTGCAAAGTGAATTAAATATGGAATGTTATTTTTTTTTCAAGTTCTAAATACTGTTTCATTTAACTGTGTCTGTACTACTAAATTATACATAGCCAGGGAATTTTGCTTCTGGAATTTCTATGTTTTACTTGACAAATTTTTGACAGTGGCTATCATAGTCTAGCCCAGAGAACGGTACAGTAACTATCAGAGGTTGAACAATGATGTGGGGGCATCAGAAATGCCTGGCTGGCTCAGAGTGATTCATGTCACACAGTGTTCTGCTTCAAAAAAATCAAAATGAGATGAAAGAAGTAGGCAAACCTGAACGATATTTTTAGACAATTTATTTCATAATTTCTCTAGCATCCACAATCTTTATATTAGTTTTGTAAGGTTTATATTTCTGTCTGTTTAGAGACCTATGTCATTAAATTTCTGATTTTTTTTTGAATTTGCAGATACTATTTACCTTCACAACCTCCTGTGCCAATGAATGCAGGAAATTCAGTGTGCAGTGAATGAAACAGTAACTTTTAAACTTCATTTAAGCTACTGTGCTACCAGCTTTAATGACTGCTCTCTAGTTGTATAAGTTAAGGATTTTAAACTAGTTATATATTCATACTCACTCTTTAGGATTTTTTAAATCTCACTTGCACAGTCTTCAGACTTGTCTGGTCTCTCTTCTTCAGAGAGTAATTCCTTCTGCCTTCTCTTTTAGGTGCCCTTTTGTGTTCCTTTCCCTATGTCTTTGTTTGTCCTTACCAATCAACCATTAGGACTCGGTCACCTTAATCTGAAGGATAAGCGGATTTCAATCAGGAATGGTCTTGGGACAAGAAATGGATTCCAAATATTGTAGGAAGAAAAAAACTATAACACTGAGCACATGGGCCAGGAGGCAGCCACATGGTGGCAGATCTCCCAATCCTGGAAGGAGTGAGACTGAAGGGCCCTCTGGAGAAAGTACAACCTCGACCTGGCCATCAGCCCTTGGAGAGCACAGTTTGAAAAACGTGACTCTCACTATGTCATAAGCAGAATATATTTTCAAAACCTCAGAGCACCAGCAGCATAGACAGAATGGACATCCCAACAAGAGCCAAAACATAGTGGAGGGGGAGGATTTTGACCACCACGAGAAAATCACTCCTATAGAGACCTCAGATTAAACAATTTCCATAGTCCATGCAAGTAAGATGGGAAACTGATTCCCAAAATGGTGCTCATGGACTTGTTTTCTTGAAACTATTCTCTTTTTGACTGAATTCCATTCAGCATGCATGCACAGGGGATTTTCTGTGGCTATTTCCAAACACAGAGCTAAAATTGCCTTCTGTTCTTTTGCTCTATAGACTTTTTTTATTACTTACTGTAGATTAATAAACATTGCCTGATTTATTGCTGAAAACTCCCACATAAGACATCTAATTGAATTCCAATTCTTTTTCCCACTGGTGTTGAAACAGGACATGTTTTTTCAGTTTAATGAGATTTCATTTTTCAGCACTTTACTGGGATGTGATATAACTTAAAAGAATCATCTGTTTTTAAAACATTGATTGCTATTAATAATAAGCTAATATTTATGTTGCTTCTTGAATATAGTCCTCTGCACACAGTTGAAAAAAAGCTATCGTGACAGCATAACTTTGAGAAATTTTCCAAACCATTTATTGTTCTGAAATTATGCTGTATTAAATTTCTTCTAGAAAATTGCATAATTTCCAAGATATGATCTCCCTAAATTTTAAGAAAAATATTGTTGCACAACATATGATATACACTGTGGCCTGAATCAGCTTACCTGTAACTGCATCCCTGTATAGATTTTCTCTTTTCTGTAATCACATCCCTCTCTTCCTAATATTTTTTCAACACAAGACTTTGACTGACACAATTCATATATTCAGCAAAGAAGGGGTTTTGAGAGGCAAATAGACATGATTAAAATGTCTTTGCTGAAGCTTTGGAGGGTAGAAAGTGGAATTTAAATTAGAATAGCTTTTAAAATTGTTATTATTGCTACTACTACTACTTCTACTACTACTATTACTTTATTATGCTAAGAACCACCCAATCCTTGACAGATATTAAGAGTAAGTCATTGGTAATGTCATTTAAAGTTATATTTTTCTACTGGCTTTTGGTCTGTTGGCCAGTTTGTCCTGTTTTGTCATTGTTCTGTTGATTGAAGGGGTGAATAGTGCATGTTTCTTGCCATAAAACCAGCAAGAGTGTTCATTTTCAAGTAAAATCAGAGATAAATTATAATAAGTCTAATAATTAAATTGATACATGTGTTCTTCAGCAAGAATTTAGAAATTATTGATGGTCTAAGAAGAGAAAATTCAGAGACTAATTTTTTTTTATGATGAGATCTCAAAGTTATTAAAAGATTGTATCATATTAAATGTAATGCTGAGTATATTTCAGAACTATAATTTTCTTGGAAAAGGTATTTTTAAACAAAATGCCAGTCTACTTAATTCCAGTCTACTAATTTAAAAACTTTTTTTTTGTAATTTTTTCTCAAATTATTAATACAGTTTATTTAGCAAATCTGTTGTCTGTATGTGCAAGTTTGTATATGATATACTTACATATGACATATACTTACATATACTTACATAGACATCAGTATTTATAGATTTTTTTGTATTTTTCTCTTCATAAATAATTTTACTGAGACCAGCTTGAGCTTTTTGAGTTTGACAAAAGCTGCTCTCATTTGAAGAGTCATTCTGTTCTAAGTATTACTCTGAAAAAAAGAACATTAACTGTGTTGTAAATTAATGCATTACATTTTCAAAATTATAATTGCTTAGATTTGAAACAGACTTCAGAGAACCATATTTTCATGTCACACAATACAGCAATTAATAGAAACATCTCAACCAGGGACAATAGGTTCCTTTTTTCCTGTTAAGTAGATCAAATGACAAAGGGATTATTTTTGTAAATTTGTTTTATCTGCTTCCATGTTTAGGGCATGAGTAGCATCCAGAGCTGCAATTCACTGGGCCAGGGATGAAGCAACAAAAATGGATCTGCAGTGTTTGCCAGGATGGACCACCCTTTGTCCTGCTCACTGCTGGTTCTGTGACCACTGTGGCAGCATCCAGCAGCTTCTAGGAAGGCCCTTTTTTGTTTTTGGTTTGTTTTGTTGGGTTTTTTTTGTTTGTTTTTACTTTGGGCTTCTTTTCTTTGTTAGGATATTTGGGTTTTATTTGTTTGTTTTGTTTTTTTGTCAGTTTGTTTGCCAGCATTTAGAAAAGCTTTGCAAGAAATGGTGCTGAAGGCAGCTGGAACTCGAAGTTTCTAGGTCTCCAGGTTCTGAAGGTTTTGCAGAAATAATAGTGAAATTTTGTGCCTACACAGCATTTTATTGCCACTCATTTATTAATTGGCAGAAATTTCTCTGTGTGTTGTGTTCACAGGCTGGGTAAACAGAATGGAACACATACATTAAGCAAACATTTCTGCTTGTCGCTGCATGTGCCCACCCATATGTGCATAATGACAGAGCCACTTGGCTTGTGCAGCCCTCCCAGCCTCTGGAGTTTGATACCCCCATCAGCAGTTCAGGTTTCCCACTGACACCTGCCAGTCCTGACAAATGAAACCCATGTCAGGGCTGGGATCAATGTCTTGCTCTTGGCTCTGTGTTCATTGTGCTGGAGCTGCTGCCCTTATGCTGTGGTTCCTCGTCTCCTGGTGTCTGGAGGAGCCCTTTGCCCAGAGAAGGGGCTGAGCCCATCCAACCAGGATTTCTCAGGGAAGGGGGAGCATTGCCCTCTCTAGCTCCAGATCCCTTGTGGCCTTAAAAAGGAGTCCTGGGTAAAATTTTGCCCTACTTCAGAAACTCACACTTCTGAATATATTCTAGCCTTAAAGTTTTAATTTTTTATCCCTTTTTTAACACACTGACTTGGCTAAAATAGCAAATTTGGTATGCATTGTTATAATTTACAAGAGCTCTTCATGCAAGAAAATGATGTATTAGTCTACTTTTGTTTCATATTTCACACTTAAGGATGCATTGACCCACAGTATCTTGAAGTTTTTCATTAAAAAGTTCATGTTAAAATAGTAATTTCAAAATTTCTGATATTTAGAAAATGACCACTTATAAATTAACCTTATTTTAGGCAAACTGATGTTAAACTCTGAAAATGGTCCTAAGGTATTACATTAGTACTCCTGAGACTTCAGTAGAGATTTCTGAGAAATTAGCTCATATGGACACCAACACATCTACATTGTTCAGATTTTCTTTGCTCATGAAAAAAATAGTCCAACCTTAATTCTCTATGGATCATAGAAACGTAAAGATCAACGTATAGCTCAAATCTAAAGTTGCAAACACTCCAAAAAGAGTCACCACTCCCAAAAGAGTTTTTCCACTGCTATGTTCATTCTCAAAGAGGATCTGATGAGCTGCACACGACTTTATAAAGCGCAATTATCAAGGTATTATATGAATATTATGCTTGCATGAACTTATAAGTAGTTAACTCAGAAGGAGTCAATGATTTCCTTAAGTGTAGATACTGGGAGTGATGTTAGCCTTTCTATTTATTGTCTAGACAGAGACATTAGCACTTGGGCTGGGGAGGGGAAGTCAACAATCCTGCAGGCACGATGTTACAAACTGACATTTTGAAAAAATGATGAAGGACCAGAGAGCTGTGGAGCAGCAAGGACAAATGTCTGAGAGTTAATGTAGAGAAAATGATCATACAGAGACTGATGCATTCCACCATCCAGATTTCCCTCAAGAAAAGCAATATCCAACCTGTGGATCTTGCCCTACAAATATATTTCAGCAAGTAAATCATATCAGCATGGTTACAGTTTGTCATCTAAGTGAAACACATAGACAACTTAAAGTGTACTTACTGCTTTATATATCTACATCTAAACAGTGCAGTGATTTATCTTGGTTAATTCTAGGGTTTCTAAAGATTAATTATCTACCTCTACTTTAGTGCTGTCTGATGCAGAAGTGATTTTCAAGAAGCAGAAATCCATGCCTAGGGTTGCAGTGATTCATGACACACATTCACAGTGCTTAATGTTCCATCAAAAATTACACAAGGTACCAAATGACTTAAGAATATTCTCCTTTTCTTTTCATGGCATGGTAACTTTGCTATTGTCATGGTAAAAACATTTCTTCCAGTGGGAAATTCTACTCAACATATATCAGGTATGGTACAAGACTGAAAATGGACATAAATTTTAAGGATCATTGCTGGTCAGCTCTTATGGTTGTCACACATGAAATCACAGTCAGATCTGAGTTTTAGCTGAAATTAATGGTGAAGTGGATTTCTCTCACAAGGTTTCATCCCCATCTGAAGGTTTATGCGCTCATGTAAAATGATCTACTGGAATTAAGCCTCCCTAATCCTGAGCTGTCTTCATAGATGGGATACCTGCTTGGTTAATGGCATTGTCCCTCTACCTGTTTTTCAGCACATATTCTAAGGAAAAAAAATATTGTTTATTTATTTTATTTATTTTCATCCATGACACTAGGAACTGGAAAAAATAGCTATTATTTATAAAAGAGTACATATTTTATGTCTGGAGCATTTTACTCTGCCTTTAGTAAAGAATTTAATGGTACAAAAGTTAAATACTTCTATAATTCAAGCTATATAGTTAGTAAAGATGTTTATTAGTGAGTGTCCCTGATGACTTCTCTACTTTTAAAAGCAAAAAGGTTATTTTGGTAATTGGTAGTTTTATTTTATTTTGCACTGTGCTTTTTTAAGGACAAAAAGAAAGCCCCAACACAGAAGAATTTCACATCCATGTGTTTGTCCTTGCCATAATGAGCACTATGTGCAAGATGTGGTTTTTAACAGAGTTGTTAAAAATCTTTCTGACAAAATATCTATATTAAAAAAATCTCAGTTCATAGAACTAAACATGTTTATTCTGAAACACCTTCAGTTTCAGAAAGTTTTACAAATATAACAAGTTTGGAGAAAACCCTTTGTCTGAATCCCAGGAAGACTGGGATGAAATTCATTGGAAGCTGCAGATCCCAGAACTGCTTCCTTGTGGACCTTTTTTAGCAAGGATGAGGGATTACACTACAGTTATCTGCTTAATGGAAAGGCACAATTCAGTTTCTTTCACAGTACTTCCATTTTTCAAAACTCTGCCAGCAACAAACCTGAGAGCTCATCAGTTAATCAAAGCAACTGACTGGATTCCAGTTTGGAAAATTTAGAAAAATGTGGCTTCAGTTTAACCATCCCTTCAGACTTGTGAAGTACAAATTCTTCAGTGCTGATCTGAACGTGCCTCTGAACTGATAGTCTTTCTCATCCTTCTGTGCACAAGCTTTCCTTTTATTTCATTTTATAAACATTTTGAATGTGTTGATGTATCAACTCACTAATCAAATATAATCCCTAATTTCTCTACAGTAATTACAGTAATTCTTTTTGTTAAAAATACTGTGTTTTATAAATATATTGGCAATCCATCTAATTATGGGTTAAGTCCTTCAGTGACTCTTAGGCAAGAGCTGCAAAGAGAACTCAGTTTCATGATGCCAAAAGGGGTGACCAGGATTTTACTAGAGGAACAATCACCCCAGTATCTTGCATAAATCAGTCTTGGCAAAATCAGAGCACCTTTTGGGGTAAAAATTCAAGTCAGGGAAACCTAAGGAACACTTCAGAAGAGGGTTAGCATGCATAACAAATATGGTCAGAACAGGTTGCATTGTGTAAAACACAGCATCAGTTTTCTGTATCTGTAGTAATAAAAGCATAAATGAAGTGCCTTTCAGTCCTCGATGGCTTTGTGAATATTTCTTAGTCCTCTGAGACCTCCCCACCCCCCCCGCTTTATCTTCTCTATACCTCTTTAAAACTTTCAATTTTCTTATTATCTCATGCTGGGAATTTCTAAAGCATAAATGCAATTCCTGTGCCTAAAATGGGGCCATTAAACAGTTCCTGACTGAGACATATGTGCCATTGTGGCAGATTGCACTTACCTAGCAACGAGATCCCCACCCAGCCTCATACTCCTCAATACAATAATGAGAGAAATTCAGATGAAAATGTTCATGTGTCAAGATGAAGACAGGGAGAGCACTTACCACTTACCATCAACAGCAAAAGAAACTCAACTGGACAAAGATTTATTTAATTTATTGATGTTTTTTGTTGTTGTTTTTTATTAAGTCAGATAGTGAGAAACAAATACAAAACTAAAACCACCTTCTCACCATTTCTCATTTCCTCCTTGGCTCACCTTCACTGTCAAATCTTTTACCTGCTCAAGCACCACAAAAGGGATTGGGAAGAGAGGGTTTAGCAAGTCTTAAACACTTCACTTCCACCTCTGCTTTCTTCTCACATGGTTTCTCTGCTCTAGTGTGGGATCTTCCCACAGGACAATCCTACAAGGACTAGTATGGGTTCTTCTCACTAGGCTGCAGCTCTTCAAGAACTGCTGTGGTGCAGGTGCCACCCATGGGTGCAGGTCCCACAGAAATAGACTGCCCAGGAGTGGGCTCTCTCTCCACGGGCTGAAATTTCCTTCAGGGCACATCCACCTGCTCACATGGGCCCTCCATGGGCTGCAGGGGCACAGCTGCCTCACCGTGCTCTGTCCCACGGGCTGCAGGGGAGCCGCTGCTCCTGCACTTCCTTCCCTTCCTTCTGTGCTGATGTTGGTGTCTGCAGAGTTCTCTCTGACACATTTTCTTACAACCTTACGAATTCAGTTTACATCCTTGTCCATTCCAGTCTGATTCTTATGTCATTCAATATGGTTTTATCTACTGATATTTTCTAGTGCAGAAACTGCTGGAATATAGTTGTGTACATTGCTGCTTTCATCTGGGAAGGCTCCCATGAAAATAATTTTAGTTAGAAAGATGGAATAGGAAATACTGCGAAAAATAATGCTTTTTTGGGATTAGGTGTAAGTGGTATTTTACATCAGATTTTACACCAGGTATTTTGCACTGGATTACTCAGTGTAAATACCCACTGTTCTTTTAAGCCAAGTTTCAGTGTAGAAAACTGACAAATTTCTGTTGATGTACATCAATTATGAAACAAACAGAATGAATATAGTACTCTTTGTCTGCTCACTTAGAAATTGTTCTTTTCTCTTGTTACTTGTAGGATAACTTATCCCTCAATTTAATTCTATGAAATCTAAAGTATGTCCCTAAAATATCATGCTTTGTTTATCACTGGCACTAGGCTTTTCTGGACTCATACTCCTGGAGATAACTACTCAAGTACAGCAATTGATTGAAAAGAGTTTGGATTTATGTTGTAGAGAGATGCATGTGGACCTCCAGGATAGCTTTCACACTGTCTTAAAGTGGCAAAAAAAATTCTTATGTCTATATGAAAAGCCCTCCATCCAGTACAGGAAATACAAATGTGGATGCACTCATAGCTACTAGCATATATATTGTCTGAAGAATAAAAGGTAATCAGTTTTCAGCTGGTGAATCTGACTGAGAGAGATCTGAAGTCTGCCTGCCATGGATAACTGCCACTCAGAGTACCTCCACTGAATTAAATCCGTTAAAAATTAGACAATATTTGATTCTAAGACTTTATAACAGGCTAGAAGTGTACACTTTTGAATGGGGAGCTTTATAAAAAGTTCTGAGGTCCAAGCTATGTTCAATACGTAGTGGGAGGAAAGTTCAGCAGAGGCAATGAGAACACTAAGCACTTCAAGGACTCTTAGATCCCAGAAGGTCAAAGTCCTTTTCCTTACTATTGGTTCGAAATTTCTAAAGAGCTTCCTATGGGATTATATTTTTTTGCACAGCAAGTCTTCCCACTGGTGTAAACAGTACTGCTTACATCATGTGAAATAGAACACTTGCATAAGTCTTTCTAGAACTAGAGATGACATACATTAGTAGTTTATAACAGGATTATTTTGATGCAGCTTGCTCAAGTATAGTAAGCAAAATATTCAGCAAAGGAGCTGTTGTTTCTGTAGTGTATAAATAAAAGAGAAAAAAAATTAAGAAGGAGCATAGATTATGATAAACTGAATTAGTTGAGTGCACAAATACATTGTTTTTATACTATATAGCTATACTAATGAATGGAGGATAAGATTGCTATTTACATGAGGACAAGGATTCAGGATGAAAATTGAGATAAGATTGGCATTGACAGATAGTCAGGATCTGAAATACAGGCTGGGACAGCATCAAAGCAAATATTGCTTCAGTCCAAAGGTACCATAACCTACAAGACCACCTTCTACTTCTGAAAAAATAAAACAACAAAAACCCAGAAAAAAAACAAAAGAAACACACAGATCCTTTCCTGGAGCAGTCATTTCTTTTTGACAGTCATAAAATGCTGTCAAAAATTGCTGCCTTTTGAACTGCCCCAGCAGATGTGAATGGTATGGAAGTGTAAAGCCAATCTTCTTAGAAGATGCAGCTGAAAGACCTGGAGATATTAGTATTCCCTCCAAAGAAAAGAAAGATCTGGAGAAGTCTCAATAGTGGGTAATTGAGGAAATATTTTCTAGGAGTCTAAGTATTTTAAGTTGATCAATTTGTATTTATTATAACTATTTAAAGTGTATCAGATTTTGAAAGGTAAAGACATTTTGCTAGTTAATAGAAGACTATAGTGTCTATTGGCTAGTATAAACTGAGTAATAAATTTGATGATGTGTCAAGACATTAAGTTTAACTAAAATTTTTGTCTTGACAATTTAGTAGCCAACAAGATATAATGGGGTAGAGTCATTGGACTGCATGTCAGGCATAAACCTCAAAAGAAAAGGACATATTCTGTGATGTATTATAAGTGCAGTCACATGGAATCAATTACATACAGTACTTTGCAATAATTGTCGAGTATTATACCAAAAATAGTTACCTAAATGATCTGTGGGAGATAAAAAGGATATGAAAGGTTAGTATTTTATCATTTTTCCTTCAATGATGCATTGTGATACATATCAATTATATTTGTGGCAAGCTGAGTTTTTGAGTGAAATTGTATGTGAATTTTGTTACTATTATTGACCTTTATTTTCATCTTGTTTAGATTTAACTGTGAAACTTGACAGATGAACAAGAAGGTTTTCACATTTCAAGTAACAAATATAAAGAATTAATCTGGAATTGAATTTGCTTTCTCTTTTCCTCAGCAGCCTTATGACAGCAGCAATGGATCTTATGGTACAAGATCTGAATTTGGATTTGAAACACAAATGGAAAAAAATTGGAGGAAAAAGTTCTGTATTAGAAGGGCTTGAAATAGAGTGAGCAAAATTATTGTGTTTTTCTGTTGAACATGTAGGTTTTGTACCTGTTATTAGTTTTTATTTATTCATTTATTTTATTTATTTTTCTGGAAACTTATCTTAGCATCTCTTTTCATATAAAACAAATTCTACTTTTTAATATTTTATCATGTGAGATATTGATTCAATATGTAATGTAAAATTACCTGACGAGTCAGCTCTGCATTATGAGCATGTGTGTGTGTGTGTGTACTATGCTAACTCAAACATTATTTGTTTTTGTATACATGCAAACTAATAAATTGTATAAATATTTGTTTCACAAATACAGTCCTTGACCCAAACATCTTTATTGTCATAAATAATTTATTGATTTTTAAGTATATATAGAAAAAAACAGCAGCAGGAAAAGTGTACTTTACATTAAATCTTTGAAACACTATATAACACAGCAAACAATAAGTGTCTTAAAAATGTTTATAAATCTGTTCTCTCCTCATTTAATTTTTTCCCCACAAGAAAATTTAAAGTGCAACTGCAGAGTTTATCTAGTCTTTTACATGATTTTATATATAGATATGATTAATGATACTTTAAAATTATGAAAAAATCCAGGCTATTCCATCAATTAATTTCAATAACTACTTTTATTTCCCCCCCAACAGCACTAGGTATTAATGAAAGCATGTAAACATCATAGAATCTTTAGCTTCAAATATTACAGGTATCAAAACCTGTTAAAAATATCTTAGAAAAACCTGGAGCAATAAAAATCTGAATTACTCTCTTGGTTTGTATTTCCATGAATTACAGCATCCCAGCTGGGACAGTTTAACCTCGAACATCACCGAGGTTCCGTGCAGCCACTGCCTTTCCTCCCTCTGGTGGGATGGGGAGGAACAATGGCAAAACCTGTGGGTCAAGATATGAAAGTTTAAAAATTGAACTAAAATAAAACATAATAACAGCACTATTTTATATGGAATATCCCTTTGGCCAGTTCGTGTAAGGTCTCCCAGCCATGTTCCCTTCCACCTTTTTGCCTCACAGGCGGAGCATGGGAAACTAAAGTCCTTGATTTTGAGGGTGAGCACTGCTTAACAACAAAGAAAACATCAGTGTATTAGAAACATTATTCTCTAATTAAATTCAAAACACAGATCTGTACTAGCTGCTAGGAAGACAATTCACTTTACATCAGCTGAAAACAGGACATTAATACTTCAAATTTTCCCCAAAACTTTATGAAAAGCATATTCTTTAAAGAAGACTCATCTGGTTATACAGAGGGTAAGAGGAGCAGCTATTTCTGTCAATAAATCAAATTTCTTAAATACTTTTCTGGTTGAAGCCAGGAGGAAAGGAACATATTCGCAGGACTAATGGATGCTAAATATATAGTCATAATGCTAAAATTCAATGAACTTTTTATTTGCACTGGTAGCAAAAATCTGATCTGTAATTAACACTCAAAATATTTAGCAATTTTTTTGGCAAATTTATTTCAGTGTCAGTTGAGCAATAGAAGTAATTAAGAGAAATTAGATGTTTTATTGATTTGTTCTTCTGAGTTGTTATTATATCTTATATTGTATTGCTTGAGTTTTCAAGTCTTTGAACTTGATTCTTACTTTTGTACTTTTTCCTGCCAGTAAGGCTAAATTACTTGAAAGAATGTGAAAGCAAACATGAAACAGCAATGTTATGGCTCTCATGAAATTTTGAATATATATATGGATAGTCAAGGGAATTTAAGAAGATGCAGTTTGCCCATTCCCGTTCCCTCTACAGTTCTGAGAGCGTCAAAGGGTTTTAGATGAAGTTGGACTCCAGCTCTGATTTTTTTTTAAGCTCACAGATGTCAAACTACACCAATACGAACACTTTGCACATAAATGACTGCCTTTCATAAGCTTAAAGGCAAAACTTTACAGATGCTGGACTGTATAATTACCCAACTTTTATTTTTAGAAAAAAAAATAAAAGTTCCACTACTTCCAAGCACTTCTTTCATGACATTGCATAGAGTGCAGTTCAATTAATTGCATTCGATCTAAAGATTAAAACAAATTTCTTTCAGTTTTGTCTCTGTACTTTTTTGCTTGCTGGCAAGTTTGTGAACCTTTCTTTGAGAGCCTGGTATAAACCACCAAAATCTAATGGGAAAAGTCCAACTAAATATAAATTCTCTCTAAATTAGGCTCTTTTCAGAATTCTAATTGCAGTTCCATTTCAGTTCTGAGCTGATGATTACAACTGATTGAAAAAAGACTAGAAACCTCAAATTTGAAAGATTTTAAATTTGATTTGAAACAGAAATTACAATTATTCAATATCTCTGGGAACCCTACACTACAAACAAAGGGACTTAGTTGCTTTCTACAGTCCCTGCTGAACATGCCTTGAATTTGCAATATTTAATACTGAAGATTTACCAACTCATCACAGGAATGAATTCACTACAGGTTATGTTTTTTTTATATTTGCAACTAATCAACAGAAACATCCAGAATTTTTATCCAAGTACAATTATCAGAGATCTTTCCTAACACATCAAAAACTCAGATACCATGAAAATAATAATAAATTAACAAAGTTTTTTTTTTTAAATGGAACACAATTTTCATTTTAAAATGCAGTTTCTGTCTTGCATTCCAAATAAACTCTACCTTAATTTATAAAAACAGGCATCCCATGAACCTGAGTGCTATGGCTTATCTCCCAGAGCGTGGTTTTTATAATAGCCTCTAAAACATAGGAGAACTGAAATTGCATTCTACTTTGGTTTGAGAGAATTTCATTTTAAGCTACTTCTTCAGAGTGCCACAACTATGCCTGGAATTTAAATAATTTTCTGATTACCTGTGGAGAACATTTAACACTATAAAATATTTAAATTCTTAAATAATCAAAGAAAAGATGAGCTTGATTCTTAGCCAGGTGGTTATAACATATTCGCAGCAGAAGAAACTCTTGGATTTGATATTACTGAAATAAATTTTAGAGATAAATGGAAAAATATGGAGTGACATTCATTGACACTGTTCAGGGCTACATATCTGAAGTGGCTCCCAATATAATTTGTAATGTAGAAATATACTGAGATCAAGATGCTCCTATTCTGTTTTCTTTGTTTTGATTTCTGTAAGGTTAGTCAACATTTTAAGTTAGCAGATTCTTGTGAGCCTCAACACTTCCTTGCAAGTGTTGCACAGGAAGCCAGCAGGACCGGGCATCATTTCTTCCATGAATCAACATTTTGGATGACCACAAGCTAGAATGGGACACCAGGGATTTCGAAGGTCATATCATGACATGAAATTTCCCTTTTCTCTACTTTCAGGTGTATTATTATTGCATACTGATAATATAATTCTTGTCTCATACTCTTCACTTAGGACATGGTGAAAAATATGCTCAACAAATATAAAACCAACTCACAACCTGCCTGTATGTAGTTCAATATAGCTATAGCTACCAATCATTGTGTTTGAGGAATGCTTCATATGTGAGAAGATGGTTTTGTGTTTCTTTCCAAATCCTTCTCACACAACCTTAGGAATGAATCTTATTATATTTTAGTTCACAGTGCTATAATATGTAGAGATAATATTAATATTTTCTTTCTGTTTTGTCTTTTGAGATTTTAAAATCTGAGGATGAGAAAATAAGAATGGATGAACTAGTAACATGGAGTCAGTCTCTATCTCATAGATATTTCTCAGGAACAATGACACATGAAATAAAACCTTGGAAAGGTATTTACATTCAATTTACATTCTTTTTCTAGAGGAAAAAGAAGTGATCAGAAAATAAATAAATGGTTGCTGAATTTCAAGTGGTTGTGATTTTCTGCTGATAGGCCATATACAATCTAAATAAACAAAATGTATTAAATAATGCATTTTAAAACACTAATTTTTGAAAAGCAAAAAACTTTTATAAAGAAATCAGAAGGGAGAATACCTAAAGAATAAAAATAATGAATACCTGTGAGAAATACTTAGAATATAAACATAACTAAACTCTTACAGTGGGCTGAAATAGGGATGCAGTCCACACTCCGTTCAGAGGGATCTGAGGGTTGCCATCTTTCAAATTTGCCTATCACTAACACTGTTAGGTATGAAGGACTCTCTCCAGCAAAGGGCTAAGAGAATCTGCACATTCTAATGACTGTATGCCAAAGAAACTAATAAAACAATTTATAAAAAAAAGGTGTTGGGAAGTTGTTTGGGCTCTTGTTTCTTGTTTCCAACACTACATACTCAAGGACATGAAAGACTTTATTTCCAAAGCTGCATCCTTTTCAAAAGGTGCTCAAAAAACATTGAGACATTATTTTATTCATCAGATCATTCCAGCAGTCTTCCTCAGTGATGCTACGTATATGCATTTTAACTGACACACAGAGAAAAAAAAAATCTACAGCATTCTTACCATTTATAAAAATCTTTCCTTTTCTTCAGCTACAAAATTAGAAAAGGTAAGAGAAGGAGCTAGCTTTAGGAGAGTGTCAACACCAGAAGACTGTTTATTAAAATTAAAATTCACAGCACTGCTTAAGAGTTTGCTTAATGGTTACTGACTTGGAATCACAAATAGTCCCTGTTAGTAGTTAGTACGAATAACAAGAAGGCAGGGTACTTTACTTATAAAGTACCCTGGCTCACGTGAGTTTGTTATTTTCTTGTCTATAAATTCTGTCTATAACAGAATTTCTGCTTATGCAATATGATCATTAACTTTCTGGGTACTCACTGCATGTGAATGAGCAATACTCTTCCATTCTTACTGTATTGAGTGTATGTAATACATACTGTCCCTGTGAACCTGCTTGCTTCTTTGAGAAAATTAGGTACCTTGTGAGGACCAGCTAGGTCAGAGCCACTGACAGTATCAGCATGACAAGGCCAGGCCAAGCTGGAATTTCATTGTAGCCAAGATTAGGAGAGATCTGACATGAAAAGAACAGAAATCTTGAATTAAGTAGAAATGGAATTCTTTTGACAGAGGAAGTTTTTTTCATGAAGTTGTTGGTAACCAGAATCTGTAGGCACTTCTGCTTAAAGAGAGAATTTTGTATCTGGAAGTGCCAGTGCCTACCAAGTTGCCTTGGGCAAATTTCCTTTTCATTAGAATCATCAGAGTGTATAAAGGCGTGGTGGGTTGACCCTGGCTGAATGCCAGATGCCCACCAAAGACATCCTCTCAACTTCTTAATTGATCAGGGAGAGAAAATATAGCAAAGGGCTTTAGGGTTAAGACAAGAGCAGGGAGAGAGATCACTAACCAGAGACTGTCATGGGCAAAACAGACATAACTTGGGGAAATTAGTTTAATTTGTTACCATCCAAATAAGACTAGAATAATGAAAAATAAACCTAAATCATAAAGACATCTTCCTCTCTCCTGTCCTTTCTTCCCAGGCTCAACTTTCTTCCCAAATTTCTCATCTACTCCTCTGCAAGTGGCACAGGGGGACAGAGAGTTGGGTTTGTGGTCAGCAAAACATTATTTCTGTTTCTCTTTCTTCCTCAGGGGCAGGACTTCTCACTCTCTTCCCCTGATCCACAGTGGATCCCTCCCATGGGAGACAATCCTTCATGAATTAATAGCTCCAGCATGAGTCCATCACAGGGTCACAAGTTCTGTGAACAAACCTGCTCCAGCATGAGCCCCTCTTTTCACAGGTACACAGATAAGAGTGTGGGTTTCCCATGGGATCACAGCCTCTCTCAGGGATCCACTTGCTCCAGTGTGGAGTCCTCCACAGGCTCCAGGAGGATATCTGTCTAGCTGTGGTCCTCCAGGGGCTGTGGGTGGATCTCTGCATCCCTGTGGTTCTCCATGGGCTGCACCACGGGCTGCAGGGGAATCTCAGTTGGGGAGTCTGGAGCACCTCCTGTCCCTCCTACACTGACCTTGAGGTTTCTTCTCCATTCTTGATTCTCTTTCTGGCTGAAGTTGCTGCTGTACATTTCCCTTCCCCTCTCCCTCCTAGCTCTGCTATACCAGTGGTGCTTCCACCACAGTTGAGTGATGACCAAGTTCGGCTTGGTCAGCAGCATGTCCATCCTGGAGCTGTCTGGCATTGGCTCTGCTGGACATAAGGGAAGCTTCTGGCAACTGCTCACAGAAACCACCTCTGTATTTCCCAACTACCAAAACTTTACCATGCAAAACCAATGCAATCTGATATACTCTATGGAGAGCAAATGTAGGGGCTTCATTGATGCCAAGAAAGAAAATACCAGAACTGAACTGAGTTCCTGAATTACTTTTGTAATTAATGTACATAAGAGTGTGACATGACCTATGCAGTTTGTAGCTGCAGCAGTAATGATTTCAGTAAATGCACTCTCTGATGCAGCTGTTTTGTGTGCTGTGTAAAACCTTGGGCCAAGGGAGGCTGACTATTCCTCTTTGTGTCATGTGACTGGAGTGTAAAAGTTTTCAAAGTCCTTAGATCAGCATTCAGATTGAGTTCTTCTCCCATCTCCAATTCTTCATAAACACTCATATTATCTATATAATGCTTCAAAATATCTATTTAATGTCTGTGAGCATCTATAATCAAAAGTGAATATTATTGATGTCATAATGTATGGGAACAAATACAGGAGGAAAAAGGGAAGAAAAGGATATTTTGGTGTTCTCCCCAACACTGAGCATGGCAAATAGAAGAATGAACTCCAGTGACACATTTCATGACTGCATAGTTCACCCATTTAGTCCTGCTCCTTCTTCATTATGCCAACTGTACATGTAAATATACCCTTGAAATTCAGTTTTCCGTGTTGAAAGGTGTCTGAGTAAACAAGGTTTGATTACTTCCACACTATTTTCCCAGTAAATCTTCAACCTTTACTAGACATCTCTCTGGTATTTGTCAGGTCAGGTGGAAAATCAGAGAGAAAAAGGTAGCATCAACTACTCCTTGTATACTCCAGGGTTTAATTGCATGTGAAGCTTCCAGAAGAATCTGATTGAAGACTCTCTCAGACAGTGATGAACCTGGGTGTGACTTTCAGGCCTCTGTGGTCACAAACACTCTGTTCAGTAATTAGTCAAAATAACAAATCAAAACCTGCATTGCTAAGGGATTCTTTCCAGCTTTAATCTCTTCTCGCTCTCCAATAAAAAACACTTTCTCTGTGGTTGTAAAACTTTTAAAACTTGAAGCGTTGGCTGCAGTTAAAAGGAATTAATAGATGGTCTAGATTTATCTTCTTTTTTTCTTACTTCCTTCTTATGATCTCAGCACCCAGGGTTTCTGAAGTTTTCCATATATACAAGTTGATGTCCTATCTATCTTCAGCTGAGTGGTGTGTGTCTAACACTTTGCACAGCTAGGACGTCAAGGAAAAACTTCTGGAACCATAAAGGGATAGAGATTACTTAAGTTCAGCACTGTGAAAGAAGAAGAATATGCTGCTTCAGACAGCAGAAAGCCTAGATGATTTGAGCTCAGACTTCCTCTTGTTCCAGTTCCCATTGAACCATAAATGCCTGCCCAGGGCAGAGAAATAAAGGCGTATGAGGAGGCAGCATTTGAGAGTCATTCTAACTTTACAAAGAAAGAATACCCACTGATTCAGACACTGATTATATGTGGCAGTTTTGTACTCTAAAAAAAAAAAAAGAAAATCCCAACAGATTAGATATAGCTACATGTATTTTTCATTTCCAATATGCAGGAAACTAGGTTGTCCCGGATCATCTATCTTCCACTTTCTTCCATTCCTACCCTGAGTCTGGAAAAAGAAGCAAACAAACAAATAGTCATGGGAAAGTCAGCCTTGTCATAATTAATGAAATATCATTTTAAATGTCATCTAGCCAAACATATAATGAACATTACTAATTTATCTAAATATTAACTCAGAAATTGTAGCCCTAGGTAGAATATTGCCTTGCATTTAGGACAGCTAATATGCCATTGTCTCTTGCAGCAGGCTCATCAGCACAACAGAGGCATTCTTGAGCGTTTTATTTTAGTGTGCACTGGAAATAACCCTAAAAGCAAGCGTCCATTTCAGGGGTTTATTTTTAAGTAGATAATAGTTTTGTAAACTTCCCTTTCCAACTTAAACCAATGAAAACTTTGGCTATAGTCACTTGTTTTCTGCACTGCTTTGTTGAGAAAATAACAGCTTTTCCGCTACAAATAGCAGGTATAATAGAAACAAAATTGTGTCTTCAAGATGTCAGTAGCTAGAAAAGTTTCAGGTCCAGTCCTCCCACCATCACACACATACTTATCTTCCCTCGTATGAGTGGTTCAATTGGAACCTCTCCTTTGTGCACCACTCGGTGTGTAATTGCATCTGCTCAGGCTGGGTGCAGTATCTGGGGGAGCTTTCCTGCCCAAAGACACAAGGGGTCGTGAGAAGTTGCTGTATATCTGGTCTGCCTGCCTTCTGTGTCAGTGTTCCATGTTGTCTCAAGGAAAATAGGAGGCATAGAATTAAAACATTTTAGAAAAGGAATTTACCCAGGAAATTACACTTTTATATTCTTTTCCTTCCTGCAATAGCTTTGCTAAATTGTGCCCTAGGTTCTAAATACCAACAGGGAGTAGTAAGTAAATGAGACCTTTAATTTTCATGTCTAGTAATAGTTCATATTTTGCATTTGATATTACAAAAAAGGGCTTAATTTTTTTTCCATTGAAACATAGAAGAAATGTTGTTGTTTTGGTGCTGTATCTATAATTATTTCTCAGTTTTCCAGTTCCTGAAGGTCTGTTTAAATTTATAGGACTTCAGATTGTCTCTGTACTTACTATCATTGAATTCTTCTTGGTGTATACTAATTATTGATTAATAAGTGGTGACCTTTTGTAACAGACTACACATAAAGCTTGTATGATACTGGGGTATGTGGATCTCAACAGCATTTTATCTAGTCCAGGTCTGACTGAAATATAATTGCTGATGGTGAAATCTTTCCTCTGACTGAGTCAGGTTAGGCCAATAACAAAAGGCAGGCCACTACAGTAGACATAAACTTAAAATTTTTAGTTGATCTGTGTTTTTTTCTTCAGGGAATTTCCCCTTTTGAAAAGAGAGCAAACTATATGAAATTTTTATACTAAAAATAATGCCTAGTTTTCTTTATCCATTTGTCTCTGGACAGAAAGTATTCTACTGTATTGTAAAAATGCCATGGTTCTTTTTTCACACTGCACTAGAAAAAATCTTTATGTAAAATATCTAAAAAACTAAACTTATTAAGTTAATTTAAAAAGGGAAGACTAATAATGGAAAAGAGCAATCACCTGTTACATTGTTTCTCTTCAAAGGAAACAAAATATTCAACCTACTTTTATCCCTTAGGTAGGAAATGTAATAATGTTAGATGTTACGTAAAGACTGACAAACAATGCAAATTTTATTAAGTTGAAGTCATATATGGAATAGGTCAAATTCATCCCTTGCAGAGCTCTATTGAGTTGAGCAGGCTTACAGCATCTATTTAAATTGTGTGCTATACAGTAATTCAGACGGAATTGTTTGTGCATCAATTGTTTCTAAGAGCAACTGTACTCAAAGCCTCAAAAATGCAGAGGATCACAATTTCATTATTCCCAGCTCCATTGCTTTCCATTGTTATGCTTTTTTGAGAGAGCTACTGGAGTTACATTTCGATGCTGTTATGCATTAATTTAATAATTAAAGCATATTTCTGCAAGAGATGGCAATAAAACCTATGATGAGAGAGTCCAGCTGCATTTTCTTAAAAACACAGCAGTAATTTTATAGAGGTTAGTGAACAGCCAGGCTGAACTAGGCTCATTAAATCACTGAAAAATGGATGTGACTTTTTTTCCCAAGGAAAGAAACACTTGAAGCTAGAGTTTATCCTAAAGTCCAGATAACTAAAGCTATTTGGGTTTAATTGTTTTCATAGGAGTTAGGACTTTAGATAGGTTTGAACATTTTCATATAAGAACCAAGGAACCACCATGATGCTGAAATATTTCAGTTCCCTTTGAAGTCAGTAGAAATCATGCACCCCTTAAACAACAGCCTGTACTCTGAAGGTTTGAACTGTAAGACAGCATCTCTTTTTTTAAAGATGCGTAGTTTAAATAAACTGATTAAGAGTTATTTTTAAAAAATCAATATAGGCATGAATCTTTTTTACAAAGAGTTCCTTAATATTCCATTTTGCCAGAATAAGGAACTATAGTACATTTAGAGCAAGACATTTTATTTGTCCCCAGCTAATGTCTCCCACATCATTCCTCATTTTCATAATTTCTCAATTGCTTTTTGCAACACAGGGAAGGCTAAACGTAGTTATAAACTAAGGGAATTTCTAGAAAGGTGTCAGTGTGACACTGCTAAATGTTTCAGTAGCAAATGTTTTGAAACTCTTGTCACCAAATGAAATCTTCTGCCTTAAATTCAGTGGTCAGATTCCTAAAAAGGATAGGGGACAATTCAATAAAAGCCTTTATATTAAACAAAAATATTCACAGAATCCAATTATTTGAAACATTTAGAGAGAAATAGAAAAGTCTCAGGAGTTGCACCTATTCTAGACCAGAATGCAGGTCAGGCATGTTTTTTTCCCAATCTCTTTGGAGATTCAAGACAAGCTGGTGTTGTCCTTCACAAGGCACAAAAAATTGGGTTGGTTGTATCAGTAATACATTCCCCAGGCTGGGAAAAAAGTGAGCATCATTAGAAATTATTGACTGGAGCGTTCATTTGGGAAACTCAGTATCATACCTCAGGACATATATTGTATATATCTGCATTTCAAGATCCCTCTCATTTCTCTGTTCCTGAGATACTTTTTTCCTATCTAACCCAGCCTTATTGCAGACTTCAGTATGGAAAGCTAACGAGAACTTATGTTTTTCCCCCAGAAACTTTTCTCGCCGACTGGAATTGGGATTTCTGAGTTAAGGGATGGATGTCCCCTACCTAGGGTCAAAAGTACCACTTAAATGCAGCTAAAGATACTACAGACAACTGAAACCTAAATATGTGAAGACTCTAGGGATTCAAGTTGTGGGTAGTGATGATTTTATTCAGTACCAGGAAGGTAAGTATTCACACCTACTTAAAGGTAATATAAATAAACCTAAGCAGAATTTAGATTATTTGTGTACCAAACACTGCTGTAGCCCTTAAGATATCAGATATAGGCAGCTTAAGAAAAGGAGTTTCAAGATTCTCAGAGCTGCCTAAATCTTGATTTAGGAACCTGTACTGGAACAAATTCAATTAAATTGCTTCATGAATTTGACATGGAACCAGAAAGGAAGTTTAAAGTAAATAGGAGGCTGAACACAATTTGGTGATCTCACTATCAGAGCCCTCAGTTATGAGAAATTTTTTCAATATTTTCCAATATTATAAATATTATTAAATATTCAATATTATTATATGTTATTCAATATTTTCAAAATTATTCAATATTCAATTAAATAAATCAGTTCCCTTCTAGTAGTAGTAAATCAGCTGAGGAATCTATATATTCTTCATTTGAGTTTATTGTAAGATTACCAGTTAATCTGACAAAATTGTTTTCTAAAATGCAAGGAGATTTCAGGATCTTCTGGTCATAAATAGTAAACTAATTCCCACGCAAACACTGCAGAAACTTTAGCTGACACTTTAGATCAAAATTTCAGACGCACATTGTGCACAGAATGGATCATATAGCAGCTTCACATGATTAAACTGATTCGTGTATTGTCTGAAACAGGGCTACTGCTTAATCCTTAAAACATTAAATTTGGTAAGTAGGAGGCTATAGCAGTTATCATCAGCTCACTCTTAGGTGTAGAAATCAAAATAATTCTAAGTAACTCAATAGATTCCCTAGCCCTGCAAGGAGCACCAGTGTTCAGAACCGAACATACATAGAAAGAACAAGAGGAAAGTGATAAGTTTTACTAAAATAGCATCAATAAACATGAATACATATTTGAAAATCATTGGCCTGTTAAATGATCTTTAAAATGAATTAGAAACTCTCTTAAGGGAAAATGTAAATGGAGGCTATACATTACTAGTATATTGCAAATAACAATATGTTTTGTTGCTGGAAAAATTTTGACTGAAGGTAGGTTGAATATGACAATGTTAGCTCCTCTGTCTCATCTAATGAAACCAGTTATAATTAATTTCCTCATTAAAACTTAATTACAACCATTAAGAGGGATGGGAATATTTTGCACCTGAAGATATTTCTGGGCCACTCTTTTGTGATTACTCTTCACTCCTGTTAACAATAAAAATTCCTAGGCTCTACTCTAAAAATACATGCAAAACAATTGAATTAGATTGAGCTCTCAGTTATAGACACATATTAAAACTCCTGTCTGTAATTTTTGAAGACAATATCACAGACTATAAACCCTTCATTACTCCTTCCCACCTCCCCTGTAAGCTGTCAGTCAAGCTCATGGCATTTAATAACAAAATCAAAGGGTGGTTCTTTCTCCTCAAATTTCAATATGTTTTCATCAATTAGCAGTTCATTCTTACAACTGAGGATTGACAATAATCAAAACAGAATAAGACTATTCATCCCTTTAGGCTGTTTTATAGATTATTTCTTGAACAGCATCACATATTGCAGTCCAGCATCATGTAGTTTCGTTTTGCACTCGGGACTGAAGGGATCATGCCTGGATTTTGGCATCACTGTCTTTCAAGCCATGATTCTGTCTTTCAAGGCATGAGTTTTCTTTAAGCTGAGATTTTGCTGCAAATATTTAACTGCTGGCTGGATTGAAGAAAAGGAAGACTTAGTCATGCTGCCTTCAAACAACTGTAATCTTAACAACATTTTGCTGGGAAAAAAACATGCCAATAATCCCATATTCTGTTCCTATGTTTGCCAGAAGACCAAAACTCTCTCATTTATTGAAATACTTCTGATTCAAAGGTCAGCATTCCGAATCATTTAGTTAACCTTTCTAATGACAATACTTATTCCTTCAGCTTATTCTTCCTCCAACTCAATTTATTGAGTTTATAAATTAAATAATTGCAATGTGTAATTATTTATGCATAAGCCTTCAAGGTAGGGAGCACACCTTTTTATTATAAAATGAGAGGAGGAATGGCCATGGGCCTTTTTTTTCTTTTTAGACTGCCTGGCTATCAAGAAGACTCTGCAAGGTGATGCAAAGAAGCTTTCTCATATTATTCAATAAAGATTTTTGATGAAGTTGTAGAGAACACATATAGAGCCAAGAGATTGTGTACTTGCTTGCTTAAGTATCTTTGGGGATTCTGAGATTGTCCTGTTCACAAGCTCTGAACTGTGATAACAGTTTATTGGACTGGTAAGGGAAAATATATGAGAATTTTGGTAATGACATTTATTACCAGAAGTGGATTAATATAAATCAATTTTCATTCATGTATTTAGATCTATGGGTCATTTGCCTTTCCACCTCAATGCTGTTATTTTTCACTTTACATTATTAGTACTCCTTATGATACACTCTCATGATTAAAGGGTAGTGAATTCCTACTCTTTCATCGTTTCAGGAAAGAAATTTTGAGTAAGAGCTGGAACTAATGACAATTTACTAGATGAGATGACTGCATAAGGATATGTATCTTTAGCTTAACTATTGAATAGATGGGTACATAGAGAAACCAAGTAATGGAAAGGACTAACTAATAAAGTAAGGAACTAACTACTGCCCTTCTCATACCATCTTTTCCTATGTATTCCCATTGTCTGTATTCTATCTGCAAGTAATTGTGTTAATCTTCTCTGGGTTTAAGCTTTCAGAATTCATGCCATCTTCAGAACAACAGAAACCTTTCTAAAATGTCGGCAGAAGAAAAGCTTGTGATGTAGGAAAAAACCCCCAGACACATGTTGCAGTGTAATTTCAGCCATCATACCCAAGAATTTCTGCTACCCACTCTGTCTTTTTGTTGCAGTCTCCTCTTTTACAATGGATAGGTAAAATAGGTCCCTTTATCTAGACTGACCCTTTAGCTTTATCAAGAAAAGTGGAAGCAGAAATAAAAGTAATCTGTACACATGTATGCATTTGTTAGAGCCTGGCATCTAATGCTATTACCTGCACCTCTCTTACATAACTGATGTTTCCAAGAGCAGTTCCACTTACCTAAAACAGAAGTCTAACATAAATCAGTCATCTCTAGTATGTATCTATGCGTCCATTGCTTCTACGAGACTCAATTATGACACCATTTCTGTGCTTATTTTTGTAATAAGCTACTTTGCTACATTCAGAGAAGAAATTTACTTTTTCTCATAAGTCAATAATTATAATCTTAAGAAAAATAGAGAGAATATTACAGTTGAAAAGTAAAGAGTAAAAACTGTAGTATGCCACTTTGTGTCTTCTCATTTTAATAATGATTTTTATTATCTATTTATACTATTTAATGAGCTAGGACTTTTCCTTGATGGTCTCATAAAGAATTAGCAGATAAATTTAATATAATCTTACCTATTTTTTTCACAGAAAATATATTTGAAGACATAAAAACAGATAATTTGAATAATGTTAGAAAGAGAGCAAATGGATTTTATTCTGGGATTCAGTGACAGGTGGAGCCATGAGATAGACATCTCCATTTGAGATATTGATCTAGACTGCATTTATAGCAAACACAGGAAAACATAATTGAGATGTCAATAATTCCAACTCCAAAGCCAACAGATAACTCAAACCCCAGCAGTCTTGCAAGATCATCTGAAATCATTACTTCATTTGTAGATGTCTTCAAGATAAAAATCTAACATTTATGATTTTTGTACTCTATGATTCATTCAGTATAAGGTTTATATGATAAATATTGTTAAAGGGGTTCTTTTACTCAGATATCTTTATTCTGTCTGAGAACTTTCTGGAAGAGTATTTTCTGTATGTAAATAAGTACTGGAAGGCAGAAATGAAAATTTAACAATAGTGATATGTTTAGCTATTAAAAATTAATCATTTTGATGTTAAGGGAGGAGAAAGGGTGAGTATCCTCATTAAGGTCTTCTGGCCAGCTCAGAAATTTCAATTATTTTTAAAACACTCTTTCTCCTCCTCTCCCAGACATAGAGGAACGTGAATAGAAAATCACAGTAAAAATAATTCTACTTGGAGTTATTTGTACATTAAGGAAAATAAATGCTGACATTTTAATCCCAGAGATAAAGATATTCATATTCATAAACCATGTTTTACACTGATCAAACAAATTTTTTCATTTACTTCCTTAGTTTTCCTCTTGATAATACTCTGCCTCAGCTTTTAACACAACTAAAATTTGCGGAGAAAAGTATTCTTTGCCTAATACTCTTCAGTTTAATAATTGAGGCATTATTCAAGCTCACTATATTATTTAAAAAAACAAGAAGTACTGATGAATATTCAGATGAAAAAGGAGAGGAGTCCCAAGCAGGCATGTACTTCTTTGTCAAGCAGCCAGATTATGTGAGTAACCTGAATGGAAGCCAGATTCTGACCTGGGAAATGCCTTTTCATGTATTCAAAAGGGTAGTCCTGTTCTGATGCTTTTATGAAGAAGATAAAATTTTTTTAAAAAGGGAAATTGGGAGCAAATGAAGTCCCATTGTTTCTGAGGCTAATTTTGAAAGTACAACAAGGGCCAGATGGTAATACTCAAATTCACTGATACATTCAGTACATTCATACTGCACAGACTCAGCCCTCATCTCTATCCCTAATGGCCCAGACTCAGCAAAAGCCCCACATCTCCTTCAAGCAGCCAAGAGTAGCAACAGTCTGGGCTGTTGGCTGACTTGAAAGGCACAGCTGTACCCCTGTATTCAACATTAGAGAATGAGCACTAGCTTGCAATCATCTATCCTATTAAATTGTTAGGTGTGCCTGATTTGGTTTTGCAGGGCAATAAGCAGTTCCCCAGTGCTGTTCAGGAATAGACACAGGAAATTTCCAAACAGGTAACTTGATCATGGTCATTTCACTTTTTTGGAAGCTTTCAAAGGAGACCATTTTGTCTCAGGCTTCAGTCCAGACGACAGATTATATTTAATCTCCTGTTACAGACAGGCAATAATTCCAAACCCTGAGAATCCAATCAGATATGTGTTCATGTGGGGGAAAAATCCACAGAGTGTTCTCTTTGATATCTTCAGAATTTAGTCAATGAAGGAACAGAGGAACAGGAAGCCAGCTGCCTACTAAGCAGGAGAGAGAACCAACAAAATGATTCCCATTTCTACATTTTTTTAAATTCTCTTTTTTTAAAAAAATTAGTTATTTCAGTAGCCATTTCTACTGCTTACAAAAAACTCATCAATTTTAATATAGACTTGAAATAAGCTAGTAACTTGTAATCTACATTTTTGTTTTCTTGTTTTCTGTGGACATATAATGACACTATAAGGATATTTTGCTTAATATTCATATCCAAAGAACATGGCCTGTTGAACATAGCTTCCTTGCCTTCCTCTGAGTAATTCTACCTTAGGGTATAATCTGAAAGACAGTCACTCTTAACAGACTTCTAATTGTACTTTTGAACTCAAGAAAGTGTCCTAAATGGTTCCAATCCACA